>JAOTON010001740.1:0-413620 GCA_034440635.1 Lepas anatifera | reverse complement strand
AGCCCTTGCTCCGCCCATTGTATCTACCACCATTGGAATAGCCACCATGTATGTATATAAGCATATGAAAGATTGAAGATTTCGTTGCACTCCGTACCAAATTACCGAACAATATCAATGAGAGGCAATCGACCATGCAGATTTCGAATGTGGTATTCAGGTCAACAAAAGGTCACTGCGCATGCGCACTGGAACTAATGGTAACAAAGGCCATCTCGGCAACCTACGGGTCGATTTTCTTGAAATTTTGTGAACAGAAGAATATCACGATATGTAAGTCAAAAATGTCATTGAAGCTGCACTGCTCTGCGCATGCGCAGCAGAAATTATGAAAATAGGCTTGAAAGGCGAGGATATTTCAGAGGAGGGACTGAACAGAAAGAAAGCCAACGTGCTTAAAGTTAGCATGAGTGTTTTGTCACCCTTGGTAACAACAAAGGTCAGTGCGCATGCACATTAGAACTTATGGTCATGGAGGCTATCTCGAGAGCCAATAGACCGATTTCGCTCAAATTTTTGCGAGTAAAAGCAGAATAGCATCTGCTAATTCTAATTGATGGCATTATGACGCTGCACTATTATGCGCATGTGCAGTAGGAATTCTAAGGAATAATAGGCTCTAAGGCATCATTTAGACCAGGAGACAAACAAACGGCATATTAACATGCTTCAGTCAACTATAACGGTATCTTTGCTCTCATTCACTGCAGACGTTACTGCGCATGCGGACTGGGAGTAGGGGTAACCGAAGCTAACTTGTTAACAAATTGGCTGAAATGGGTGAAAATCTGCAGGCGTCGGTGAAATACGGTCGGCAAACCCATCATATTTTATATTGTATCTCCTTTCTTCTGGACATGCCCAGTCTTTACTTAACAAAACAACCATTATACGTGTGTTTATTTATTTGATGACATGAACACAGGGCAAGAACATGTGCAGAGACATGCTAATGTAGGAAAACATGGGCTTACACAGCGGATTGAATGGAGCCATAATGGAACACAAAACCTAAAACACCAACATTGCGTTGTTATAAGTATCAAACTGCTGAAAACACTCGCCTGTCAATCGAACTGTTTAGCTAACGTACATTGTCACCGGCTTCTCCTGCGCCAGAGTGGCACCTGCCGAGGCCGCAGGCCGAGGTTGTTGTTGTTGTTGTCTGTTCTGAGCGCTGGTATCAGAGACCTAAAACTTTTGTGGATAGAAGGCACTTCCAAATGAATAAGCACCACGGTTGTCAATTTTCAAAATTTTCAAAATTTTTCCCAGAATTTTGCATTAAGTGATTTGTAACTTTTATTTTTCTATTTTTTGCTAATTCATCTACAGTCTTCAAACTTGCACCCTTTTACATCAGACACATTTGTAGTTCACACTAAAAGTAGGAAAGAAAAAGCTTTAAATTTAGGGCTCTAAATTAGCTTTTAAACTTTGCACCCTAAATTTGGCATAAAACTCATGGTCTAAACTACAGGCTCGAAATATCTGAAGCTACAGCAGTTCAGGTTCTGAGTCAAATATCAACTTAAAGCCGGTTTGTGCAGTACTGCACAAACACAGAAACAAAACAAAAACGGAAATTGAAGGGTCCTTTTTGGCCCATTCCGTGAAGGTCTGCATTTCCCAAAATATCATTCAAACCCTTATATCTTCCGATCTAAATGATAAAAATTAGTTCCCATTTCAGATAATAAGAGAGAATAGCCTCCTTTATTATATATTTAGAGATAAAAACTTTCAGGCTGAAACTTTTTTATTTTATAGGCAAAAATAAAATATAAGTTTTTAAAATTTTTATTCTCAGCCCCCTGGTTTCCAGACCATGATAGCTACGGTATTGAACTTAACACGGCTGGATAGAAAACTTCGTTGCCGTCATTTTTCTTACTCATACCCCCCACTTATCTCCTACGGGTTCCGCGCTATAAGCCGTAAAATAAATTTCAAAGTGGTAATTTTATCAGTTCATTTTTGCTTCACACCGGGGTTTAGGGTGGTTAGAGTCATTGGAGGAAATGAAATTTTGCATGCAGCTAGGTAAGAGACATATGTCGACATTCCATCTGCATAGATATCAATGAAACACCAAGTTACTTTTACAAACATGCCGTTTCTCCACGCAACGTTGTAGCAAATCACCACGCGTCACCCCTGCGTCCACGCCGCGGCAACGCCGGCGATCGGCGCGGCCGTTTCTGTTTATTTATGGTCTGGTAAAAAAGTACCCAATACTACCCATAATGCATCACAAGTAATTAGAGTACCGTAAAAGTCCGAGTTTACAATAAGAGTATTATGTTTCTGTTTTTGGACCATGGGTGGATCCAGGGAATAAGTAGGCTAGGTGCCCCCCCTCACCCTTCTCCCCCATCCCCCTCCCCCAACCCCCAATCGACCATCGGCGCCCTCTGAAATTGTAAAGACACGCCTCTCAAGGTCGATGACGCTCCCTGAAATGTCGCTTCCCATACGCGGATCCAGGATTGCCTATCGGGGGCGAGCTGGAAGGGGAAACTTCCTGGTGGGCGCTATCTACACCAGGGACGCCACTTCTGGCCGGAAAACCTATCAAGTAGGCGCTAAAACCTATCAGTAGACCCCAATACCTGCATCTCGAGGAAAACGACATTTCAGGGTGTGCCATCGAACTTTCCAGGGGTTTTCGGGACAATGTCAGGGGCGCTAAGATTCTATGGGGGGCACCTGTCCCCTTTCCCCCTTGGATCCGCCTATGTCGTTTCTGGGGGGGGGCGCACGGTAGTGGGGTCGTTACGGGTGTGGGGGTAAGGAGCTCGAGCATAAGCGGATCCAGGACATCAGCATGGGTGTGGGGCTAAGGAGCTCGAGCAGAGGCGGATCTAGGACATCAGTACGGCGGTGGGGCTAAAGGGCTTGAGTATAGGCGGATCAAGGACATCAGTACGGGGGTGAGGCTAAGGAGCTCGAGCATAAGCGGATCCAGGACATCAGCACGTGGGTAGGGGCTAAAGAGTTCGAGCATAGGCGGATTTAGGACATCAGTACGGGGGTGGGGCTAAGAAGCTCGAGCATAAGTGGATTCAGCTCACCAGTACTGGGGTGGGGCTCGGGAGATCGAGCATAGGCGGATCTAGGACATCAGTACGGTGGTGGGGCTCGGGCGTTCCAGCATAGGCGGATCCAGGACATTAGTAGGGTGGTAGGGGCTAAAGAGTTCGAGTATAGGCGAATCCAGGGCAGTAGGGAGGTGGGGCTACGGAGTTCGAGCATAGGCAGATCCAGGACATCAGTTCGGGGGTGGGGCTAAGGAGCTCGAGCATAAGCGGATCCAGGACATCAGTGCAGGGGTGTGGCTCCGGAGCTCGAGTAAAGGCGGATCCAGGACATCAGTGGGGGGGGGTAGGGGCTACGGAGTTCGAGCATAGGCGGATCCAGGACATCAGTAAGAAGGTGGAGTAAGGAGCTCGAGCATAGGCGGATACAGGACATCAGTACGGGGGTGAGGCTAAGGAGCTCGAGCATAAGCGGATCCAGGACATCAGTACGGGGGTGGGGCTAAAGAGTTCGAGCATAGGCGGATCTAGGACATCAGTACGGGGGTGGGGCTAAGAAGCTCGAGCAAAAGCGGATCCAGGCCTCACCAGTACTGGGGTGGGGCTAAGGAGATCGAGCATAGGCGGATCTAGGACATCAGTACGGTGGTGGGGCTCGGGCGTTCCAGCATAGGCGGATCCAGGACAATAGTAGGGTGGTAGGGGCTAAAGAGTTCGAGTATAGGCGAATCCAGGGCAGTACGGAGGTGGGGCTACGGAGTTCAATAATAGGCAGATCCAGGGCATCAGTTCGGGGGTGGGGCTAAGGAGTTTGAGCATAGGCGGATCCAGGACATCAGTGCAGGGGTTTCGCTCCGGAGCTCGAGTAAAGGCGGATCCAGGACATCAGTACGGGGGTGGGGCTAAGGAGATCGAGCATAGGTGGATCCAGGACATCTGTACGGGGGTGGGGCTAAAGAGCTGGAGCATAGGCGGTTCCAGGACATCAGTATGAATGTGGGGCTAAGGAGCTCGAGCAGAGGCGGATCCAGGGCATCAGTACGGGGGTGGGGCTAAGGGGTTCGAGTATAGGCGGATAAAGGACATCAGTACAGAGGTGGGGCTAAGGAGCTCAAGCATAAGCGGATCCAGGACATCAGCACAGGGGTAGGGGCTAAGGAGTTCGAGCATAGGAGGATCCAGGAGATCAGTACGGGGGTGGGGCTAAGGAGCTCGAGCATAAGCGGATTCAGGACATCAGTACGTGGGTGGGGCTCGGGAGCTCGAGCATAGGCGGATCCAGGACCTCAGTAGGGGTAGGGGCTAGGGAGTTCAAGCATAGGCGGATCCAGGTTAGTATAGAGGTGGGGCTACGGAGTTCGAGCATAGGCAGATCCAGGACATATGTAAGGGGGTGGGGTAAGGAGCTCGAGCATAGGCGGATCCAGGACATCAGTTCGGTGGTGGGGCTGAGGTCTCGGCTGGGTTATAACTCGGTAACAAATAGGCTGAATTGGGTGAAAATCTGCAAGTATAGGTGAAATACCGTCGGAAAACCCATCATGTTTTATATTGTATCTCCTTTCTTCTCGTCATGCCCAGTCTTTGCTTAACAAAACGAACATTATGCGTGTTTTTATTTCTTTGATGATATGAACAGAGGGCAAGCGTGGTGCAGTATGTAGAGACATGCTAATTTAGGAAAACATGGGCCTAGACAGGGTATTTAATGGAGCCATAATGAGAACACAAAACCTAAAACTCCAACATTGCGTTGTTATAAGTATCAAACTGCTGAAAAAAACTCGCCTGTCAATCGAACTGTTTGGCTAACGTACATTGTCACCGGCTTCCCCTGCGCCAGAGGGGCACCTGCCGAGGCCGCAGGCCGAGGTAGTAGTAGTAGTTGTCTGTTCTGAGGACTGGTATCAGATACTTGAAACTTGCAGGGATGAAAGGCAGGAACCCATAAAAAAATCCCGACGGCTGCAGATTTTCGAATTTTGCAAAAACTTTTCCAAAATTTTGGATTATATTTTTATAAATTTTTATTTTTCTATTTTTCTATTTTTAGTCTACAGCTTTCAATTTTACACTCTTTTACACACAATCAATTACCAGTTGTTGCTCAAAGTTTGAAGCAAAAATCCAAATTTGTACTTCTAAAATGATTTTTTGAAACTTTTACCTCCAACTTGTAGTGAAATGCATTACCAAAGTTATAAGTTCGAAATATCTGAAGATATAATGCTAGGTGTTCCAAACTGGATTTTTACAGACAGAATGGACTGTGCATTACTGCATAGACACTAAACTGAACCAAAAGCATAATTTTGAAGGTCAGTTTTGGCCCTTTTTCCAAAACATTGCAATTATGTCCTAAAACTTTAAAACCATATAACTTTCAAAATTCTGGACATTTTTGAACGCAATTTTCTTTGTTGAGATGGGTATTGTCATTACAACAACATAGTTTAAATGCAAATTTCTGAGTTAATGGGAAATATTTTTCGGCAAAAAATACAATATTTTTTCTTTTTTTGGGAATTTAGGACTACATATTTCCAAATTTTCTTTTCGAAATTGGTACCAAAGAAAAGCCCGGCTCAAGTTCTACAACCGTCTGCCTGACCATACCCGCGCGTCTCCCATAGGTTTTGAGCTATATGATGATAAAGACTGAATTTGATGCGGTTTTCATAGGTTATAATAGATTCATCACGTGATAAAGTGCCTGTATGCTAAACTGAGATATATGGCTCTCTCTAAACTTTTATTATGGGAAATTATGAGCTCTGCCGTTTTTGTTTCATGACGCTCCGACGATTAGTTCGCCACTGAGGGCAAAATACTTCGGTCCCGTTTTTCCCGCAGCAGTAGTGACGTCATTCTGCCCTTCTTGCATGGACCTTCTGTGCTGCGGCAGTAGGCTGCAGCCGGTAAATGCGTGCAAGAAAGGCATAACATTTCTATCCGAGTGTATACAGCGGGTGGCTAGCCGGTCGGGGCGGACGGGAACCTGACTAGAGGGCAGAGGGTGCCGAGGCGTGTTTAGAGATCGGAGGAAGTGAGCAGTGATGCCCTCAGGCATCTAGGGAACGGTAGCAGGGTCCAGAGGCATGCTGAGATAGCTCATGGGAGACATTTCGGACGGGGGAGCAGTGAGGATGGGGGCTGGTACGGGACTGGAGCCTTCCCCGCCATTGACTCGGAACAGCTTCTGTCTTTGTATTAACCATAGATATTCTGACATTGGGGGGGAGTTCAGCCCCTAGCTCCGCCCATTGTATCAACCACCATTTGAATAGCCACCATGTATGTATATTAGCATATCAAAGATTGAAGATTTCGTTGCACTCAGTACCAAATTACGGAAAAATATCAATGAGAGGCAATCGACTATGCAGATTTCGAATGTGGTATTCAGGTCAACATAAGGTCACTGCGCATGCGCACTGGATTTAATGGTAACAGAGGCTATCTCGGCAACCTACGGGTCGATTTTTTTTAAATTTTGTGAACAAAAGAATAGCACGAAATATAAGTAAAAATGTCATTGAAGCTGCACTGCTCTGCGCATGCGCAGAAGAAATTATGAAAATAAGCCTGAAAGGCTAGGATATTTCAGAGGAGGATGTGAACAGAGGGAAAGTCAACGTGCTTAAAGTTAGTATGAATGTTTTGTCACCCTTGGTAACAACAAAGGTCAGTGCGCATGCGCATTAGAATTTTTGGTCATGGAGACTATCTCCGGATCCAATAGACCGATTTCGCTCAAATTTTTGCGAGTAAAAGCAGAATAGCATCTGCTAATCCTAATTGATGGCATTATGACGCTGCACTATTATGCGCATGTGCAGGAAGAATTCTAAGGAATAATAGGCTCTAAGGGATCATTTAGACCAGGAGACAAACAAACGGCATATTAACATGCTTCAGTCAACTATAACGGTATCTTTGCTCTCATTCACTGCAGACGTTACTGCGCATGCGGACTGGGAGTAGGGTAACCGAAGCTAACTCGTTAACAAATTGGCTGAATTGGGTGAAAATCTGCAGGTATAGGTGAAATACGGTCGGCAAACCCATCATATTTTATATTGTATCTCCTTTCTTCTGGACATGCCCAGTCTTTACTTAACAAAACAACCATTATACGTGTGTTTATTTATTTGATGACATGAACACAGGGCAAGAACATGTGCAGAGACATGCTAATGTAGGAAAACATGGGCTTACACAGGGGATTGAATGGAGCCATAATGAGAACACAAAACCTAAAACTCCAACATTGCGTTGTTATAAGTATCAAACTGCTGAAAACACTCGCCTGTCAATCGAACTGTTTGGCTAACGTACATTGTCACCGGCTTCTCCTGCGCCGGAGCGGCACCTGCCGAGGCCGCAGGCCGAGGTTGTTGTCAGAAGCCGGTGACAAACGAAGTGAGAAACGGCTTCTATACTGACAGTTTTTCGTTCTCTGTTGTCCGTAGTAGTAGTTGTTGTCTGTTCTGAGGACTGGTATCAGATACTTGAAACTTGCAGGGATGAAAGGCAGGAACCCATAAAAAATCCCGACGGCTGCAGATTTTCGAATTTTGCAAAAACTTTTCCAAAATTTTGGATTACATTTTTATAAACTTTTATTTTTCTATTTTTCTATTTTTAGTTTACAGCTCTCAAACTTACACTCTTTTACACACAATCAATTACCAGTTGTTGCTCAAAGTTTGAAGCAAAAAATCCAAATTTGTACTTCCAAAATGATTTTTTGAAACTTTTACCTCCAACTTGTAGTGACGCCACCATCGGTTTTGCGGTCGACTATGGAGCCTTCATTCGAGTTCATTCATGTCTGGCACTTGTACTGCCTTTTTCGCTGTGCGGTCCTAGTGTGTGTGTGTTTGTGTGAAATACATGTATGTATGGTTCCAATCTGTCCGCCATGATGTTCCGACCCCACATCACCCAGCTCCAGCTTCCCGGCTCCACCACGCCCAGCAGACCTCCACTCGCACCCCAACTCCCTCCCGCCGCACATGGCCATTGCGTGTGTGGGGGTGGCCGGGGACGGTCACAGTTATGGGTGTGAGATGCACAGCATTGCAGCATCGGTTAGGACATGTTCGTCCTTGTGAATGTGTGTTTACAGTGTTTGGAAAAATACAAATGTATGATGACTTTAAGCCCCACCCGGCTCGTGTTGTACACCTTCTGCCTCCCTTGAATGTGGGGCTCTCGCTCATTGATTTGCGTTGCGATGTACTGTTGGTTACAATGTATTTGCAATAAACGTGTACGGTACCAAATGCATTACCAAAGTTATAAGTTCGAAATATCTGAAGATATGATGCTAGGTGTTCCAAACTGGATTTTTACAGACAGAATGGACTGTGCATTACTGCATAGACACTAAACTGAACCAAAAGCATAATATTGAAGGTCAGTTTTGGCCCTTTTTCCAAAATATTGCAATTATGGCCTAAAATTTTAAAACCATATAACTTTCAACAATATTTTTTGTTTTTTTGGGAATTTAGGACTACATATTTCCAAATTTTCTTTTCGAAATTGGTACCAAAAAAAGCCCGGCTCAAGTTCTACAACCGTCTGCCTGACCATACCCGCGCGTCTCCCATAGGTTTTGAGCTATATGATGATAAAGACTGAATTTGATGCGATTTTCATAGGTTGTAATAGATTCATCACGTGATAAAGTGCCTTTATACTCAACTAAAATCTATGGCTCTCTCTATACTTGTAGTATGGGAGATTATGAGCTCTGCCGTTTTTGTTTCATGACGCTTCGATGACTAGTTCGCTACTGAGGGCCAAAATACTTCGGTCACCTTTTTCCCGCAGCAGGAGTGACGTCATTCTGCCCTTCTTGCATGGAGCTTGTGTTCTGCGGCGGTAGGCTGCAGCCGGTGAATGCGTGCAAGAAAGGCATAACATTTCTATCCGAGTGCATGCAGCGGATCACTCGGCCGGCCGGTTGGCGGCCGTTCGGTAGGGTCCCGCTCGCGGTGGCGACTTGCAACGAATAAAAAACAAAATGGTGGTCAGGAACTGGTATGCTTGTTTGGTTTGTTGTGATTTGTTTCTTAATGGGTGCCCAAATCTTACTGTGTATGTGTGTGATACGTACGGTAAAAAGTGATGTGTTTTATGAGAGAGATAAGAGAGGCCCCACCACTTAAGCCTTCGGGCTTTTGCGTCAATCTCTTTGTTATACCCGTCATATTGTTTCCGTCCAATAAAATTTTATCATCTATCCATAGGCGGATCCAGGATTGCCGATCGGAGGGGGGCACCTCCTGGGCGGGGGCCATCCGGACCAGGGGGACGCCACTTTTGACCGGCAAAACCTATCAGGTGGGGCTAAGGAGCTCAAGCATAGGCGGATCCAGGACATCAGTACAGGTATTGGGCTAAAGAGCTCGGGCATAGGCGGATCCATGACATCAGTAAGGTGGTGGGGCTAAGGACCTCGAGCATAGACGGATCCAGGACATCAGTACGGGGGTGGGGCTAAGGAGCATAGGCGGACCCAGGACATCAGTGCCGGGATGGGCCTAAGGTGCTCGATCATAGGCGGATCCAGGACATAAGTTCAGGGGTGGGGCTAAGGAGCTCAAGCATAGCCGGATCCAGGACATCAGTACGGAGGTGGGGGGTAATAATTTTTGGGCTTATCGACGCACCAACTGCCAGGGTCATATGGCTTCGCCAACTCTTTCCCTGTTGGAAGGGTTTCTCGGGAGCCAGCTTGCTCCTTGTTCAGGGAAGCCGCCGGGCCTTGAACCCGGGTCGGCTACGTGGACAGTACGGAGGTGGGGCTAAGGAGCTCGAGCATAGGCGGATCCAGGACATCAGTATGGGGGAGGGGCTAAGGGGCTCGAGTAAAGGCGGATCAAATATTTCCGAGAGGGGAGAAATCGTCCCGGGGGAAGGGGTGTAATCCGGGACCGGAGGGCCTCACTTTTGACCGGCAAAATCTATCAAGTGGACGCAAAATCCTTCCGATGGGCTCAGATATTCGTATCTTAAGGGGGTGGGCAGTGGCATTTCAAGCGGCGCCATCAAATGTCTAAGGGGGCGCCGTGGCCATTTCAAGGGAGGCCGAGGGTCGATCAAGGGGGCACGTGCCCCCTATACCCCCTCCCCCACCAACCTGAATTCACCTATTCTTTTGAGCATCCTGATCATTGCTTTGAAACATGCACCGCCTATGCCAAAGCTGTAGGACTTTTCACATGGGGGATTAAGCCCCTAGCCTCGCCCCTTGTATCCGCCCCCGTGTTTAGACATATAAATGATACATAAATCTCGTTGCATTCTGTTCCATGTTATCCAAACATACCAATGAGTGACAATCGGTCATGGAGATTTCGAATGTGGTCTTCAGGTCAATGAAAGGTCACTGCACATGCGCAGTGAAACTAAGTGTAACAGAGGCCATCTCAGCAACCTACGGGTCGATTTCCTTCAAATTTTGTGAACAAGATAATTACACGGAATAAAAACAAAAATTTCAAATCGAAGTTGCACTGCTCTGCGCATGCGCAGTAGAAGTAATCAAATCAAGCCTTAAAGTTGAGGATATTTCAGAGGAGGAAATGAACAGAGGAGAGCCAACATGCTTAAATTTAGCATGAACTTTTTGTCACCCTTAATAACTACAAAGGTCAGTGCGCATGCGCATTAGATTTTATGGTCATTGAGGCTATCTCGGGAACCAAACGACCGATTTTGCTCAAACTTTGCGAGTAAAAGCAGAATACTATCTGCTAATCCCAATTGGCGGCATTATGACGCTGTACTGTGCTGCACATGCACTGTAGGAATTTTAAGGAATAATAGGCTATAAGGGATAATTTAGAACAGGAGACAAACACACAGCATACCAACATGCTTCAGCCAATTATAACGGTATCTTCGCTCTCATTCACTGCAGACGTTACTGCTCATGCGGACTAGGACATAGGGTTACCGAAGCTAACTCGGTAACAAATAGGCTGCATTGGGTGAAAATATGCAGGTATAGGTGAAATACGGTCGGCAAACCCATCATAGTTTATATTGTGTCCACTTTCTTCTGGTCATGCCCGGTCTTTGCTTAACAAAACAAACATTATACGTGTGTTTATTTATGTGATAACATTAACAGAGGGCAAACGTGGCACAGTGTGCAGAGACATGCTAATTTAGGAAAACATGGGCTTACACAGGGGATTGAATGGACTCATAATGAGAAAACAAGACCTAAAGTCCCAACATTGCGTTGGGATAAGTATCATACTGCTGAAAACACTGGCCTGTCAATCGAACTGTTTGCCTAACGTACATTGTCACCGGCTTCTCCTGCGCCGGAGCGGCACTTGCCGAGGCCGCAGGCCGAGGTTGTTGTTGTTGTTGTTGTCTGTTCTGAGCGCTGGTATCAGAGACCTAAAACTTTTGTGCATAGAAGGCACTTCCAAATGAATAAGCACCACGGTTGTCAATTTTCAAAATTTTCAAAATTTTGCCCAGAATTTTGCATTATGTGATTTTTAACTTTTATTTTTCTATTTTTTGCTAATTCATCTACAGTCTTCAAACTTGCACCCTTTTACATCAGGGAAATTTGTAGTTCACACAAAAAGTTTGAAAGAAAAAGTTATAAATTTAAGGCTTTAAATTAGCTTTTAAGCTTTGCACCCTAAATTTGGCATAAAACTCATAGTCTAAACTACAGGCTCGAAATATCTGAAGCTACAGCAGTTCAGGTTCTGAGTCAAATACCAATTTAAAGCCGGTTTGTGCAGTACTGCACAAACACAGAAACAAAACAAAAACGGAAATTTAAGGGTCCTTTTTGGCCCATTCTGCGAAGGGCTAAATTTCCCAAAATATCAGTCAAACTCTTATATCTTCCGATCTAATTAATATAAATTAGTTCCCATTTCAGATAATAAAAGAGAATAGCCTGCTTTATTATATATTTAGAGATAAAAACTTTCAGACAGAAACTTTTTATTTTAGAGGCAAAAAAATATAAGTTTTTAAAATCTTTATTCTCAGCCCCCTGGTTTCCAGACCATGATAGTTACGGTATTGAACTTAACACAGCTGGATAGAAAACTTCGTTGCCGTCATTTTTCTAATTCATACCCCCCACTTATCTCTTACGGCTTCCGCGCTAACAGCCGTAAAATACATTTCAAAGTGGTAATTTTATCGGTTCATTTTTGCTCCACACCAGGATTTCGAATGGTTAATACAGATGGAAGTGGATGAAATTCAGCAAAAAGCTAGTTCAAAGACATGTCTTGCCATCGCAACAGGTTGCATATCATTGCAACAGGAGTCTACCTTTAATTAAATGTAATACATCATGCTAGTATGTTTCCAGCTCGAAACCTCACCCCGCCGTTCGGCCGTAGCGTCGCTGCGGGCGGCGCACTGGTGGCTGCTATGCGAGACAGATGCCATAGCTATCTACGCATGCTATAGAGCAGCGCGAATGCCCGGTGGTGGCAGGGTAGTCTGTCTCGTTTCGGCTTCTCTACTCGTGCGGCGGGCGCGTTGTCTATTAGATATTCATATCAGTCGGACGGCCGGGTGGCGGCCGTGCGGTAGGGTCCTGCGCGTTGTGGCGACTTGCGACGAATAAAACACAAAATGGTGGTCAGGAACTGGTTTGCTTGTTTGGTTTGTTGTATTTTGTTTCTTTACGTGTGTCCGAAACTTACTGTGTATGTGTGTGATACGTCCGGTAAAAGTGATGTGTTTTATGAGAGAGATAAGAGAGGCCCCACCACTTAAGCCTTCGGGCTTTTGCATCAATCTATTTGTTATACCTGTCATACTGTTTCCGTCCAATAAAAGCTTATCATCTGTCTATCTATCTACCCACTAGTTAATGCATCCTCTAACCATAGGTAGCACTGGCAAAAGGATCCACCGTTGCACACCATTTCTTTCCCAGCCGAATAAACCTCTTTGTGGTGATACCATAACATGTGACTCCTTGCACTCCCTGCTTAAATAAACTTAATAAGCAGTGGCGGATCCAGGCCATTAGTATAGGGGTGGGGCTAAGGAGCTCGAGCATAGGCGGATCCAAGACATCAGTACCGGGGTGGGGCTAGTGAGCTCGAGCATATGCGGAACCAGGACATCAGTACGGGGTGGGGCTAAGGAGCTCGAGCATAGGCGGATCCAGGACATCAGGAGCGGGTTGGAACTCGGGACCTCGAGCATAAGCGGATCCAGAACATCAATACGGGGGTGGGGCTAAGGAGCTCGAGCGTAGGCGGATCCAGGACATCAGTTCGGGGGGTGGGGCTGAGGAGCTCGAGCTTAGGCGGATCCAAGACATCAGTACCGGGGTGGGGCTAGTGAGCTCGAGCATAGGCGGATCCAGGACATCACTACGGGGTGGGGCTAAGGAGCTCGAGCATAGGCGGATCCAGGACATCAGGAGCGGGTTGGAACTCGGGACCTCGAGCATAAGCGGATCCAGGACATCAGTACGGCGGTGGTGTTAAGGAGCTCGAGCATAAGCGGATTCAGCTTATCAGTACGGGGGTGGGGCTCGGGAGCTCGAGCATAGGCGGAACCAGGACATCAGTACGGGGATGGGCCTAAGGAGCTCGATCATAGGCGGATCTAGGACATCAGTTCGGGGGTGGGGCTAAGGAGCTCGAGCATAGGCGGATCCAGGATATCAGTGCGGGGGTGGTGTTAAGGAGCTCGAGCGTAAGCGGATTCAGCTCATCAGTACGGGGGTGGGGCTCGGGAGCTCGAGCATAGGCGGATCCAGGACATCAGTAGGGGGTGAGGGCTAAGGAGTTCAAGCATAGGTGGATCCAGGGCAGTACAGAGGTGGGGCTACGGAGTTCGAGCATAGGCGGATCCAGAACATCAGTAAGGGGGTGGGGTAAAGAGCTCGACCATAGGCGGATCCAGGACATCAGTAGGGGGTAGGGGCTAAGGAGTTCGGGTATAGGCAGATCCAGGACATCAGTACGGAGGTGGGGCAAAGAAGTTCGAGCATAGGCGGATCCAGGACATCAGTACGGGGGTGGGGCTAAGGAGCTCGAGCATAGGCGGATCCAGGACATCAGTGCGGGGTGGGGCTCCGGAGCTCGAGTAAAGGCGGATCCAAGCCATCAATACGGGGGGTGGGGCTAAGGGGCTGGAGCATAGGCGGATCCAGGACATAAGTATGGGTGTGGGGCTAGGAAGCTCGAGCAGAGGCGGATCCAGGACATCAGTACGGGGGGTGGGGATAAGGGGCTCGAGTATAGGCGGATCAAGGACATCAGTACGGGGGTGGGGCTAAGGAGCTCGAGCATAAGCGGATCCAGGACATCAGCACGGGGGTGAGGCTAAGGAGCTGGAGCATAGGCGGATCCAGGACATAAGTATGGGTGTGGGGCTAAGGAGCTCTAGCAGAGGCGGATCCAGGACATAAGTATGGGTGTGGGGCTAAGGAGCTCGAGCATAGGCAAATCCAGGACATCAGTAGAGGGTCGGGGCTGAGCATAGGCGGTTCCAGGGCAATACAGAAGTGGGGCTAAGGAGCTCGAGCAGAGGCGGATCCAGGACATCAGTACGGGGGTGGGGCTAAGGAGATCGAGCATAGGCGGATCCAGGACATCTGTACGGGGGTGGGGCTAAGGAGCTGGAGCATAGGCGGATCCAGGACATTAGTATGGGTGTGGGGCTAAGGAACTCGAACAGAGGCGGATCCAGGACATCAGTACGGGGGTGGGGCTAAGGGGCTCGAGTATAGGCGGATCAAGGACATCAGTACGGGGGTGGGGCTAAGGAGCTCGAGCTAAGCGGATCCAGGACATCAGTACGGGGGTGGGGCTAAGGAGCTCGAGCATAGGCGGATCCAGGACATCAGTAAGGGGGTGGGGTAAGGAGCTCGAGGATAGGCAGATCCAGGACATCAGTACGGTTGTGGGGCTGAGGTCTCGAGGTGGGGCATAACTCGGTAACAATTAGGCTGAATTGGGTGAAAATCTGCAGGTAAAGGTAAATACCGTCGGAAAACCCATCATATTTTATATTGTATCTCTTTTCTTCTGGTCATGCCCAGTCTTTGCTTAACAAAACAAACATTAAACGTGTGTTTATTTATGTGAAAACATGAACAGAGGGCAAGCGTGGTGCAGTATGCAGAGATATGCTAATTTAGGAAAACATGGGCCTAGACAGGGATTGAATGGGGCCATAATGAGAAAACAAAACCTAAAACTCCAACATTGCGTTATGAGTTTCGAACTGCTGAAAACACTCGCCTGTCAAACGAACTGTTTAACTAACGTACATTGTCACCGGCTTCTCCTGCGCCGGAGCGGCACCTGCCGAGGCCGCAGGCCGAGGTCAGAAGCCGGTGACGAACGAAGTAAGAAACGGCTCTTATTCTGACAGTTTTTCCGGTCTCGTTGTTGTCTGTCAGAAGCCGGTGACGAACGAAGTGAGAAATGGCTTCTTTACTGACAGTTTTTCGTTCTCTGTTGTCCGTCAGAAGCCGGTGACGAACGAAGTAAGAAACGGCTTCTATTCTGACAGTTTTTCCGGTCTCGTCGTGGTTGTCTGTTGTTGTTGTTGTTGTTGTCTGTTCTGAGCGCTGGTATCAGAGACCTAAAACTTTTGTGGATAGAAGGCACTTCCAAATGAATAAGCACCACGGTTGTCAATTTTCAAAGTTTTCAAAATTTTTCCCAGAATTTTGCATTATGTGATTTGTAACTTTTATTTTTCTATTTTTTGCTAATTCATCTACAGTCTTCAAACTTGCACCCTTTTACATCAGACAAATTTGTAGTTCACACAAAAAGTTGGAAAGAAAAAGCTTTAAATTTAGGGCTCTAAATTAGCTTTTAAACTTTGCACCCTAAATTTGGCATAAAACTCATGGTCTAAACTACAGGCTCGAAATATCTGAAGCTACAGCAGTTCAGGTTCTGAGTCAAATATCAACTTAAAGGCCGGTTTGTGCAGTACTGCACAAACACAGAAACAAAACAAAAACGGAAATTGAGGGGTCCTTTTTGGCCCATTCCGTGAAGGTCTGCATTTCCCAAAATATCATTCAAACCCTTATATCTTCCGATCTAAATGATAAAAATTAGTTCCCATTTCAGATAATAAAAGAAAATAGCCTCCTTTATTATATATTTAGAGATAAAAACTTTCAGACTGAAACTTTTTATTTTATAGGCAAAAATAAAATATAAGTTTTTAAAATTTTTATCCCCAGCCCCCTGGTTTCCAGACCATGATAGCTACGGTATTGAACTTAACACGGCTGGATAGAAAACTTCGTTGCCGTCGTTTTTCTCACTCATACCCCCCACCTATCTCCTACGGGTTCCGCGCTATAAGCCGTAAAATAAATTTCAAAGTGGTAATTTTATCAGTTCATTTTTGCTTCACACCGGGGTTTAGGGTGGTTAGAGTCATTGGAGGGAAATGAAATTTTGCATGCAGCTAGGTAAGAGACATATGTCGACATTCCATCTGCATAGATATCAATGAAACACCAAGTTACCTTTACAAACATGCCGTTTCTCCACGCAACGTTGTAGCAAATCACCACGCGTCACCCCTGCGTCCACGCCGCGGCAACGCCGGCGGTCGGCGCTGCTGTTTCTGTTTATTTATGGTCTGGTAAAAAAGTACCCAATACTACCCATAATGCATCACAAGTAATTAGAGTACCGTAAAAGTCCGAGTTTACAATAAGAGTATTATGTTTCTGTTTTTGGACCATGGGTGGATCCAGGGAATAAGTAGGCTAGGTGCCCCCCCTCACCCTTCTCCCCCCATCCCCCTCCCCCAACCCCCAATCGACCATCGGCGCCCTCTGAAATTGTAAAGACACGCCTCTCAAGGTCGATGACGCTCCCTGAAATGTCGCTTCCCATACGCGGATCCAGGATTGCCTATCGGGGGCGAGGTGGAAGGGGAAACTTCCTGGTGGGCGCTATCTACACCAGGGACGCCACTTTTGGCCGGAAAACCTATCAAGTAGGCGCTAAAACCTATCAGTAGACCCCAATACCTGCATCTCGGGGAAAACGACATTTCAGGGTGTGCCATCGAACTTTCCAGGGGTTTCCGGGACAATTTCAGGGGGCGCTAAGATTCTATGGGGGCACCTGTCCCCTTTCCCCCTTGGATCCGCCTATGTCGTTTCGGGGGGGCGCACGGAAGTGGGGTCGTTACGGGCGGGGGGTAAGGAGCTCGAGCATAAGCGGATCCAGGACATCAGCATGGGTGTGGGGCTAAGGAGCTCGAGCAGAGGCGGATCTAGGACATCAGTACGGCGGTGGGGCTAAAGGGCTTGAGTATAGGCGGATCAAGGACATCAGTACGGGGGTGAGGCTAAGGAGCTCGAGCATAACGGATCCAGGACATCAGCACGTGGGTAGGGGCTAAAGAGTTCGAGCATAGGCGGATCCAGGGCATCAGTACGGGGGTGGGGCTAAGAAGCTCGAGCATAAGTGGATTCAGCTCACCAGTACGGGGGTGGGGCTCAGGAGATCGAGCATAGGCGGATCTAGGACATCAGTACGGTGGTGGGAATCGGGCGTTCCAGCATAGGCGGATCCAGGACATTAGTCGGGTGGTAGGGGCTAAAGAGTTCGAGTATAGGCGAATCCAGGGCAGTACGGAGGTGGGGCTACGGAGTTCGAGCATAGGCAGATCCAGGACATCAGTTCGGGGGTGGGGCTAAGAAGCTCGAGCATAAGCGGATCCAGGACATCAGTGCAGGGGTGTGGCTCCGGAGCTCGAGTAAAGGCGGATCCAGGACATCAGTACGGAGGTGGGGCTAAGGAGATCGAGCATAGGTGGATCCAGGACATCTGTACGGGGGTGGGGCTAAAGAGCTGGAGCATAGGCGGATCCAGGACATCAGTATGAATGTGGGGCTAAGGAGCTCGAGCAGAGGCGGATCCAGGGCATCAGTACGGGGGGTGGGGCTAAGGGGTTCGAGTATAGGCGGATAAAGGACATCAGTACGGAGGTGGGGCTAAGGAGCTCAAGCATAAGCGGATCCAGGACATCAGCACAGGGGTAGGGGCTAAGGAGTTCGAGCATAGGCGGATCCAGGACATCAGTACGGGGATGGGGCTAAGGAGCTCGAGCATAAGCGGATTCAGGACATCAGTACGTGGGTGGGGCTCGGGAGCTCGAGCATAGGCGGATCCAGGACCTCAGTAGGGGTAGGGGCTAGGGAGTTCAAGCATAGGCGGATCCAGGTTAGTATAGAGGTGGGGCTACGGAGTTCGAGCATAGGCAGATCCAGGACATATGTAAGGGGGTGGGGTAAGGAGCTCGAGCATAGGCGGATCCAGGACATCAGTTCGGTGGTGGGGCTGAGGTCTCGAGCTGGGTCATAACTCGGTAACAAATAGGCTGAATTGGGTGAAAATCTGCAGGTATAGGTGAAATACCGTCGAAAAACCCATCATGTTTTATATTGTATCTCCTTTCTTCTCGTCATGCCCAGTCTTTGCTTAACAAAACAAACATTATGCGTGTTTTTATTTCTTTGATGATATGAACAGAGGGCAAGCGTGGTGCAGTATGCAGAGACATGCTAATTTAGGAAAACATGGGCCTAGACAGGGTATTTAATGGAGCCAAAATGAGAACACAAAACCTAAAACTCCAACATTGCGTTGTTATAAGTATCAAACTGCTGAAAACACTAGCCTGTCAATCGAACTGTTTGGCTAACGTACATTGTCACCGGCTTCTCCTGCGCCGGAGCGGCACCTGCCGAGGCCGCAGGCCGAAGTAGTAGTAGTTGTTGTCTGTTCTGAGGACTGGTATCAGATACTTGAAACTTGCAGGGATGAAAGGCAGGAACCCATAAAAAATCGCGACGGCTGCAGATTTTCGAATTTTGCAAAAAATTTTCCAAAATTTTGAATTATATTTTTCTAAACTTTTATTTTTCTATTTTTTTATTTTTAGTCTACAGCTCTCAAACTTACACTCTTTTACACACAATCAATTACCAGTTGTTGCTTAAAGTTTGAAGTAAAAATCCAAATTTGTACTTCCAAAATGATTTTTTGAAACTTTTACCTCCAACTTGTAGTGAAATGCATTACCAAAGTTATAAGTTCGAAATATCTGAAGATATGATGCTAGGTGTTCCAAACTGGATTTTTACAGACAGAATGGACTGTGCATTACTGCATAGACACTAAACTGAACCAAAAGCATAATTTTGAAGGTCAGTTTTGGCCCTTTTACCAAAACATTGCAATTATGCCCTAAAACTTTAAAACCATATAACTTTCAAAACTCTGGATATTTTTGCACGCAGTTTTCTTTGCTGAGATGCGTATTGTCGTTACAACAACATATTCTAAACTCAAATCTCTGAGTTAGTGGGAAATATTTTTCTGCAAAAAATACAATATTTTTTTGTTTGTTTGGGAATTTATGACTATATATTTCCAAATTTTCTTTTCGAAATTGATACCAAAAAAGCCCGGCTCAAGTTCTACAACCGTCTGCCTGACCATACCCGCACGTCTCCCATAGGTTTTGAGCTATATGATGATAAATACTGAATTTGATGCGGTTTTCATACGTTGTAGTAGATTCATCACGTGATAAAGTGCCTTGATACTCAACTGAGATATATGGCTCTCTTTATACTTGTAGTATGGGAAATTATGAGCTCTGCCGTTCTTGTTTCATGACGCTCCGACGACTAGTTCGCCACTGAGGTGCAAAATACTTCGGTCCCGTTTTTCCCGCAGCAGTAGTGACGTCATTCTGCCCTTCTTGCATGGACCTTCTGTGCTGCGGCAGTAGGCTGCAGCCGGTAAATGCATGCAAGAAAGGCATAACATTTCTATCCGAGTGTATACAGCGGGTGGCTAGCCGGTCGGGGCGGACGGGAACCTGACTAGAGGGCAGAGGGTGCCGAGGCGTGTTTAGAGATCGGAGGAAGTGAGCAGTGATGCCCTCAGGCATCTAGGGAACGGTAGCAGGGTCCAGAGGCATGCTGAGATAGCTCATGGGAGACATTTCGGACGGGGGAGCAGTGAGGATGGGGGCTGGTGCGGGACTGGAGCCTTCCCCGCCATTGACTCGGAACAGCTTCTGTCTTTGTATTAACCATAGATATTCTGACATTGGGGGGGAGTTCAGCCCCTAGCTCCGCCCATTGTATCAACCACCATTTGAATAGCCACCATGTATGTATATTAGCATATCAAAGATTGAAGATTTCGTTGCACTCAGTACCAAATTACGGAAAAATATCAATGAGAGGCAATCGACCATGCAGATTTAGAATGTGGTATTCAGGTCAACATAAGGTCACTGCGCATGCGCACTGGATTTAATGGTAACAGAGGCTATCTCGGCAACCTACGGGTCGATTTTTTTTAAATTTTGTGAACAAAAGAATAGCACGAAATATAAGTAAAAAATGTCATTGAAGCTGCACTGCTCTGCGCATGCGCAGAAGAAATTATGAAAATAAGCCTGAAAGGCTAGGATATTTCAGAGGAGGATGTGAACAGAGGGAAAGTCAACGTGCTTAAAGTTAGTATGAATGTTTTGTCACCCTTGGTAACAACAAAGGTCAGTGCGCATGCGCATTAGAATTTTTGGTCATGGAGACTATCTCCGGATCCAATAGACCGATTTCGCTCAAATTTTTGCGAGTAAAAGCAGAATAGCATCTGCTAATCCTAATTGATGGCATTATGACGCTGCACTATTATGCGCATGTGCAGTAGGAATTCTAAGGAATAATAGGCTATAAGGGATCATTTAGACCAGGAGACAAACAAACGGCATATTGACATGCTTCAGTCAACTGTAACGGTATCTTTGCTCTCAATCACTGCAGACGTTACTGCGCATGCGGACTGGGACTTAGGGTAACCGAAGCTAACTCGTTAACAAATTGGCTGAATTGGGTGAAAATCTGCAGGTATAGGTGAATTACGGTCGGCAAACCCATCATATTTTATATTGTATCTCTTTTCTTCTGGTCATGCCCAGTCTTTTCTTAAGAAAACAACCATTATACATATTTTATATTGTATCTCTTTTCTTCTGGTCATGCCCAGTCTTTTCTTAACAAAACAACCATTATACGTGTGTTTATTTATTTGATGACATGAACAGTGGGCAAACGTGGTGCAGTGTGCAGAGACATGCTAATTTAGGAAAACATGGACTTACAAAGTGGATTGAATGAGTCATAACGAGAACACAAGACCTTAAGTCCGAAAATTGTGTTGGTATATGTATCATACTGCTAAAAACACTCGCCTGTCAATCGAACTGTTTGCCTAACGTACATTGTCACCGGCTTCTCCTGCGCCGGAGCGGCACCTGCCGAGGCCGCAGGCCGAGGTCTGTTGTTGTTGTCTGTTCTGAGCGCTGGTATCAGAGACCTAAAACTTTTGTGGATAGAAGGCACTTCCAAATGAATAAGCACCACGGTTGTCAATTTTCAAAATTTTCAAAATTTTGGCCAGAATTTTGCATTATGTGATTTTTAACTTTTATTTTTCTATTTTTTTGCTATTTTATCTACAGTCTTCAAACTTGCAACCTTTTACATCAGGCAAATTTGTAGTTCACACAAAAAGTTGAAAAGAAAAAGCTTTAAATTTAGGGCTCTAAATTAGCTTTTAAACTTTGCACCCTAAATTTGGCATAAAACTCATGGTCTAAACTACAGGCTCGAAATATCTGAAGCTACATCAGTTCAGGTTCTGAGTCAAATATCAACTTAAAGGTCGGTTTGTGCAGTACTGCACAAACACAGAAACAAAACAAAAACGGAAATTTAAGGGTCCTTTTTGGCCCATTCCGTGAAGGTCTGCATTTCCCAAAATATCATTCAAACGCTTATATCTTCCGATCTAATTGATAAAAATTAGTTCCCATTTCAAATAATAAAAGAGAATAGCCTCCTTTATTATATATTTAGAGATAAAAACTTTCAGACTGAAACTTTTTATTTTATAGGCAAAAATAAAATATAAGTTTTTAAAATTTTTATTCTCAGCCCCCTGCTTTCCAGACCATGATAGCTACGGTATTGAACTTAACACGGCTGGATAGAAAACTTCGTTTCCGTCATTTTTCTTACTCATACCCCCACTTATCTCTTACGGCTTCCGCGCTATAAGCCGTAAAATACATTTCAAAGGGGTAATTTTATCAGTTCATTTTTACTTCACACCGGGGTTTAGGGTGTTTAGAGTCATTGAAGGGAAATGAAATTTTGCATGCAGCTAGGTAAGAGACTTATGTCGACATTCCATCTGCATAGATATCAATGAAACACCAAGTTACCTTTACAAACATGCCGTTTCTCCACGCATCGTTGTAGCAATCACCACGCGTCACCCCTCCGTCCACGCCGCGGCAACGCCATCGATCGGAGCGGCCGTTTCGGTTTATTTATGGTCTGGTAAAAAAGTACCCAATACTACCCATAATGCATCACAAGTAATTAGAGTACCGTAAAAGTCCGAGTTTAAAATAAGAGTATTATGTTTCTGTTTTTGGACCATGGGTGGATCCAGGGAATAAGTAGGCTAGGTGCCCCCCCACCCTTCTCCCCCCATCCCCTCCCCCAACTCCCAATCGACCATCGGCGCCCTCTGAAATTGTAAAGACACGCCTCTCAAGGTCGATGACGCTCCCTGAAATGTCGCTTACCATACCCGGATCCAGGATTGCCTATCGGGGGCGAGGTGGAAGGGGAAACTTCCTGGTGGGCGCTATCTACACCAGGGACGCCACTTTTGGCCGGAAAAACCTATAAAGTAGGCGCTAAAACCTATCAGTAGACTCCGATACCTGCATCTCGGGAAAAACGACATTTCAGGGGGTGCCAACGAACTTTCCAGGGGTTTCCGGGACAATTTCAGGGGGCGCTAAGATTCTATGGGTGGCAGTTCAGTTCAGTCTTTCAGTTCAGTCCCGTCCGCCGACCGAGCAGGTCGCTCCTTCAGAGCTCCGTCGCCGGGCCGCGAAACCCCAGCACTGAGTGCGAAAGTGTCTGATACCAGCGATACTAGTGACAGAAAGGTGATACTAGCTTTATATTAATTCAAGGCGGAGGGTGGTACGTACTGTGAGTGAAGAAAAAAGCAGGGAAATGAGCGAAGAACTGAGGAAAACGATTGCAGCTTGTTTGAAAGATCCCGAGTTTGCAGTTTTCCTCAGAGAGGAAGTAATGAAGCAGATTGTGAAACAAGCAGTGGAATCAGTGATAGCAAAAAGGACGCCGAGATAGCCGGTTTAAAGCAACGAGTAGTGTCGCTGGAGAGTCAATTCATCGACCTTGAACAATACTCTCGGAGAAACTGCCTAAACATCAGTGGCGTCACGGAGCAGGCAGGTGAAAATACTGATGAACTTGTGATGGCAGTGGCGACTGCGGCGGGAGTGACTGTCCGCCCCGCAGACATCGACAGAAGTCACAGGGTCGGTAAGAAACAGGAGGGTAGAAATCGCCCCATCACGGTCAAGTTCACTAATTTCGGCACCCGGGAAAAGTTATACGAAAACAGGAAAGACATGAGGGCCTCTAGGTGCATCCTGCCTGCAGCTGTAGTCACCAACTGCTTCATTTCGGAAAACCTGACACCAGCCAACGCCCGAGTCCTGTACATCGCCCGTAGGCTGCGACGTAGTGGACGACTGCATTCGGCCTGGACCAACAACTGCCGCATAAAAGTTCGTCTGAACGCGGATGGGGAGACCTCAGTGATTCGGAACATAGACGACCTGCGCGAGTTAGTGGGAGAATCGCCGGAGTTCGACATTCAGCAGACCACCGCGACTCCAACCCCCGTGTTTCGACGGCTGAGTCCGACCCTGCCACCAGGCGCGGCGCAGCGGCAGCGAGCGAGGCCGGCGCCCGTGGCGGTGGGCAGAGCCGCCAGACCAGCAGGTACCGTAAGTAGTCATGACCCTCCGTGATTGGCGGACAGTTGTGGCGTGACCAGTGGCTCACAACTTACGTGCGGATCCATGCCGCCCCACTCCCATACTACTCTGTGATTGGCGGACAGCAGTGGCGTGACCAGTGGCTTAAAACTTTATCCGGTCCACCATTCAACAGCACCGTGCTGTGTGACGTTGATCTCATCCTACCTTGTAATTGGCGTCAAGCGGTGGCGTGACCAGTGGTTTTCAACTCTATTCCGTCCACCATTGAACTGCACCGTGCACCCGATTCTAGCCAAAACTAACGCCATCTATCTAGCCCTCAACCGTGAGTTTGCACCTGAGTCTAAAGATGTCACTGTCGCACTGATTGTCCTACGTTGAACCATAGCAGGGAAGTTAAATTCGGCAAGATGCAATCCTTTAGTGAACTATTAATGCTCCTTTTGCGGATACCATAAATCTTCCTTTTCCTTTTGGAATCAGCGTAGTGCATTATTCTCTTTTAAATTATTTGCTGCCATTCTAGTCGTTCACCGTTTTGTTTTCGTTGCGACAGAAGTGTTTCTCATTTTCCGTTTGTGGCAATAGGCCTTCCATTTCCAGTGCGTGCCACCCGCCGCCCAGTGCGTTCTCTTGTGTAGCACTCTGTTCTATCTGCCGACTACGACCTCTCCGCACCACCCCAGTCGGAGAAATGCCCGCTTAACTCAGCCAAAATATGTACATGACTTGCCGATGTCTATGTGCAACTCTTCGCTCTCCCGGATTTTGCCACAGCGCCATCTGTGTATTGCGGATCCACAAACAGCTTCATATCGATGGTGTTGCGTTCCTTTGACTGTCATCAGCCCCAGTGTCTCGTCAAATAATCACTCTGGCTTATCACAAGTGCAGAACCATCGTGACATTAGAATTCATATACTTTTAACTCTTTTAAAGGACGGGGTTGAGGTCAACCCCGGGCCCTTGAGCAATTTTGTAGTTTCCCACGTAAACATTAACAGCATAACAGCACCTGATAGGCTCTCTGAGGTTGAACAGTTCGTTGCTTCCAACGAGATTGATGTGTTAGCCCTTAGTGAAACAAAACTTGACGAAAAAGTCCACCCGTGCCTCTACACATTACGTGACTTCCATGCTCCATTTGTAAAACACCGCGACAGACATGGTGGAGGAGTTGCATTGTTTGCTCGTAGTACACTTCCAGTCAAACGTCTGACTGAATTTGAAAGTCCAGATGAAGAATGGATTTGGATGAAGGTTAAAGTAAACAATTTAACACTTATAATCGGCTGTGTTTACTTACCCCCTAACCTCCCCGTCAGCAGGCATGATGAGTTTATCGACCATGCAATTGACACTGTAAGTAGGGTACAGGCTTACTCGCCCGACGCTGTACTGGTCTTGGGTGACATGAATGCAGGCAATATTTATCTCAGCAGCCCTCCCGCAGACAATAGTGGTATCAGTAGTCTCGATAACAAATTACGCGACTGTTTTGAAGCGCTCAATCTTGATCAAATCATCAACGAGCCAACCCGCATCCAAGGCCAAACAAGAAATCTAAGAGATCTGCTATTTGTCTCAAACATTAGGATGATAACAGACAGTGGCACACTTTCTCCCTTTTCAGAAATAGACCATATCCCAATTTTTGCGGCTCTTAACGTAGAAAAAATTGTGCCTACACCCAGTTATAAAGACATATGGGACTACAGCAAAATTGATATCCAGGCATTAACTCGGCAGCTGCAGGACACTAATTGGGATACACTTCTAGACCGCGACATTGATGAAGCAACAATTAGTGTAACAAACACTATCATTGAGGCGGCAAGGATATCTATACCAACCAAGCGAATTCGAATAAACAAACAACGTAAACCGTGGGTCACAGGCGAGTTGTTAAGAGCAATAAGGAAACGCAATAGACTTTTCCGCGTAGCAAGAAATAGGGACACGGATGTAGACTGGCAGCGATGGAAGGCTCAAAGAAATTATGTCACAAGTCTAAATAGAAGCACCAGAAAAGCCCATATCAATCGTAAAGTGAGAATGTTAATCGAATGCAGACATTCACCTTATCAATACCACAGAACCCTGAAAGATATTATAGGGCATAAGCGCGACCACAACCTGCCACCCCTCGTCCGCGAGGACGGCAGCATAATTGCTGACGATATGAACAAGGCGACTCTGTTAAACAAATACTTTGCATCACTTTCTGAGCTGAGTTTGAACCCTGCAGGCATTCCTATGATTAGCATAAATGAGCGTACAACAGCATCGCTAGATAGCATTATTATCACACAAAGGGAAGTCTTAAGTGTTTTAAATTCACTCGACGCAAATAAAGCTTGCGGTCCTGATGAGATCCCACCCCGTATTTTAAAGATGACTGCCTTGCTGATATGTGAACCTTTAGCCAAATTATTCAACAAGTCCTTGCGCCTAGGGAAGTATCCGGACTGCTGGAAAAGGGCGGTAGTCCACCCTATCTTTAAGAATAGCGGTTCTCCCTCAGACCCCAAAAATTATCGACCAATTAGTCTTCTCGCCTGTCTATCTAAAGTTTTCGAAAAAATAGTCTTCAATCACATATACTCTCATATTACCCTGCACGGGTTATTGACAGATCGTCAGAGTGGCTACCGTCCCGGTCACAGCACTCAACTTCAACTAGTTTACTATGTACACAACATTTATTCGGCCCTTGATAAGGAATGCGACTTCACTGCTATATACTTAGACATCTCTAAATACTTCAATCAAATCTGGCACACCGGCCTTCTCACAAAATGTGAATTCGAATTCGGAATCAAGGGCAATGATTTAGGATGGCTGGCATCTTATCTGCGCGATAGAACTCAAGTAGTGAGAGTAGGGTCAGCTATTTCACCACATGAGACGATAAATGCAGGATGTCCCCAGGGATCTGTGTTGGGCCCCCTATGCGCATTGCTCTATTTGAACGCCCTGTCTAGGAAGACTAAAAATGAAATTCTTTTACTTGCGGACGACTGCACAGTATTTGGCTCCCATAATTCGAGAAACACTGAAGAATTTCAACGAAGCCTGCAAAATGACCTCTCTGAAATCGAAAAATACGGCAGCGACTGGGCGATCTCATTCAATCCAAGGAAAACGATCCAACAAAACTTTTCTACAAAACTCCACCCTCCCCATCTCCCCTGTACATTCGCAAACCAGCTTATTCCCTGTGTAGACAGTCACAATCATCTTGGACTAGTACTCTCCAAAGACCTACGTTTCCACGAGCACATCAATAATATTGTTAGGAAAGTCAACCGTGCCCTTAGCCCTCTCTATCCCATTGCCAAATACATCCCACGTCGTGATCTTCTGCAAGTCTATCGAACATATATTCTCCCCCATTTTGACTATTGCGACGCGGTTTACGATGGGCACCTAACCACACACGATATCCACAGACTCGAAATCCTACAAAATAGAGCGGCTAGGCTAATCACAGGTACTCCATATCGCTCATCAGCCTCCAAATTAAGACTAGAGTTGGGTTTAAGTGACCTTTCGTCTCGCAGAGAGAGACATAGACTCATTCTATATTGTTCACTACATCTGCCAAACTCTACCCTTCCGGAATATTCGAAAAACATGCTGACCAACACTAGACGTCGCGACACAGCCATGACCCTCCGTAATTTTTCTCAACAAACTCTTCCTCGCAACAGGACCGGGCGTTTCCAGAGGTCTTTCATTCCGGCAACAACTAGGTCCTGGAATCGGCTTCCTGCTGAAGTGAGAGCTATTACCTCCATAAAAGTATTCAAACAAGAATTATCTAAAAGGCAGTTAGTTAAACCCCCACCAATTTTCTACTCCACCGGCTGCAAAAATGGCAACATTCTACACACCAAATTAAGAATCGGAAGTTCGGCACTAAATGCGCATCAGTTTGATATTCAAAAATGCGACTCTCCAACCTGCAGGTGTGGAGAAGGAGCAGAGACTTCCCTTCACTTTTTCACTGCATGTAGTCTATACAACCAGGAGCGAGCCATCTTGAGGCGCGACCTGTCCAGAGTACTTCATAACTTCGCCTTACTACCTCACAAAGACAAACTGGATATACTTATTCATGGGAAAGGCCTGACAACGAAGGAAAGCGAAGTAGTGGCAAAACTAGTTCAAAAATATATAATCAAAACACAAAGATTCTCCTTTTAATACCCTCAGCTGTGGTGCGGAGGTGGTGCGTTAGCGCGGCCAGGCCGGGGTCGCTCAACCTAGTCGACCTGCTGGGTGTGTCGGGTCTGTTTTAACTGTGTGGTACTGTGTTTAAGTGTGTTATGTGTGTTTTGTGTTGATATATTGACCTGCTTTTTGTTCCACCAACAAGAGGTGCCTCGATTCATGCTCGCTGGAGCATTTGCACCAATTGTGGTTCGTTTGTACTGTTTTTCGGTTATAAAGCAAATAAATGTATTTTGACTTGACTTGACTTGACCTGTCCCCTTTCCCCCTTGGATCTGCCTATGTCATTTCGGGGGGGCACGGAGGTGGGGTCGTTACGGGTGTGGGGGGTAAGGAGCTCAAGCATAAGTGGATCCAGGACATCTGCATGGGGGTAGGGGCTAAAGAGTTTGAGCATAGGCGGACCCAGTACATCAGTACGAGGATGGGGCTAGGGAGTTAGAGCATAGGCGGATCCAGGACATCGGTACGAGGGTCGGGCTAGAGAGTTAGAGCATAGGCGGATCCAGGACATCGGTACGAGGGTCGGGCTAGGGAGTTAGAGCATAGGCGGATCCAGGACATCGGTACGAGGGTCGGGCTAGGGAGTTAGAGCATAGGCGGATCCAGGACATTAGTACGGGGATGGGGCTAAGCAGCTGAGCATTAGCGGATTCAGGACATCAGTACGGGGTGAGACTCGGGAGTTCCAGCATAGGCGGATCCAGGACATCAGTAGGGGTAGGGGCTAAGGAGTACGAGCATAGGCGGATCCAGGGCAGTACGGAAGTGGGGCTACGGAGTTCGAGCATAGGCGGATCCAGGATATTAGTACGGGGATGGGGCTAAGGAGATCCAGCATAGGCGGATCTAGGACCTCTGTAGGGGGTGGAGATAAGGAGCTCGAGCATAGGCTGATCCAGGACATCAGTATGGGTGTGGGGCTAAGGAGCTCGAGCAGAGGCGGATCTAGGACATCAGTACGGCGGTGGGGCTAAAGGGCTTGAGTATAGGCGGATCAAGGGCATCAGTGGGGGGGGTGGTAGGGGCTACGGAGTTCGAGCATAGGCGGATCCAGGACATCAGTAAGAAGGTGGGGTAAGGAGCTCGAGCATAGGCGGATCCAGGACATCAGTAGGGGGTAGGGGCTAAGGAGTTAGAGCATAGGCGGATCCAGGACATCAGTACGGAGGTGGGGCTAAGAAGTTCGAGCATAGGCGGATCCAGGACATCAGTACGGTGGTGGGGCTCGGGCGTTCAAGCATAGGCGGATACAGGACATTACAGAGGTGGGGCTACGGAGTTCGAGCATAGGCGGATCCAGGACATCAGTAAGAAGGTGGGGTAAGGAGCTCGAGCATAGGCAGATCCAGGACATCAGTGGGGGGGGTAGGGGCTACGGAGTTCGAGCATAGGCGGATCCAGGACATCAGTAAGAAGGTGGGGTAAGGAGCTCGAGCATAGGCAGATCCAGGACATCAGTGGGGGGGGTAGGGGCTACGGAGTTCGAGCATAGGCGGATCCAGGACATCAGTAAGAAGGTGGGGTGAGGAGCTCGAGCATAGGCGGATCCAGGACATCAGTAGGGGGGTAGGGGCTAAGGAGTTAGAGCATAGGCGGATCCAGGACATCAGTACGGAGGTGGGGCTAAGAAGTTCGAGCATAGGCGGATCCAGGATATCAGTACGGTGGTGGGGCTCGGGCGTTCCAGCATAGGCGGATCCAGGACATTAGTAGGGTGGTAGGGGCTAAAGAGTTCGAGTATAGGCGAATCCAGGGCAGTACGGAGGTGGGGCTACGGAGTTCGAGCATAGGCAGATCCAGGACATCAGTAAGAAGGTGGGGTAAGGAGCTCGAGCATAGGCGGATCCAGGACATCAGTAGGGGGTAGGGGCTAAAGAGTTAGAGCATAGGCGGATCCAGGACATCAGTACGGGGGTGGGGCTAAGGGGTTCGAGTATAGGCGGATAAAGGACATCAGTACAGAGGTGGGGCTAAGAAGCTCAAGCATAAGCGGATCCAGGACATAGCACAGGGGTAGGGGCTAAAGAGTTCGAGCGTAGGCGGATCCAGGACATCAGTACGGGGGTGGGGCTAAGGAGCTCGAGCATAAGCGGAGCCAGGATATCAGTACGGGGGTAGAGGCTAAGGAGTTTGAGCATAGGCGGATCCAGCATATCGGTACGGGGATGGGGCTAAGGAGATCCAGCATAGGCGGATCCAGGACATCTGTACGGTGGTGGGGCTAAGGAGCTCGAGCATAGGCGGATCCAGGACATCAGTATGGGTATCGGGCTAAGGAGCTCGAGCAGAGGCGGATCCAGGACATCAGTACGGGGCTGGGGCTAAGGGGCTCGAGTATAGGCGGATCAAAGACATCAGTACGGGGGTGGGGCTAAGGAGCTCGAGCATAAGCGGATCCAGGACATCAAGGGGCTAAAGAGTTAAAACAGGTAGGAGCTAAAGAGTTAAAACATAGGCGGATCCAGGACATCAGTACGGGGGTGGGGCTAAGGAGCTCGAGCATAAGCGGATTCAGGACATCAGTACGTGGGTGGGGCTCGGGAGCTCGAGCATAGGCGGATCCAGGACATCAGTAGGGGTAGGGGCTAAGGAGTTCAAGCATAGGCGGATCCAGGGCAGTATAGAGGTGGGGCTACGGAGTTCGAGCATAGGCAGATCCAGGAGATATGTAAGGGGGTGGTGTAAGGAGCTCGAGCATAGGCGGATCCAGGACATCAGTCCGGTGGTGGGGCTGAGGTCTCGAGCTGGGGCATAACTCGGTAACAAATAGGCTGAATTGGGTGAAAATCTGCAGGTATAGGTGAAATACCGTCGGAAAACCCATCATATTTTATATTGTATCTCCTTTCTTCTCGTCATGCGCAGTCTTTGCTTAACAAAACAAACATTATGCGTGTGTTTATTTATTTGATGACATGAACAGAGGGCAAGCGTGGTGCAGTACGCAGAGACATGCTAATTTAGGAAAACATGGGCCTAGACTGGGGATTGAATGGAGCCATAATGAGAACACAAAACCTAAAACTCCAACATTGCGTTGTTATAAGTATCAAACTGCTGAAAAAACTCGCCTGTCAATCGAACTTTTTGGCTAACGTACATTGTCACCGGCTTCTCCTGCGCCAGAGCGGCACCTGCCGAGGCCGCAGGCCAAGGTTTAGTCAATGTTATTTTCTTCGAGCTAAGTAAATTGCTTTGACTACATTTTCCCAATATTTCAACGCCCCATGGGTCTTCAATAACCTAGGAACGGTTTTACGAATTTGCGTGTTGAACACATATTTAATGCGATAAAATTACGGAACAGGGCTAAGTGGTAAGATAAGCTCGAAGAATGCTCAAACGATAAATAGATGCAGGTAAGAGTATATTCTCCATTATCTTGCAATCCCTGTAGCGTTGTGTTTATCCCATGGCCTCTGGGGGAGGATAAAGCTGCCCCAAACCTTATTTAGCATTAGCAGGAAGAATCATTATAGTGGCCCTGCTCTCCAAAAATCTTTCAGATCTGGAACCATGTAGTTTTAGCAATACAAAGTGGAGATCATTGGTTACCTTCACGCAAAATTCCAAGGCCTTACACGTCTTAATTAACCCGGCAGTGATGTTGCAAGGTGCAGTTTTAAATAAAGCTTTAATACGGCAAAATCATGAAACAGGGCTATGGAGTAGGAGGATGAGCGTAAACAGTGCACAGAAAGTTACCAGATCAAGCTAGGAGGCTGGTCTTTATTATGATATCAACTTTGCAACGTTTGGTTTATCCCCTGGCATCTGGGCGTGAAGATACGGTCTCCCGACCTCATTCAGCATTTGCAGAAGCGGTCAATGTTGTGGCCTTGCTCGCCCAAATTCTATCAGCTCCAGAACAATGAACTTTTACTCAAACTAAGAGCATAGCATTGGCTACCTTCACACAAAATTGCAAAGCTCCCCGAGTCTTTTTTACCCCGGAACAGTGATCCATGTTGCAGGGTTTATACAGTTAAAACACAGTTAAAGCAGCCAAACAGCATTAGAGGCATTGATATGTGATTCAAGACAGCTATAATGGATATCAAATGAACGTAAGAGTTTTTTCTCAAATAATCTATGTATATCTGCAAAATTTTGTTCAACCATTGGTCTCGGGGTGGGGAGGAGATATGCTACCCGAGTCTCGATTAACATTGGGAAACGCAGTGCAAATTCTCGTTATGCTCATCGAGAGCCCATCAGATCTAGACCAACGCAATTTTACTACAGTTGCGTACAAGGCTTTGGCTATGGGCGCTCGAAATTTCGACGTCGTACTAGTATTTAATAACCATGCTACGAATTGACGTGTTTCTTACAGCTTTATTGCGATACAATAATTAAGCACGGTTATGGTTATTGAAATATGCTCCAAAAATGCTCAAGGAGTAGGGCAATAAAACTCATAGGCTGCTCTTCATTATATATTTAACCCTGCAGAGTTGTTTTAACCCCTGGCATTGACACCAAAAGCGGGGGGACGGGGGGACGTTCCCCCTGTCGGTCAACCAGGGGGACGTCCCCCGTTAAATTTTTAGTCCATCGTCATTAATACTGTCAGGTGCCGAATATGCTCAAAATTCGCCTCCCCCGGCTCAGCACCAGCCCGGGCCTGCCCCCCCCCCCTACGAAATTCTGTGGCGGCGCGCCTGACAACTGGCCTGTGGGTTAACCAATGTCATCCCCAGCTTATCTCACATTACGAAACTGAGTGCAATTTGTGGTCATGCTCCTCAAAACCTATGGGCTCTTGACCAGGGTGTGTTAACTCAAACTGGGTGCAAAGCTTTAGCTACGTCCACAGCAAGATTTCAAGCCTTGACACGTCTTTATTAACCCATTAACTATGTTGCAGGTTGGCGTGTTTAATACAGTTTTAATACGGCAAAATCTTGAAACAGGGATAGGGTATAAAAATACGCTTCACAACTATTCAAACGGTAGACAGAAGCCGGAGGCTGTTCTTTATTATCGAATCTAATCTTATAGCGTTTTGTTGAGCCCTTAGCTTCTGGGAGAGGAAGAAAGGGGGGAGGGGAGAAGCACCGCCACCTTATTTAATATTACGTGCATTAGTGTAACGTGTGTTCACGGTAGGGATAAATATAAGTTTAAGCGACGCAGACCCGATTTTTGGGGGAGGGGCCAAACCCATGTCTGCCTCTCTCCCCCTTGGGGAGGGGGGGTGGGAGCGAAAATTTTTTGCTCTACAGACCTAGTGTAAACACCTTTTTCCAGTGCTCGACAAACCTAGTATAAGCTACATCTCCGAGTACATGACCGCTCTCGGGGGGAGGGGTGGGAGCGAAAATTATTTTGCTCTGCAGACCTAGTGTAAACAATTTTTTTCAAAAACTTCTCCGGCGTTTGAGGGCGCAAATATATTTTGGCCCCACCTCTCTAGCGCTTTGGAAGCCATGGCCGGAATGCCCCCCGCGTCCACCAATGAGTTGAAGCAAGTGCAGAGTTTTGGCTACGTTCATTGAAAATTTGAAGCATTTACGTGTCTCTATTAACCCAGAAACAGTGGCGGATTCAGGACAACATTTCGAGGTGGGGGTGGACTAGAGGGCTCGAGCCCCTCCCCCACCACTCGGAACAGCCTCCGCCTATGCATTAACTATAAGCACTCTGAAATTTCGGGGGTTTGAGCTCGCCTAGTCCCCCCCTTTGTATCTGCCAATGCCAGGAAACAGTGTTCCAAGTTAGCGTGGTTGATTATATTTTATTACGGTAAATTAATGAAGCGAGGCAATGGGTACTAAGATAGGCTTGAAGAATGTTGAGACCATAGCTATATGAAGCCAAAAGCTGTTTTTCATTAATTATTAATCCACGTTGCGTTTGCTTCACCCCTCTCCCTTGGGGGAGGGGGAGGACTTATGGTACCCTTCACCCCCATCAGCTTACTCAACACTACGAAACTAGTTGCCGCTGGTAACCTTGCTCAGTACGGATGGAACCAATTGAATACGTTAGAAAAATTAATTGTGAGCCCATGATTCCATACGGGAAGATGTTGCCAATATCCCTGTCGACAGTGGTGAATCCATAGGGGCTTGGGGAGGGGGGCTCAAGCCCCCTCCCGAAATTTCCGAGCTCCTATACTTAACACGTGCATTGACGGGGGTCTGAGCCACCTTCGGATTGACGAGGGGGCGGGTACCCGCCCCCCTAAGATCTCGAGAACCACGGTAGGTAGCAAAAAACGGTAAACGGCGTTGGGTAGCCCATCCGCTTCTCCATCGAAAATATTTGAACCATTTATTTGTCAGGTCACATTTAAGGTCACCAGAGGTCAAAAACATGCCGTCACATGCCGTCATAGGGATAACATGTAAATTAAGTTTTTCGGCCATTACATCTGAAAAAGTAAAGATAGAGCAAAACGACTTGAACTATATGAATCCTCGCAGCAAGCCGAATCGAATGATATATTATTTGACCTTTCTAGGTCAAATCAAAGATTTGACCTGACCTGAGGTCAGGTCAGGGTCAAATTATATAAAATGCATATCATTAGAACCGCAAAGCCAAGGCGAGCCTAATGAAGCTAAAATAAACGCTCTATCACCATCTGTTACTGAGTTATTCAGTAAAAACCATATTTCCCATGTATTACCAATGGAGAGGTCATGCTTCGTCCCTGACCTCAGGTCATCGATATCAAAAATACCGGAACGTATTTTAGAGAACTCGGTGAGCCCATTATGTGATATGAGTTTCAATTAGATAAGTTCACCCTGCTCTGACTTATGCTATCTTAAACTTCTTTTGAGGTCGGGTCACTTGACCTGTACTGGTGACCTGACCTGAGATGACCTATCCTTAAAATTTTCACAGAAGTTGCAAAAATAATGAGGGAAAAGGTATACCAAGTACGGCGGCGCTGCGCGCCGCCGTTCTTCTGCTGTCTCCGAAAAACCCGAGGGGGGCGGGTACCCGCCCCCGTCAATGCACGTGTTAATACATAGGCGAGGGGCTGCCCGAGGTACTGGCGGGTGAGGCTCGGGCCCACTAGCCCTCCCCCACCCGATGATTTTCTTGATCCGTCACTGCCTGTCGATGGGCAAGTAACATTAATGTACCGAAATTGATTGCTACGAACGGTTCAGCGCAGCTCACCCGAGACTTGGATGCTAGCACTTGACAGCGGCTTCAGCTAGAAGCAACGCACGGTTGCAATTGCGCCGGCAGGCCTGTCAATACTTTCCTTTACACCCCCTCCCTCCGTCTCGTCACCACCGCTGTCGCCCGGCACGCTGCCGACGCATGCTGGGTGCACGCCTGCACAGCCGCCGCCCTGGTGGCGGTGGGGGAAAGCTCATTTAAGACTGCCGGTGTTTCAATTGTCTCAAATGCAGTATCAAATGGTCGCAATTGGCCCATTGTTAGTGCACGCGCTTGAATCATTTGAGACTGAATTGATACTGCGCGCTGCATTTGGCACATGCTTCTCTCAATTCGGGGTCTCAAATTGTCTCAAGTCCATGTTGAAGGTATGGGAGGCAGTATCAATTCAGTCTCAAATGTTTCAAACGCGTGCACTAACAATGGGCCAATTGCGACCATTTGATACTGCATTTGAGACAATTGAAACGCCGGCAGTCTTAAATGAGCTTTCCTCTACCGCCACCAGGGCGGCGGCTGTGCAGGCGTGCACCCAGCATGCGTCGGCAGCGTGCCGGGCGACAGCGGTGGTGACGAGACGGAGGGAGGGGTGGAAAGGAAAGTATTGACAGGCCTGCCCGCGCAATTGCAACCGTGCGTTGCTTCTAGCTGAAGCCGCTGTCAAGTGCTAGCATCCAAGCTTTCGGTGAGCTGCGCTGAACCATTGGTAGCAATCAATTTCGGTACATTAATGTTACTTGCCCATCGACAGGCAGTGGCGGATCAAGAAAATCATCGGGTGGGGGAGGGCTAGTGGGCCCGAGCCTCACCCGCCAGTACCTCGAGCAGCCCCTCGCCTATGTATTAAGTATAGGGGCTCGGACATTTCGGGAGGGGGCTTGAGCCCCCCTCCCCCAAGCCCCTATGGATTCAACATGACTGTCGACAGGGATATTGGCAACATCTTCCCGTATGGAATCATGGGCTCACAATTAATTCATCTAACGTATTCAATTGGTTCCATCCGTACTGAGCAAGGTTACCAGCGGTAACTAGTTCCGTAGTGTTGAGTAAGGTGATGGGAGTGAAGGGTACCATAAGTCCTCCCCCTCCCCCGAGGAAGAGGGGTGAAGCAAACGCAACGTGGATTAACACGCGCATTGACGGGGGGCGGGTACCCGCCCCCTTTCGGGTTTTTCGGAGACAGTAGAAAAACGGCGGCGCGCAGCGCCGCCGTACTTGGTATACCTTTTCCCTCATCATTTTTACAACTTCTGTGAAAATTTCAAGGTTAGGTCATCTCAGGTCAGGTCACCAGTACAGGTCAAGTGACCCGACCTCAAAAAAGTTTAAGATAGCATAAGTCGGAGCAGGGTGAACTTATCCGATTGAAACTCATATCACATAATGGCCCCACCGAGTTCTCTAAAATATGTTTCGGTATTTTTGATATCGATGACCTAAGGTCAGGTACGAGGCATGACCTCTCCATAGGAAATACATGGGAAAAATGGTTTTTACGGAATAACTCAGTAACGGATGGTAATAGAGCATTTATTTTAGCTGCATTAGACTCGCCTGGGCTTTGCAGTTCTAATGATATGCATTTTATATAATTTGACCCTGACCTGACCTCAGGTCAGGTCAAATCCTTGATTTGACCTAGCAAGGTCAAATTATATATCATTCGATTCGGCTTGCTGAGAGGATTCATACAGTTTAAGTCGTTTTGCTCTATCTTTACTTGTTCAGATGTAATAGCCGAAAAACTGAATTTACATGTTATCCCTATGACGGGCATGTTTTGACCTCTCGTGACCTTAAATGTGACCTGACAAAAAAATGGTTCGAATGTTTTCGATGGAGAAGTGGATGGGCAGCCCAACGCTGTTTACCGTTTTTCGCTACCTACCATGGTTCTCGAGATCTTAGGGGGCGGGTACCCGCCCCCGTCAATGCGAAGGTGGCTCAGACCCCCGTCAATGCGCGTGTTAATAATTAACGAAAAACAGCTTTTGGCTTCATATAGCTATGGTCTCAACATTCTTCAAGCCTATCTTAGTACCCATTGCCTCGCTTCATTAATTTACCGTACCTAATAAAATATAATCAACCACGCTAACTTGGAACACCGTTTCCTGGCATTGGCAGATACAAAGGGGGGACTAGGCGAGCTCAAACCCCAAAAATTTCAGAGTGTTTATAGTTAATGCATAGGCGGAGGCTGTTCCGAGTGGTGGGGGAGGGGCTCCAGCCCTCTAGTCCACCCCCACCTCGAAATGTTGTCCTGAATCCGCCACTGTTTCTGGGTTAATAGAGACACGTAAATGCTTCAAATTTTTCAATGGACGTAGCCAAAACTTTGCACTTGCTTCAATTATTGGCGGACGCGGGGGGCATTCCGGCCATGGCTTCCAAAGCGCTAGAGGGGTGCGGCCAAAATATCTTTTGCCCCCCAAAGGCCGGAAAAGTTTTTGAAAAAATTGTTTACACTAGGTCTGCAGAGCAAAAAAACTTCGCTCCCCCCCACCCCCCGAGAGCGGTCATGTTCTCGGAGATGTAGCTTATACTAGGTTTGTCGAGCACTGGAAAAAGGTGTTTACACTAGGTCTGTAGAGCAAAAAAATTTCGCTCCCACCCCCCCCCCCCAAGGAGGACAGAGGCAGACATGGGTTTGGCCCCCTCCCCCAAAACTCGGGTCTGCGTCGCTTAAACTTATATTTATCCCTACCGTGGCCACACGTTACACTAATGCTCGTAATATTAACACGCGCATTGACGGGGGCGGGTACCCGCCCCCCTCGGGTTTTTCGGCGACAGTAGAAAAACGGCGGCGCGTAGCGCCGCCGTACTTGGTATACCTTTTCCCTCATCATTTTTACAACTTCTGTGAAAATTTTAAGGTTAGGTCATCTCAGGTCAGGTCACCAGTACAGGTCAAGTGACCCGACCTAAAAAAAGTTTAAGATAGCATAATTCGGAGCAGGGTGAACTTATCCGATTGAAACTCATATCACATAATGGCCCCACCGAGTTCTCTAACATATGTTCCGGTATTTTTGATATCGATGACCTAAGGTCAGGTACGAGGCATGACCTCTCCATTGGAAATACATGGGAAAAATGGTTTTTACGAAATAACTCAGGAACGGATGGTGATAGAGCATTTATTTTAGCTGCATTAGACTCGCCTGGGCTTTGCGGTTCTAATGATATGCATTTTATATAATTTGACCCTGACCTGACCTCAGGTCAGGTCAAATCCTTGATTTGACCTAGCAAGGTCAAATTATATATCATTCGATTCGGCTTGCTGAGAGGATTCATATAGTTCAAGTCGTTTTGCTCTATCTTTACTTGTTCAGATGTAATGCCCGAAAAACTGAATTTTACATGTTATCCCTATGACGGGCATGTTTTGACCTCTCGTGACCTTAAATGTGACCTGACAAAAAAATGGTTCAAATGTTTTCGATGGAGAAGTGGATGGGCAGCCCAACACCGTTTACCGTTTTTCGCTACCTACCGTGGTTCTCGAGATCTTAGGGGGGCGGGTACCCGCCCCCCGTCAATGCGAAGGTGGCTCAGACCCCCGTCAATGCGCGTGTTAAATAAGGTGGCGGTGCTTCTCCCCCTTTCTTTCTCTCCCAGAAGCTAAGGGCGCCATAAAACGCTATAAGATTAGATTCGATAATAAAGAACAGCCTCCGGCCTCTGTCTACCGTTTGAATAGTTGTAAAGCGTATTTTTATATCCTATCCCTGTTTCAAGATTTTGCCGTATTAAAACTGTATGAAACACGCCAGCCTGCACCATAGTTAATGGGTTAATAAAGACGTGTCAAGGTTTGAAATATTGCTGTGGACGTAGCTAAAGCTTTGCACCCAGTTTGAGTTACCACACCCTGGTCAAGAGCCCATAGGTTTTGAGGAGCATGACCACAAATTGGACTCAGTTTCGTAATGTGAGGTAAGCTGGGGATGACATTGGTTAACCCACAAGCCAGTTGTCAGGCGCACCGCCAAGGAATTTTGCAGGGGGGCAGACCCGGGCTGGTGCTGAGCCGGGGAGGCAAATTTTGAGCATATTCGGCACCTGACAGTATTAATGACGATGGACTAAAAAATTTAACAGGGGGACGTCCCCCTGGTTGACCAACAGGTGGGAACGTCCCACCGTCCCCCCCCGCTCTTGGTGTCAATGCCAGGGGCTAAAACAACTCTGCAGGGTTGAATATATAATGAAGAGCAGCCTATGAGTTTTATTGCCCTACTCCTTGAGCATTTTTGAAGCATATTTCAATAACCATAACCGTGTTAATTATTGTATCGCAATAATGCTGTAAGGAACACGTCAATTCGTAGCATGGTTATTAAATACTAGTACGACGTCGAAATTTCGAGCGCCAATAGCCAAAGCCTTGCACGCAACTGTAGTAAAATTGCGTTGGTCTAGATCTGATGGGCTTTCAATGAGCATAACGAGAATTTGCATTGCGTTTCCCAATGTTAATCTAGACTCGGGGTAGCATATCTCCTCCCCACCCCGAGACCAATGGTTAAACAAAATTTTGCAGATATGCATAGATTATTGGAGAAAAAACTCTTACGTTCATTTGATATTCATTATAGCTTTCTTGAATCACATATCAATGCCTCTAATGCTGTTTGGCTGCTTTAACTGTTTTAACTGTATAAACCCTGCAACATGGATCACTGTTCCGGGGTAAAAAAGACTCGGAGAGCTTTGCAAATTTGTGTGAAGGTAGCCAATGCTATGCTCTTAGTTTGAGTAAAATTGCATTGTTCTGGAGCTGATAGAATTTGGGTGAGCAAGGCCACAACATTGAACGCTTCTGCAAATGCTGAATGAGGTCGGGAGACCGTATCTTCACCCTAGATGCCAGGGGATAAACCAAAGGTTGCAAAGTTGATATCATAATAAAGACCAGCCTACTAGCTTGATCTGGTAACTTTCTGTGCACTGTTTAAGCTCATCCTCCCACTCCATAGCCCTGTTTCATGATTTTGCCGTATTAAAGCTTTATTTAAAACAGCACCTTGCAACATCACTGCGAGGTTAATTAAGACACGTAAGGCCTTGGAACTTTGCGTGAAGGTAACCAATGATCTCCACTTTGTTTTACTAAAACTACATGGTTCCAGATCTGAAAGATTTTTGGAGAGCAGGGCCGCTATATTGATTCTTCCTGCTAATGCTAAATAAGGTTTGGGGCAGTTTTATCCCCCCCAGAGGCCATGGGATAAACAAAACGCTACAGGGATTACAAGATAATGGAGAATATACTCTTACCTGCATCTATTTACCGTTTGAGCATTCTTGGAGCTTATCTTACCACTTAGCCCTGTTCCGTAATTTTATCGCATTAAATATGTGTCCAACACGCAAATTTGTAAAACCGTTCCTAGGTTATTGAAGACCCATGGGGCGTTGAAATATTGAGAAAATGTAGTCAAAGCACTTTACTTAGCTCGAAGAAAAGAACATTGGCTTAACATGATATGCTCTTGGTGAACAGGGCAGCAAATTGCACTACGTTGCAATTGTTAAATAAGGTTCTGGTCAGCTTATCTTCCCTTCCATTTAGCGGTGGTTCCATAAAACTCCACATACACATGGATGATTTAAAGCCAACCATCAAATTCATCTGATACCCATTATAGCTTTATTGAAGGATATATTAATGTCTGTAATGCCGTTTGAGTGTTTTACCGTGTTAATACCGCATTAAACACTGAAACTTGCAACATTGTTCCGGGGAAATAAAGATGCGGATACCTTTGATATTTTGCGAGAACGTAGCCAATCTTGTTTATTTAGTTTGAGTAAAAGTGCAAAGGTTCTAAAGATGATAGTGTTTTGGCGAGAAGGGCCACAGTATGGCTGCTATGGATACTGTACTGCTGCTGCCATTGGCGTCGCCACGGATTTTTTAGTGGGGGGCCGGTCCGGGCAGCGAAGGGTCTACTGGGACTTACATACCAGAGAAATTATCGTAGTTGGACCTTCAAATTAAGCCTTGTTTGTTCTTCTCCGCTTTTTTTTAGCACGTTATCGATGGTTGAAACATATTTCAGAGTAGTATGTTTTGTGTTGTTGATTTGGCGTCTTAAATATTATCTGAAGGAGAAAACTGGTAATGTGTTTTGCAGAACAAACCGCAGGGATATGGTGGAGCAGAAGTTCAAGAATCATTCGTCTGATCTGATAATTACAGATCATTCTCGTCAAATAATTTTTACAAGTAGCACCAAAAGCTTGCAATATATGTAGCACCAAAAGCTCGCGACTCAGCATATTGCTAGATCCTAACGGGCTTAAAAAACCTATGCTTCAAATTATTTCCTAAACATCGACATAAAAAGTCGAACACTAATGTCTCCGAAATATATTGACATTTGGAACAGGGCTGCACAAATTACTCTAAGGTCGATATTTCCACACACTCCGAGAACTGGCTACGCTCATCGTGATTACTTGAGCTGTGGAAGAGGTGGAAATGACCATGGTTTAAGCTGTACTGCTGTTGTAATTGGGGAGAATTCCTGCCCAGCCAAGCATCCTGATTCTCAAGTCGACTGTTACTTTCTTGAGGCTTTCTAGACCGGGCCGAACACGCGCTGTTTGCTGGTGTTCAGTTGGACGGAATGAAGTAATGATACGGTCGGCATCCACCTGAGCGACACGCTCTCTGTGCACAGCACATATTGCTGGAACCTTCAACCTCTGCTCATAGTGGAGCGCAACCAGGTCTTCAGACACCTCAGTGCAGTGAAGCTTCGCTTAGCTGTTGCAGAGCTGGCTGGTAGCGTCAAAAGCAGTCGGAGAAGCTTGACTGCTTCGGGCACCATAATTTGTGCTGATCTCTCCATCGCAGTCACAAGCTAGATAACAGCGGCCAGGCTATCCGGTTTCCTTGTCCTGAACAGGACTTGCAGCTGTGGTGACAGGTCTGCCGCTGAGAGATCGTCACTCCAGGGGCTTCCCTGGAGAAGCTCTCGAACCTTCCCAAAATCGGGAGCTGACAAGAGAAGCTCTTCCATTTTTGCATGCTTCTGAACACCCTTCTGGCAGAAACAGGTCTCTAGCTGAACAGAAGCCGCGTCCAGCATCACAAAGTACCTACTCGGCCCTCAGGAAGTCTTCTATCGACGCTCGATGTTGAGCTGGTGCATCACCATTCGAGCGCTCTGGGTGGCATCGTTCTCGCTGGATCTCCTCACAGCCTGCCTCTTGAGCCTGCTTAAAAAAACTCGGATTGTTTCGTCGGCCGACTCGCGCTGCACCCGCAGCTGCTCCACCGTGGCATGGATGCATTGCAACATGACCGATACAGTGCACGTTGCAATCTGCACAGCGCGACTTAACCGGTCCATGGGAGCTAGGACGGCCCGTACCATCTAGATGGCCACCATCGTTTGCCCCTTGAGCATCTGGGCGTGGAGGTCAGCAGCTCGGGTAGAGAGCTGAACGCTCCCCTCAGCCAGGCTTTCCAACGTAGTGAGCGTCTTTGGGTAGCGGCTGGAGTGGCGTCAGCAGCGGCAAGACGGGCCGTCCAGCGAGTCGGACAGAGAGGTCGCAGACAGCAGCTTGATACTTCAGCCCCGTTGCACACATCTTTGAATTTCACACGCAGCTTCCCCGATTCGCTGAACACTGCACTCAGCTCATTTGCGCAGCCCAGCGCTTTCCTCACGGGCTCGGCTGCGTCGCAGCTGTCCTTAGCGACGAGGCTCCGACAAACGGCCATTCCATGCAGTCCAGCGAGTGGCAGATTTAGCCTGCAAAGTGCGTCCTCGACCATTCGTGACAGGTTAGCGCCATTTGTCGAAGCACACTCGTAGAATGCGAGGAACTCTTCCTGAGCTTGGAGATCTTCATCAACATATATGATGGAAACCGACTCCTGTTCAACACCACTGATGCCTTGCGTCCCATCGACAATGACTGAAAAGAAGCAACTCGGGTCTTCAGCATTTAGGCGACTGGAGCTGAGCGCTGAGCTGATAACGGAGCGCAATACCTCATGGCTGATAAGCCTCACAAGTTTGTTTTGGATGTCGTGGTGCGTGAAGTTTTCTTTCCTCTGAAGCCACTCGTGCAACTCGGGTGAGAACTGGGCGCGTAGATGCAGGAGTTCCTTGACGTTTCCTCCCCTCACCATCGTGGCCGCGAAACGCCAAACCTTGCCGAGCGAGAAACTGCACCGAGAGGATGAGCTTCAGACTGACTCGTGCACGGCCCTGGGCTGACTTCTCTGCCGCCTTTACTACCTCATGGATCGGACGGCAACTGATCCATAAGGAAAACTATTATTCTCCGTCCCCCATTTATTCCTCCTAGGACGCCCGCAAAATGTTTAAGAGTTCTGGGGGGCGAGAGTCAATTTTTCTCTCAGTGCAAGTGACTGTGTGAAAAAGTGGGGGGGGCCGGCCCCCCACTTTTTCAGAGCGACCCTGGCCCCCCCCGGTGGCGACGCCCCTGGCTGCTGCTAACGTTACTCGTAAATAAGGTTGTCTGATCCGTATCTCCTCCAGAATACCAGGGGTTAAACCAAACGCTACAGATTGGATTTTATCATGGAGAACCGTTAACCAGCTTTATCTAGTAATTTTTGAGCATTTTGAAGCATATTATCATCCCCATAGCAATGCTTCATGATTGTGCCGTATTAAACCTAAATTAAATACGCCAACCTGCAACATCGCTGCTGGGCTAATACCCACGTGTAGAGCTTATACCTTTTTCGTGAAGGTAGCCAATGATCTGCACTTAGTTTTGGTATCACTTCATTGTTCTAGATCTGATAGGTTTTTGGTTGGCATGGCCACAATAGTAACTACTTTTACAATGATAAATAAGGTTGTCGCAGCTTGTCCTCCTGCCACAGGCCAGGGGTAAAATACAACGCCACAAAGACACCGCTTATATAAAACAAGCTTTTAGCCTCATCTCATATACATTTCAGTTTTCTTGGAGCATATATTGATGCCTGTAATGCTGTTTGACTGTTTTTTACCGTGCTAAAACCGTATGTATTAAACACCATAACTTGCAGCATCGTTATTACATTCCCCTACAGGACAGGGGTCAAATAAAACATTGGCGGACGCAGGGAGGGGGCATTCCAGCCATGCCCCCCAAAGCGCTGGAAGGGGGCCAAACTATCTTTTTCCCCAAACACCGAATAATTTTTGAAAAAGGTGTTTACCCTAGGTCCGTCAAGCAAACAAATCTTCGCTACCCCATCCCCGCCCAGGCGGAGCAATCTTGTACTTGGAGAGGTAGCTTATACTAGGTCTGTCGAGCACCCAAATTGCACGTCCCCCCTCCCCCCAGGAGGAGAGTCAGACATGGATTTGGTCCCCCCAAAACTCGGTTCTGCGTCCGCCCCTGAAATAAAACGAGACAGAGACACTTGTGGTGTGTATGTACAGCGAAGCTTAACTTCATTTCATTTCAATTTGAGGTTTCTCGAAGCATATATTAATGCTTGTAAGGCTGTTTCACTGTTTTTACCGTATTAAAGTTGTATTGAACCCTGCACGTTGCAACATGGTTCCTGGGCTCACAAAGTCACGCAGAGGGTTGGAATTCTGAGCCAACATAGACAAAACAATGTGCTTAGGCTGGATGCAATCACATTGGTAAGATAGGAATATGATACGCTTTTGGTGGGCATGACAGCAAGTCGCAGTACATTTCCCATTGTTAAATACGGTTGATTACAGCATATCTTTTCTCCAGAGTTCAGGGGTTAATGGAAACGCTATAAGAAGACATTGATTATTGAAAGCGAAAAATCGGTTTCATTTCATGCACATTTGAGCTTTCTTGAAGCATATATAAATGCCCGTAATTTTGTTGTACTGTTTCTACCGTGTTGAACACATATTAAACGCTGCAAATTGCAACGTGATTTGTGCAAAAACAGAAACCCGCAGGGGTATTTGAATTTGCGTGAACGTAGCCAAGGCACATAAATTAGTTTGAATAAAATTACAATGATCTAGAGCTATCCCTGCTTCATAAATATCACATTTAAAACTTTTATAAACAAGCCAACGTGGAATATTGTTCCTGGGATAATAAAGATGTGAAGAGCTTTCAAATATGGCGTGGACGTAGCCAAGGCTTTTCTTTTACTGTGAGGTAGAGCACACTAGCTTGGAACAGATGGGTTTTTGGGGCGCATAACCACAAGTTGTGCTCCGTTTGGTAATGTTAAATAATGTGGGGGTGCCGTTTAGTTCCTCCAGAGGCTAGTGACTAAACAGGACACTACAGGGGACGATTGTATGAGGAAAAGCTGGATCTCACCTTTATCTGGCTACCGTTTGAATATGTTTGAAGCTTACTTTAATACCCCTAGCCCTGCCTCATTATTTTGTAGTAGGTACCTACCAAACATGCATTAACACGCGCATTGACGGGGGCGGGTAACCGCCCCTCGTGTTTTTCGGAGATAGCAGAAAAACGGTGGCGCGTAGCGCCGCCGTACTTTGCATACCTTTTCTCTCATAATTTTTACAACTTATGTGAACGTTTTAAGGTTAGGTCATCTCAGGTCAGGTCACCAGTACAGGTCAAGTGACCTGATCTAAAAAAAAGATTAAGATAGCATAAGTCGGAACAGGGTGAATTTATCCGATTGAAACTCATGTCACAAAATGGGCCCACCGAGTTCTCTAAAATATGTTCCGGTATTTTTTATATCGATGACCTAAGGTCAGGTACCAGCCATGACCTCTCCGTTGGAAATAGATGGGAAAATGGTTTGGCTGAATAACACAGTAACGGATGGTGATAGAGCGTTTGTTTTAGCTGCATTAGACTTGCCTTGTCTTTGCGGTTCTAAAGATATGCATTTTATATAATTTGACCTTGAACTGACCTCACGTTAGGTCAAATCCTTGATTGGACCTAGTAATGTCAAATTATGTATCATTCTGTAGTCGGCTCGTGCGGCTATGTGGGCAAAGTTTTTAACATACTTCCTGAAATATGAGCAGAGGCCAAGGAAGCTAGTCAATTCTTTCTTGGTCCGAGGCTGAGGCCAGTCACGTGCTTTGGACACCTTCTCGGGATCTGTAGCCATGCCGCTACTGGAAATAACATGGCCCAAAAAAACTACTTCTGGCGCAAAGAACTGACATTTAGCCAAATTTAAAGTCAGACCAGCCGCCCGCAGGCGATGCAAAGTCCCATCCAGTGACGTCAGCACCTCATCAAACGACTTCCCGTGCACGATTATGTCGTCAAAATAATGAACACAAGAATCTTTGGGCATATCACCAAGGACAAGATTTAGACGCTTTCAGCAGGTGAAGGGTGCAGAGCTCAAACCAAAGCACATACGCCTTTATCTCCAGTTTCCGAGAGGAGTAGTTATGGTGGCCTTGTCCCTATCACTGGGATCAATTTCCACCTGATGATACGCTGCGTTCATGTCCAACACACAGAAGAGTGATGAACCCGCAAGCGCTTCAAGCGTGTCGTCAATTCGTGGGATCGGGAAAGCTGGAAGTCGTGTTACAGAGTTCAGCTTACGCATATCAGCACAAATTCTCAGCTCACCATACTTCTTTTTGACCAAGCAGATGGGGGACGCCCATCCACTTTCAGACTCCTCCAGGATTCCCTGACTTACCAACTTATCAAGCTCGTCCCGAACTTGTCCTGTCAAGTGTGGAGGAATTCGCCGGGGGCTCTGGCGGATCGGAGGGCTATCGCCTGTGTCTATTTTGTGCGTAACGAGTGAAGTGTGCCCAATGTGACCATCAAACATAGACTCGTGTTTCTTAAGCACAGATATCAATGCACGCCGCTGATGGTCTGATATATCAGCGCTAGTTAGGTCAACAAGTGACTCGATGTCCACGGCATCACCCGGCACCCCTGGTTTTTGCATGTCCTCCTCCACGAAACCGACCTCCAAATCTGCCATATGTGAATGTTTTGGCAAGGTAATGTTATCTGTCGTTACATTACGAATCAATAGTGGTACAGATGACTTTTCTAAGTGAGCAACACACCTCACCACTTCCACACCAGGCATATCTAGACTCGGTTCCACAACAATCAAGCCCTCATAGTCACAATTGTGGACACGTCCTGTCACAAAACACTCCGATCCTGGGGGGAAGCGAGACATCACTGCCAAGAACAGCCCCACCCACAGATGTGCTATCAGCAGATATGGAGCGAATGTTCTGATTGTCCACAATAACTAACTCTCTACCAGGGAGATCAATGACACAAGGGACAGATTTAAGGAAATCTAGACCGAGAAGGCACGGCACATCAATGCTGTCAGAGACGTACATTTTTACTATATGGGTTTTACCAGCAACCTTAATAGGGACAGACACTCTCCCCAAGAGGGGTAATTCAGCTTGAGACGCTGTTTTCGCCTTAGTTGAAGTTTCATGAAGATGAAGACCTGATAGCAAATCATACACAGATTTGTTAAGAACACTTATGGAAGACCCAGTGTCAAGCAAAAATTTACAAGAGGTACCAGAGATAGAGCCTGAAAAAGTCATGCTGTCATCAAGGGCAACCCTGCCCTCGGCCGGCCCCGATCCGCTGGCTTCAGGATCTGCGGAACCTACCATTGTTGGTCCTGAAAAGATCGTGTCAGTATGGAGCGCAACACTGCTTTCATCTGTGCCACAATCAACAGGCTCAGAAACAGTGGCACCTATTGCTGGTGCTGACTCGGGGGGGCGCTGTTCTGCGCTCTGCGGAACCACGCCCCCGTGTCCGTTTCCCCGCAACGGACACACATCAGAGGTGTGGCTACGTCGGCCACATCTTGAACAACACGTGTCACGCAGAGGACATGTCGCTCTAAGATGAGATAAGCTGCCACAACAGTAGCAAGCTCGTCTCGGAGCAGATGAAGTATCTGGGCGTCTGGTGTGACTGCCCAGATTCCCACCTCGTGGGCCCCCCTGACCGTGACTTAAGCGACGCTCGATGGACTCGATACGCTGCAAAATTTGTTCCATCGCTGTGCTTTCTTCCCTTCTCACCTGTCTAACTGGTGTCTGGAAGCGTTCACTGCGAATCAAGTTCCTCACTTTGCTCACAGCGTCATCGAAAGTTTCTAAGCCTTGAGCTATTATCTGTTCCTGGTACTTAATGGGAAGGGTGGGCAGGAGACTATGGAACAGCACCTGATCGCTTACGTGACCAGGAAAAGCCTGGCCCATCAAATGTTTGAACTAGATGATGAAAGCATGAAGTGACATGGATGCCTCAAATTTTAACTCCCGAAGCTTTGCATGGGCATCCAGTGCACATGGTCTGACGAAAAATTTGGTCAAACTCTCAACTGCAGCATCATATGATCTCCTGTGCTCAGATGTGAGCGACTCAAAAGCATCTCGTGCGACCCCAGTGAGGCAAAGGGGAAGATATCGAAGCTTTAGATCATCATTGAAGTTATGAATTGTGTAGAACGTGTCCAAATCAGATTTGAATCTGACAAATGATCCATCCCCTGAAAACTTTGGGGCCGGAAAAGAGAAGCTACTAGTACCACAGCTAGGTCCCACCCCAGCTACCTCAGCATCAGATTTCATAGCCATCACACAGTGAAAACAAACAAATAGATAAACAACCAAACACAAAAGCACAAACAACTTATCTTTTCGTAGTCTTCAGACGCCACGCGGGACGGCGGGAAACATCCTACAGCGGTGGCCGGATCAGCAGCAGGCCGGAAAATCCAGCGAAGGCAGCCTCAGTAGCCGGTGTAACGCGCAGCAGCGCCAGGGGCGGCCAGAAACAGCTAGCCGCGGCAGAATCCACCGAAGACGAGAAGCAACCGCAGACTCGCTCCAACCGGAACGTGCAGCAACGCCAGTCTCCACCGAAGAGGAGAGGCAGGCTCACCCACCACTGGTGACGTAATGCAGCAGCCGGTATCACCAATGAAGCAACAGCAGGCACCACCAGTGAAGCAGCAGCAGGTACCACCAGTGAAGCAGCAGCAGGTACCACCAGTGAAGCAGCTTCACGCAGCGCAGAACCACCAAAAAGGTTCAACAACTTCAGGAACAGCTGTAGAGATGCAGCAGTCTCAGCCGCTACTGAAGGAGTGGAGCATCGTGATGTCCCTCCATGAAGGCGCAGAAGGCTCAGAGGCACCAACGGTGGTACAGAAACCAATCGACGCACTGTAGAGGGGCAGCATCATCGCAGTCCATCGAAGACACGCCCCAGCCTAATGAAACACAGAAGGCTGACGGAGCCGATAATAACAGCAAAATCACCGAAGACTGGTAGCCTCTTCAGTTACTTCAACTCCAGTCACTGTTTCTGGCAGTGACGCGGAGCGAGGTGCGAACCAGCATGTCCAGCGGCAGGGCTGCCACAGCTAGAAACATGCTAATTTGAAAATAAAAGGCGTGGGACGAATAGTGCAAATCATAGACAAGCACTAATGGCTGTCACCATTGTAGACAATCTGAGCCTAGTCCTGAGTATATTAGGCCACGCACTGGCAACACAACATGACCGTCACGCTCCAGCACCGGGCTTCCAATGCCCACCGCCTCCACAGGTCTCACAGGTCCGACTACAATTCGATTCGGCTTGCTGCGAGGATTCATACAGTTCAAGTTGTTTTGCTCTATCTTTAATTGTTCAGATGTAACGGCCGAAAGCCTTCATTTGCATGCTATCCCTATGACGGCATGTTTTGACCCTCGTGACCTTAACACGCGCATTGACGGGGGTCTGAGCCACCTTCGGATTGACGAGGGGCGGGTACCCGCCCCCTAAGATCTCGAGAACCACGGTAGGTAGCAAAAAAGTAAACGGCGTTGGGTAGCCCATCCGCTTCTCCATCGAAAATATTTGAACCTTTTTTTTCAGGTCACATTTAAGGTCACCAGAGGTCAAAAACATGCCGTCACATACCGTCATAGGGATAACATGTAAATTAAGTTTTTCGGCCATTACATCTGAACAAGTAAAGATAGAGCAAAACGACTTGAACTATATGAATCCTCGCAGCAAGCCGAATCGAATGATATATGATTTGACCTTGCTAGGTCAAATCAAAGATTTGACCTGACCTGAGGTCAGGTCAGGGTCAAATTATATAAAATGCATATCATTAGAACTGCAAAGCCAAGGCAAGTCTAATGAAGCTAAAATAAACGCTCTATCACCATCTGTTACTGAGTTATTCAGTAAAAACCATATTTCCCATGTATTACCAATGGAGAGGTCATGCTTCGTACCTGACCTTAGGTCATCGATATCAAAAATACCGGAACAAATTTTAGAGAACTCGGTGAGCCTATTATGTGATATAAGTTTCAATTGGATAAGTTCACCCTGCTCCGACTTATGGTATCTTAAACTTTTTTTGAGGTCGGGTCACTTGACCTGTACTGGTGACCTGACCTGAGATGACCTATCCTTAAAATTTTCACAGAAGTTGCAAAAATGATGAGGAAAAAGGTATACCAAGTACGGCGGCGCTGCGCGCCGCCGTTTTTCTGCTGTCGCCGAAAAACACGAGGGGGGGCAGGTACCCGCCCCCCGTCAATGCGCGTGTTAAATGTGACGTGACAAAACAATGGTACAAATATTTTCGATGGAGAAGTAGATGGGCTCACCCAACTCTGTTTACTGTTTTTCGCTACCTACCGTGGTTCTCGAGATCTTCGAGGGGAGATGGTACCCCCCGTCAAAGCGAAGGTGGCTTAGACCCCCGTCAATGGGCGTGTTAAGCATGTCAGCTAGCAACATCACTGCTGGGTTGATAAATATGCGCATGGCTGTGAAATAATGAGTAGACAAAGCCAAAGCTTTGAACTTGGCTGCAGTCAATATACATTTGTCTAAAATTGATTGGTTTCTCGCGAGCATGGCCATGAGCTTAACTCAGTTTTGTAGCGTTGAGTAAGGTGGTCTTTTCCGGGGGCGTAGCCAGGATTTTGCTAAGGGGGCGGCCCCCGAAAAGGGTCTCTGCGACAGCACCAAAAGGGCCTTGATGGGTAAAAAGGGCCCTGCTTGTTACAGAACAGAGTGCTGAAGAGGGCTTAAGAGGTCCCTGTCTGGTGCGAAATTTGAAATTTGACCACAGAGCATAGCAGGCCATTTTTTAACATGTTATCTGGGGGGCATTTGCCCCCCCCAGTCGGCCGAAATGCCCCCCCCAGTGCCCGGAAATTGGCCCCCAGTGAAATAGACAGATGACTTAAAATTTACCAAATGCAGACCTACCTAACAAAAATAAGACTAAACCTCACCCGATGATTATAAGTTAATTATATTGCTGATCCAAAATTGGCAATCCACAAAGATTCGGTTAAAAATTAACGTCCGTGGCTGTCTACTCCATCGTGCGAAGACGAAACAAAGCGCGTAGTTACGGGAAATCCCGGCAAAACAGCCTCAGCATTAAGTGGGTTGATTTTGCATTTTTATTTTTGATCCCCGCTCCCCGGGCAATTTCTGATGTCTTGGCAGCCAGTGATCACGAATCAGGCCAAACAAAGTTTATTTGATGATTTTCGTGCTGGCAAAAACGAATAGTTTGCAGCGGAAAAACATGATTTTTATGCCAAATTGCTTCCTGCTGCTAGGAATGAAAAATGAAAAATGAGAAAAAAATACATGCTGATTGACTCGTCAATTGCCTACAAAATGACACCATTTTAAAAGATATGTGCCTCTCCATAATCTCGAATCAAGAACAAATGTCGCACAAGTTGCCGAGTATTGTGTCACGCTGGCCACAATGGTACTGCCGCTGGGCGCCCTTTCATGGCCTTCCGAGCGGCGCTGAGTCTCCAGGGCCGATCGAGTATTTTGGTCCTGCGTCCTGTCTGCATCAAACTTGAAAAACGTCTGACTGCATTGCTTGTCTGGCGGTAAAAACGCTGATTTTAACGATTAAAAATTGCATTACAAGTCCCACACGCACTGTTGTTCACCTTAGCGCGATTGGTAAGAAAAGTCCCTTATAGATATGCGCCAAGGCAACAAATATTAATTTTGTCATGCCGGTTCAGAGAGGCCTGCTTTCCTCGCTGAATATTCGAGCTTACCTGTCTGAGATACTTACCGTGTTTATAGTTCTTGAGATGTAGGGTGAGTTTGAAAGCATGATTTAAGTCGATTTGTGTTGCTTTCCAGACATGAGCGCCCGCATACGGAAGGCGAAGTATCATAGTGTTTCAAGTGGCGTCATACGACCTGCCCCACAACAAGCTTCCTCTGAATCTGGATGTGATCTGAAGCCTTTTGCAAATCAGTGCGCAACAAAATGGAGTCCCGAATTCCAGTAAAGAAACCTAAGTCAAGTTGCGGATGAAACCATCTCGCTGTGGGATCGGATTCTATCCCGACCATGAAAAAAGGCAAGGTCCTAGTTCAGATAAACAGCCTGTGGAAGGAGATGGACTACACTAAAAAGGTGGGCCACACAGCTGGAAGGCCTCTGAAGGCCGGTTTCGCGCCAGGCTGGATAGCCTATGCGATATCTCCTCGGCTGCCAGAGTGCCGGAGCACCCGGAAAGCTTTGCATTCTTGGGAGACCAGCGCTCGGACCGCCCGATGACGATTGGCCCAGTAGACGGTGTCACCATGGAGCGCTTGCGTCGGCAGACTAAAAGGCAAGCGAGGAGGACGACAGCAAGGGAGCCAACACTCAATGCCACCAGTGTCAAGCCATGCGCCCAGTCAACCCCTGTACCCGCAGTCTTCGGGCCTCGACCCGCTGCCCAATCAGCTAATCGAGTCATAAGATCGGTCACCTGGATGAATTGATGGCAAGCAATGATGGAAATCCCGGCCATGCCGGTGCCGCCGCTGTTGAGACCGCCGCCGCTGGCCTCAGCCTCACCGACGCCCGGTGCAGCCAGCTCCGATGCTGTTATCTCCGCCGTCAGTGATGACCCCGATTAGTATCCCGCAACTCCTTGCGGGACCAAGACATCAGATCCCAGCTCCTTGGTGGAGGCCGTAGATGCAGCCAGCATTGGCAACACAAAAGCCGCCTCAATGTTTTCTATCCAGCAGGGTTCTGTTGTAAACGGTCCACATTATTTGGAGTTTTCTCTTTCTTGTCCTGTCCAAGACTGTAATGAGTGAGGACAGTGTTACGACAGAACCCTTCTGGATAGAAGGCATTGAGGAGGCTTTTCTGGTGCCAATGCTGGCTGCATCTACGGCCTCCACCAAGAAGCTTAGAAAAGGCTTCCCTGAACAAGGAGCAAGCTGGCTCCCGAGAAACCCTTCCAACAAATTTCCGGTTTCCTCCCATTTTTAATGTTACGGTTATGTGGATAAATTTGTTGATGGCCACGCGGGGTTGGAAGGGCACCCCTGACTTTCTATTAGATGGGTAGTGAGCTAAAAATATTGCATCAAGTTAATGTCAAACTGTCAACAATTAGTTTTAAACAGTGATACAAGTCGTTTTTCTGCGGGCTGATGATTATCGCAAGTGGTCATTTTAGCCTCAAATCTGGATTTTGTGGTGTTTATTTAGCTATGAAATAAAATTTTGCCCCTCTTTGGCTCTTTTTCTAACTCGGTTTGACCTTTCCCGTCGAAAAAACCTGGCAGTCCTGGGCAGCATCTATAATCTCTAGACATGGAATAACCAAAAATTCAGAAACATTTTCAACACTAACGCGTCAAAGTTTTATTAAATCCCTCAAAATGGGATCTTGATCCCCTCATTGGCGGACGCAGGGGGGGGGCATGGCCATGGCCATGGCCCCTCCAAAGCGCTGGAGTGGGGCCAAACTATCTTTGGGCCCCCAAAGTCCGGAGAAATTTTGGAAAAAAGGTGCTTACACTAGGTCTGTCCTGCAAAAGATATTCGCTCTCCCATCCCTCCCCCAGGAGAGCAATCATGTACTCGGAGAAGTAGCTTATACTAGGTCTGTCGAGCACCCAAAATGCACGTCCCCCCAGGAGGAGAGGCAGACATGGGTTTGCCCCCCAAAAAAAAAACTGGGGTCTGCGTCCGCCCCCGGATCCCCTGAAGACACTATAATGGTCAGCACAAGAAATGCCCCCCCCACTGACTTTTCCTTAAAAAATGCCCTGGAGCATAGTGCAGGCGAACCGCGCTTCGCGCGGCCCGTGCCCTCGGGAGGGGGGGCGGCTGTCCCTGTCGCCCCTCCCCCTTGGCTACGCTCCTGGTCTATCTAATTTGAATTGTTACTGGCAGGTGCGCAACATCACATGCATATGCCGAGGATTTGAATAAATGTCGAGCTCACAAGTGTGAGGTTATACACTGGGATGTACCCAGGGACGGCGGATTCCGGGGGACAGGTTGTGCAGCTCACATCAAGAAAATATTGAGGGTGTGCAACAGTATCTTTTTGCACACCCGCTTTTTATTTGGTCCGGGAAGGCCCCCCCGCCCCGTATTTTGCCGGTGCCCCCGACCGGTTAAGGGAAATCAGACCTAAACACCACCTACTTTAAGAGGTAAGATCCTCCATGTAAAATAAAATACACTTTAAAATATGAATGACAGTCTATTCCTGACATAAAAACCGATCCATAGAGATCAACCACCCCCCCCACCTGGCGAGAAAAGTTGTCCCATCTGGATAACATATATAAGCGCCCTTTGACAGTAAAGGCGCCCCCTGGACAGCAGAGGCGCCCCTGGACAGAAAAAGGCATCCCACTTAGAAGAGTAACGGCGCACCTGGTTAGGATAGGCGCCCTGGTTAGCACAGGCGCCCCCAGGATAAAAAGGTGCCCCTTCCCCCCCCCCACACAGAGCAAAGGCGACTCCTCTGGATAGCAAAGGCGCCACCTGGACGTCAGAGGCATGGACAGCAAAAGGCAACCCCCCCCACAGAGCAAAATCACCCCTGGACAGCATAGGTGCCGGTTGGATGGAAAGGCGCCCCCCCCGAGGGAAGGTACCCCCTTGGAAGCAAAACACCCCCCCCAGAAAAGGAGCCTCCTCTGGAAAGCAAAGGCGCCACCTCTGGATAAAATGGGTGTCATTGGATAGCAAAGGCGCCCCCGGAACAGTTGAGGTGCGTCCTGGACTGCGAGAGGTGCCACCAAGAAGAGTAATTGCTCTTAAAGGCCTTAAAGGCATCACTGGATAGCGCAGGCACCCTCTGTTTAGAACAGGAGCCCCTGGACAGCAAAAGCCACCCCTTCCCCCCCCACACACACAGAGAAAAGGTGCCCTCTCTGGATAGCAAAGGCACCCCCCTCCTGGGAGGAAGGCGCCCCCTCCCGAAAACCTTGCACACCCTCTCAAAAGTGGAATCCGCTGTCCCTGGATGTATACATCCAGGGACAGCAACGGTATACCGTTCCTTGTGCAACGGTAAACCGTTTATGTGTGCAACAGTACACCGTTCCTTGTGCTGCTGAGTGCGCCACTGGACTCGTTCCGCTCTGGTGGCCAGCTTTCCAAACAGGGGCAAAGCCCTCCAATCATTGCCCGAGTCTTGCCCCAAGCTCCGCCCCGGTTTTACCCCTTCGACGGCGAAGTTTATGCCCCACGCAGTATCTATAGGAACCGTGGTTATTCTGCCGGCAGTCCCAACACTCTAAATTCACTGGTGCTCCCCTTCCCAGGCGCCGCCAAAGGCAGGCACCGAGAAGGCCTCTAACGAGTGGCAGCCCACCCCCTCAGGGTAAAACGGCTACCACTCAAACCAAAGTTCAAAACGTCACTATTGCAACCCAAACTGAAACTGCTCCCCTCTCCATGGAAAGAAGCGACGTTTCTTTCCAAATCGCACCGCCTACCCGCACTTGCGGATCTCAAACTGACCTCATAGGTCATTATATGCAGTTTCAGTTCTCAAGTGACCTCGAAACGTCAGACGGCATAAGCCAGTCTGACCACGAGTTGACCGGGACAGAGACCGACTCTGACGCCAGCAGTGCATCAGAGACGGGCTCTGCAAAAACTGTCGTAAACATTTCCAGTACTCCCCTCTTGGAAAACCCCAGCCCCGGCAGCTCCCCCGTAGCAAGGAAAATTAGCTTTTCTAGGCACTCTACCCCCGTTTCTCCTGCCAGCGATAGCAGCAGCAACAGGTGCTCCTACCTCCGTAAGCGTAGATCCCCAAAGCACAAACGTTAAACCATCATGGGTTCAATTCTTCAATGGAACACAAATGGCCTTATCGGGAAATTCCCGCTTTTTTCATCAATATTTGCTGAGAGAAAACCGGCGCTAGCAGCATTACAAGAGACCCACTTTAATGATAAAGATAATGATAAATTCAAAATCTCGGGCTACTCTTGGTATCGCCATAACGTAATCGCTGCTATGCGTAAGGGAGGCACAGCCATCCTCATAGACAATAGCATCCCGCACAGTCACGTGCATCTGGCAACATCACTGGACTGTGTAGCTATTAGCCTGAAAATACAACACGTCCAATTGACGGTTGTTTCAATATATATATATATATATATATATATATATATATATATATATATATATATATATATATATATATATACCCCTTGCGACCCTGATCCAACGGATCGGGAACTCGCACAACTATTTAATCAAATAAACGGGCCTTTGTTATACTTGGAGACTTGAATGGTCATCACCCATCCTGGGGCAGCGCCACATCAAACCGTAGAGGTGAAATTATATATGACGCAATAGGTTCTCAAAATTTAGTTATCCTAAAAAACGGCGCACCAACCCGCCAAGCAACGCAAAGCGGGCATTCAGACTCAGCCATTGATATTTCGTGCTGCACGCCTAGAATTGCGTCACTGCTTGCCTGGGATGTCGAAGACAACCCAGGCATGAGCCATCACCTCCCAATCAAAATTGATATACCCCAAGGAGCACTCGACCGCGTTGACCTTTTTACCCCTTCTTGGAGTCTAAGACGAGCGGACTGGACAAAATTTGAGGCAGAGGTCGACCTCACACTGGTCACCGAAGGCGACCCACACTCGGCAGACATTGAATTAGTACTAAGAGCCATAAGCTCAGCAGCACAAGTAGCAATACCAAAAATCATAGGACCCCGAAAGAAAAACGGAGCCCCATGGTGGAACGCAGAGACGGCACACGCCAAAGCTCAAATGATAAGAGCCCGCAAGGCATATGAGAGGAGGGCACACAACCCTACTCGATGTGCACTTCGGGCAGCAAAAGAACACTTTCGAAACACGTGCAAGCGGGTTAAAAGGGATAGTTTCAACTCTTTTGTCTCCAAATTCAACCTCTTCACTCCCACCACCCAAGTTTGGAAAACCATCAGAGCTTTCTCTGCGAAGCGACCAACCCGTGGACCCTTCTCTCAACTAAAAATAGCTGGCCAACCCATCACCAAACCTAAGGAAGTCATGGACAAATTTGCTGATCATTACGCCAATGTCGCAGCTAATAGTTAATACAGCCAGCGCTCCAAAGACCAGGCAGAATGGTGCAAAAGCACACATTCATCAATTCGGATAATCGAGAGTACTATAACGTACCATTTACAATGACCGAGCTAAATTACGCCATTAGCAAGTGCGGAAACACTGCAGTGGGCCCTGATGAAATTCACTACTCTTTCTTCAGGCACCTCAGCCAAACAGCACTAAAGTACCTGCTTTCGGCCAGTAACAACATGTTTCTTAGCGACTCTCTCCTCACATCGTGGCGAGAGAGTATTATCATTCCCCTTCCAAAACCTGGCAAAGAGAAAACAGATCCAAAAGGACATCGCCCAATTTCGCTTACTAGCTGTGCTAGCAAGCTTGTCGAGCGCATGGTAAACGTTAGACTTCACGAGATCCTCGAAAAGAAACTTCATGCTATGCAATCAGGCTTCCAGCGCGGGCGAGCCACCACTGACAATTTGGTGAAACTGGTCAGTGACATCCAGAATGGCTTCTACAAAAAGCAAGTAACAATAGCTGCATTCCTAGACATTAAATCAGCGTTCGATCGCGTACAAAAAAGACGCCCTTTTGTATAAATTAAGCAAGCTAGGAGTTCGCGGCCACCTTGCAAAATTTATTGAAACTTCCTCAAGGATCGAAATTTCAAAGTCCGTTGTGGCACCACATTCTCCTACCTGGCAACCCAAGACCAAGGCACACCCCAGGGTAGCGTTCTGTCCCCCACCCTCTTTCTAGTAATGATCAATTATCTCTTCGCCAAAAAACTACCGCCTGGAATAAATTACTCCCTTTTTGCAGACGATGTCGCTATTTGGAAATCCACAGCAATAGATACCAGGCGGTATAGCGAACCAGAATTCCAAAATGCAACTACGCAATTGCAGGATAGCTTAAACGACATCGATACTTGGTGCAGTTTAATGGGTCTATCACTCTCGGCGGAAAAGCCATCAGTCGTTGTCTTTGCCAGAGCGCATACCAGACACGACCCCCCACGGCTCCAAATCTCAGGTAAACTTATTGCATGCACCAACAGCTTCAAATTTTTGGGCGTCACCCTAGACTCCCGATTGAGTTTCAGCGAGCATATCACCAAAGTCGTCTCTAGCTGTCAAAAGCGAGTCAACATTCTCCGCATGCTCGGCGGAACAGAGTATGGCGGGGATCGAAAGACCCTGCTTATGCTCTACAAGTCCCTGATACGGTCCATTCTCGAATATAATTCGTTCGTCTTTGACTCACCGAACAAGACCAATAAATTAAAGCTAGAGCGCATCCAAAATGCTAGTATCCGGGCAGCCACAGGCGCACTCTTAGAATCCCCCATCACCAGCCTACTAAGTGATAGCGGGCTATGTCCACTGCAGACAAGACGCGACGCCCAGCTTATTTCTTACTATATTAAGGTCCAATCCACCGAAAACCATCCGGCAAAACAATGTTTCGCCCATCCCAGACGAGCAAATAAAACCACTCTACAGAAGTGGCCCCCATTTAAACACAGAGTAGCGAAAACCCTGGAAAGCCTTAATCTTGCACTGCCAGCAACAATAGGCAAACCCCCACTCTCCCGCTTCTGGACTCGGAATGAGCCCAAAGTTAAATTTCTTTTCACTTCCCGTAAAGCGGACTTCTCAGAGGAAGAAGTCTCCCAGAAATTCCTAGAGTTCCGATCTTGTAACGCGGACAAGACTTTTATATTTACAGGCGGCTCCAAAATAGGCGAAAAAGTAGGCCTCGGCATCTGGGGGCAAAATATTTGCCTAAAGAAAAGACTTCCGGACAACTGCTCCATCTTTACAGCCGAGGCTGTTGCCATCCTAGATGCATTAGCCATAATCAGAACCCAAAATATCAACTCAGCCGTCATCTGTTCATACTCTAAATCTGTCCTGCAGGCCGTCAGTAACGTAGTCAACCCCAGCCACCACGTTATAGCAGATATTCAGAAAGGTACCGATGATACCCCTGATGTCTCTTTTCTTTGGATCCCGGGCCACTGCAAAATTCAAGGGAATGAAAAGGCCGATGAGCAGGCAAAAAGTCCCTAGAACTTAGAGAGATCGCACCCTTAATGTGGTCTGGAGATGATAGCACAGCTCTCCTCCAGGACAGTATCCGGAAGCAAATTCAAAATAACTGGACCACAAACCACAGCGCCCACCTATTCTATATCAAGCCTAACGTCGGCTACTGGCCCAGTTTCAACCAAAAGAGTCGCCGGCGCGAGGTTATTCTAACCAGACTCAGAAATGGACACACAAAATTAAATGCCTATTGGAACGCGGGTACCTGTGGTACCTGCGACGCAATGGAGAATCCCTATCACATTCTCATCAATTGTCCCCTCCCCAGCACAATACCCATCGGCAACCCATGCTAGATTACTGTCGAATCCAAAACATCCCTGTAGACCTAAAAACTCTGCTCGGTAACGACCATCCTGAGCTACTTGAAAAGCTCTTTACATTTCTAAAGGACTCTGGGCTAGAGAAGTTTCTATAAATCACCCCTCCCAGTATATATGATGGAGGGTGCATGGTGCACCGCCAAAGTAGGACTTGCCTATTTTCTAATTAACCATTCATGCCATAGCCGATTCCCTGCAAAATTTAAGCAATAGTTGTTTAACCTTTAAATGGTATATCGTAGGCTAAGGATAGGTTATCTTAGGTAGCTTTGAAATCAGGTTAGGTTAAAATAGGTTATATCTCTTCACCGCAGTAATACCTTTCACTGCGGCTCTATGCTAACCACACTCATACTCTTACTAACAATCTAACTGTCCTCTCACACTTCTCTTTTCCTCTGCGCGGCGGCTGCCCAGCCGGAGAGGGGAGCTGCAACCTCACCTCCGGGTTGCAGGGTAAATTCACCGCACCCTGGCCAGGTGTTTAGCGCAGTTTCTAAAGTATAAAAATTATTGATTTAACGGAGGATTTCGAGTAACGTAGACAACATAGGGATCCAGGATTGCCGATCGGGAGGGGCACCTTCCCGGGGGGGGCGCCATCCGGACCAGGGGGGCGCCACTTATGACCGGAAAAACCTATCAGGTGGGCGCCAAATCCTATCGGTGGGCGCCGACTTTCGCATCCTGGGGGGGGTGGGAAGCGACATTTCAGGTGGGCGCCATCGACCTTTCAGGGGGGCACCGAGGGTCGATCGGGGGGGCACGTGCCCCCTTGCCCCCTGGATCCGCCTATGGTAGACTGATGTCCGCTTAAGCGGACATCAGTAGCTGACACACCAAATTCTAAATTCTAAATTCCAAATTCTAAATTTAAGGTCTTCAACCACAGAGATAACCTTCGCACTCTGCGGGTCTAATTTTATAAAAAGAACTCCCTTGGCATGGCTATGCCATTGCCACGACAGATCCATTCGCAAGCTGAACCATCTTGCAACCCATTACTTGAAATAACTCCTATTGCTTTAACAGACTAACGTAGCTTGCCCTCACGCAAAATTCTAAAATTCTCCCACACACTCCTTTAGAGGGGGACGGACTAAAGGGCCGATGAACCGTGCAGATAGACCAATACAGAAAAAACCAGGACATGTAGAGAAAAAACAGTTTTCACTATACAAATCAGCGCTAAAAATAGGAAATACAATTTTATTTTCAACCCAAAATTTGACCTAAATAGGCAAAAATTTGACCTATACTCCAGATTCTAGAGGTTTTATTTGCATATAAACCGTGCAGATAGACCAATACAGCCAAAACCAGACAAGATAGAGAAAAACGGTTTTAACCATCAGAATCAACGCCAAAAATAAGGGATAGAGTTTTCTTTTCATCACTCTCCGTTACGCCAGTGTGACAAAATCTCACTTTTTGGGCAAATTTGAGCTGTGGATGGACCAATAGAGCCAAAACCAAGAAAGGTAGATCAAAACGGTTTTCACCATCAGAATCAGCGCCAAAAATAAGGGATACAGTTTGGTTTTCGTCACACCCTGTCACGTGCTTCTCTACCTAATTGCCTAGACACAAGAAATCTGGAGGTTTTTGGTCTGCAGATAGACCAATACAGCCAAAACCAGGAAAGGTAGAGCAAAACGGTTTTCACCATCGGAATCAGCACCAAAAATAAGGGATACAGTTAGGTTTGCGTCACGCCCTCTCACGCCCTTGATTACAACATTGCTTAGACACAAGAAAACTGGAGGTTTTTGGTCTGCAGATGGACCAATACAGCCAAAACCAGGAAAGGTAGAGCAAAACGGTTTTCACCATCAGAATCAGCGCCAAAAATAAGGGATACAGTTTGGTTTGCGTCACACCCCGTCACGCGCTTCTCTACATAATTGCCTAGACACAAGAAATCTGAAGGTTTTTGGTCTGCAGATAGACCAATACAGCCAAAACCAGGAAAGGTAGAGCAAAACAGTTTTCACCATCAGACTCAGCGCCAAAAATAAGGGATACAGTTTGGTTTGCGTCACACCCCGTCACGCGCTTCTCTACATAATTGCCTAGACACAAGAAATCTGGAGGTTTTTGGTCTCCAGATAGACCAATGCAGCCAAAACCAGGAAAGGCAGAGCAAAACGGTTTTCACCATCAGACTCAGCGCCAAAAATAAGGGATACAGTTTTCTTTTCATCACTCTCCGTTACGCCAGTGTGAAAAAATCTCACTTTTTGGGCCAATTTGAGCTGTTGATTGACCAATACAGCCAAAACCAGGAAACGTAGAGCAAAACGGTTTTCACCATCAGAATCGGCGCCAACAAATAAGGGATACAGTTTGGTTTCCGTCACACCCCGTCACGCGCTTCTCTACATAATTGCCTAGACACAAGAAATCTGGAGGTTTTTGGTCTGCAGATGGACCAATACAGCCAAAACCAGGAAAGGTAGAGCAAAACGGTTTTCACAATCAGAATCAGCGCCAAAAATTAGGGATACAGTTTTCTTTTATCACTCTCCGTTACGCCAGTGTGACAAAATCTCACTTTTTGGGCCAATTTGAGCTGTTGATAGACCAATACAGCCAAAACCAAGAAAGGTAGAGCAAAACGGTTTTCACCATCAGAATCAGCGCCAAAAATAAGGGATACAGTTTGGTTTGCGTCACGCCCCGTCACGCACTTCTCTACATAATTGCCTAGACACAAGAAATCTGGAGGTTTTTGGTCTGCAGATAGACCAATACAGCCAAAACCAGGAAAGGTAGAGCAAAACAGTTTTCACCATCAGACTCAGCGCCAAAAATAAGGGATACAGTTTGGTTTGCATCACGCCCCGTCACGCACTTCTCTACATAATTGCTTAGACACAAGAAATCTGGAGGTTTTTGATCTGCAGAGGGACCAATACAGCCAAAACCAGGAAACGTAGAGCAAAACGGTTTTCACCATCAGAATCAGCGCTAGAAATAAGGGATACAGTTTGGTTTGCGTCACGGCTGTTTTGGCTCTATTGGTCCCTCTGCAGATCAAAAACCCCCAGATTTCTTGTGTCTAAGCAATTATGTAGAGAAGTGCGTGACGGGGCGTGACGCAAACCAAACTGTATCCCTTATTTTTGGCGCTGATTCTGATGGTGGAAAAATGTTTTGCTCTACCTTTCCTGGTTTTGGCTGTATTGGTCTATCTGCAGACCAAAAACCTCCAGATTTCTTGTGTCTAGGCAATAATGTAGAGAAGTGCATGACGGGGCGTGACGCAAACCAAACTGTATCCCTTATTTTTGGCGCTGATTCTGATGGTGAAAACCGTTTTGCTCTACCTTTCCTGGTTTTGGCTGTATTTGTCCATCTGCAGACCAAAAACCTCCAGATTTCTTGTGTCTAAGCAATGTTGTAAACAAGGGCGTGACAGGGCGTGACGCAAACCAAACTGTATACCTTATTTTTGGCGCTGATTCTGATGGTGAAAACTGTTTTGCTCTACCTTTCCTGGTTTTGGCTGTATTGGTCTATCTGCAGACCAAAAACCTCCAGATTTATTGTGTCTAGGCAATTATGTAGAGAAGCGCGTGACGGGGTGTGACGCAAATCAAGCTGTATCCCTTATTTTTGGCGCTGATTCTGATGGTGAAAACCGTTTTGCTCTACCTTTCCTGATTTTGGCTGTATTGGTCTATCTGCAGACCAAAAACCTCCAGATTTCTTGTGTCTAGGCAATTATGTAGAGAAGTGCGTGAGGGGGTGTGACGTAAACCAAACTGTATCCCTTATTTTTGGCGCTGATTCTGATGGTGAAAACTGTTTTTCTCTATCTCGTCTGGTTTTGGCTGTATTGGTCTATCTGCACGGTTTATATGCAAATAAAACCTCTAGAATCTGGAGAACAGGTCAAATTTTTGCCTATATAGGTCAAATTTTGGTTTAAAAATAAAACTGTATCTCCTATCTTTAGCGCTGATTTGTATAGTGAAAACCGTTTTTCTCTACATGTCCTGGTTTTTTCTGTATTGGTCTATCTGCACGGTTCATCGGCCTTTTAGTCCGTCCCCTTTAGAGGCGGGCAAAGGTGCTATGCACAGAACGGGACATGCTACTACACTGCCGACTCCAACTGCCAAAACTCAAAATCTGAACCGTTGCAGTAACTGCTTAGCTTTTCAGTATGCTAATAGATTACTACCTTTTCTACAAATTTGTATCTTTTGGTGAGGTTTCGTTCACTAGAAACTGTTTTATTAGACTTTTTATTAACCGGAAGTTGGGTCGGTTACTGCCAGAACTAGGTGCCAAAACTCAACTCACGAAAGAATGTAACAATCACTTAGAAAATCTTTATGCCGACCTAGAAATAGTAATGTTTAAAATTTGTACCTTTTCACGATGTTTCTTTTCAGGGCAACTCTAGAATTGTAGGTTAAAATTACATTACTTGTATTACGGCGGAATAATTTTCGGTGCCGTTAGTGTTCATGCTACTGCCAAAACTCAAAATCCGAACCATTGCAACAACTACTTAGCTTTTTCGTCTTGAAATATATGTCTTCCTTTTCTACAGATTTGTATCTTTTGGTGAAGTTTCGTTGGCTAGAAACTGTTTTATTAGACTTTTTGTTAACCGGAAGTAGGATCTATGACTACCAGAGCTGGGTGCCAAAACTCAACTCGTGAATAAATACAACAATCGCTTAGAAAAGCTATATACCGAGCTAAAAATAGTCATTTTTAAAATCTGTAGCTTTTCACGATGTCCCTTTCCAGGACAACTGTAAAATCATAGGTAAAAACCTCACTACTCTTATTACAGCGGAATACTTTCTGTTGCTCTTGGTGTTCATGGCCGGAACCGAAAATTGCATACCAGATCAGAAATAACCCAGCATTCTTCCCATATCCCAAGATATCAATAATTCCCCATACTAGGACCAAGGGCGTACTTAAAACGTTATGAACACAAGAAACAACGACATCGCATAGGCGGATTCAGGACTTCCGGCAAGGGGGTGCCATCCGGAACAGGGGCACCACTTTTGACCGGCAAAACCTATCAGGTGAGCACAAAATCTTATTGGTGGGTGCTGATTTTCGCAACCGGAGCGGGGATGGGAAGCTACATTTCAGGGGGGCGACATAAACCTTGCAGGGGGCGCCGAGGGCTGATCGGGGGAGGGCGCGGGACCTCTGCCCCCTTGATTCGCCTATGCGACAGAGGCGTGTTAAGACTGCTGGAAAGGGGTGCAGTTGGAAAAGGCGTTCAAACGAGACTGCTGGCAACGAGATGTATTCTACAGAGGCGTGCTCAGAAGGTTAGGAAAAGGGTACAGTTGGCAAAGGCGTGTCCAGGAGACTGCTAGTAGGAACATGTAATGCAGACAGGCGTGCTCAGATTGCTAAAAAAAGATATATAGTACAAAAGCGATCTCAGAGTGTTGGAAAAGAGTACATTGTACAGAGTGGTCTCAGACTGTTCGGAAAGGGTGGCAAGTGGAAAAGGCGTCTCCAAAAGACTGTTGGTGGGGATGATTTATTCAGAGGCGTGTTCAGAAAGCTGGGAAGAGGTGCAATTGGTAAAGACGTGTCCAGATCAGTGGCGTAGCTAGAGGAGTCGTTGGGGACCACGGACCCCCTTGGGCAGATCTTGTGCACTGGAAAACACGAGCATTGAACTGGAGGGCCCCTGAGCTTGGTCGCACGGGACCCCCGAACTTAGTTTCAGAGGGCCCCTGGGCTTGATCTCAGGGGCCCCGGAGCTTAGTGTACGACTGCCCTCCGAGCGTAATCTCGGGGACCCCCGAGCTTAATGTCAGATTGCCCTCCAAACTTGATCTCGGGGTCCCCGAGCTTGGTCTCAGTGGCCCTTGGTTGGTCTCGGGGAGTTCCCCGAGCCTGGTCTCAGGGATACTCCGGTATCGAGGGCTCCGAAGTATCAAACATTGATCTTGGGGCCAACTGAGCTTGGTCTCAGGGGGCCCCGAGTTGGTCTCAGGGACCCCGAGCTTGGTCTCTGGGGGCCCAAGCTTGGTCCCACAGACCTTTTCTTCTTTGTCCCACCAGCCTTTCGATCTTGATCTCACGGGCCTTTCGATCTTGGTCTCAGGGGCCCCGAGTGTGGGGTCAGGGGTCCCTCGAGCTTGGTCTCAGGGACCCCAAGCTTGGTCTCAGGTGCCCTCCCTCCCCGAGCGTTGTTTCAGGAAACCCTCGAACTTGGTCCCAGGGGACCACCGAGCTTGGTTTCAGCGGCCCGAACTTGGCCTCAGGGGCTCCCCGAGCTTGGTGTCAGGGGTCCCTCGATCATCGCTATCGAGGGCTCCGGATTAGCGAACATTGATATCGGGGGCACCTGAGCTTGGTCTCAAGGGCCCTGAGTTGGTCTCAGGGTTCTGAACTTGGCCCAGGGGCCCAAATTGGGGCCCCTGGGATCTTAGTATTAAGATCTTAAGAAGGCCCGTGGGACCGATCTTAAGATTGGTTCCACAGGCGTTTTGATCTTGGTCTCACGGTCTTTCGGTCTTGGTCTCAGGTCCCCCAAAGCTTGGTGTCAGGGGACCCCGAGGACCCCCAAGCTTGGTCTTAGTGGCCTGAGCTTGATCTCAGTGGGCTCCACGAGTTTGGTCTCAGGGGACCCCCGAGCTTGTCCTCAGTGGCCTGAGCTTGGTCTCAGGGGGCTCCACAAGCTTGTCCTCAGTGGCCTGAGCTTGGTCTCAGGGGGCTTCACAAGCTTGGTCTCAGGGGCCCTCGATCATCGGTATCAAGGGCTCCGGATTATCGAACATTGATATCGGGGGCCCCTGAGCTTGGTCTCAGGGGCCCTAAGTTGGTCTCAGGGGCCCGAACTTGGTCCCCGGGGACCAAGATTGGTCCCACGGGCCTTTCGATCTTGGTCTCACGGGCCTTTCGATCTGGGTCTCATGGGCTCCCGAGCTTGGTCTCAGGGGCCCCGAGTTGGTCTAAGGGGCCTGAGCTTGGTCTCAGGGCCCCAAACTTGGTCCCACGATCCTTTCAATCTTGGTCTCACGGGCCTTTGGATCCTGGTCTCAGGGGGCCCCGAGCTTGGTCTCAGAGGATCCCCAAGCTTGGTCTCAGTGTGCTCCACGAGCATGGTCTCAGGGGCCCTTGATCATCGATATCAAGGGCTCCGGATTATCGAACATTGATCTCGAGGGCCCTGACCTTGGTCTCAGGGACCCTGAGTTGGTCTCAGGGGCCTGAACTTGGTCCCAGGGGCCTCAAGATTGGTCGCACGGGCCTTTTCATCTTGGTCCCATGCAGTGGCGTAGCCAGGATTCGGCCATGGCGGGGTCCGACTACCGTCGGGGGGTCCCCCAGGCCGGGGGGCCCCTTAGTAGTCGGGGCCCATCTCCTATATGTGTCGTATAATATTTTGGTATTATAACATTTACACGACGGAAATTTTTCTATCCGTTTTTAAGTGTTTGTTATTATTTTGTTTATAGTTTGATTTTTCTCGATCCGACCAAGTGTTGGTAAGTTTAGGTCACCAAATATTAAGGCTGGCCCATACCTATATGACAGCGTGGCTATAATAACAGTTTTGTGGCACATTTCGGAAATCAAATGCTGCTGCGTGCATGATGTTAAACCTGACTTTACCTCAATTCACTCTGGTAATCAGCTATAAAGTCATTGAAGGTCGGTCGTTTTCAGTACGAATAAATGGTCTTCTACGGAAAATGATTACCAATTTTTTCCGGGTGTCGAATTAATGAACTCTTTAATCAGAAAGCTTCCAAAGAAATGGAAAAAATGAATAAAAATACAAGGGAAATGGTGGATGGTGGTGTATTCCGGACGTCATATACCGTCTATTCCGCGGAAAGATCCTGATGAATTCACCAGAGTTACTTTCTTACCCTTGCTATGTTGTAAATGAGCAAATTACCAAAACAATAGGCCCCTGAGATAACTATCGCCTTGGATTACTCTGTCATTGTTATTTTAAACCTTGCATACCTATTTTTTGGGATTATGCTCATCAATGTGTGTCATTCTCCTTGTTTTTCTGGTTTCCTACGAAAATATTTGAAAGTTGTTTGTTTCAGAATATTTAGGACGGTAGTTATTAGGACTAAGCTAATAGATTGAAAAACCAGCTGAAGTTACAAATTCCCTGTTCGATTTGCTATTATGGATGCTAAAATTAGATTAATTTTTGCCTTTCCTTCAGGAATGGTGCCTGATCAATATGTTTCAATTTGCCTTTTTTGGTACGCAATGGGAATATATAAATTTGTCAGAGGCATATGATTTTCGAAATCTTCTTTGAGCCTAGGATCTCAAGCGATATCTCTGGATTGTATTCTAAAATCTAAAAGAAACGGAAAGGAAAAAGGACGCTCAATAAAAAGGATATATGAGTGTGCCCCAGATGCTATATAAAACCTATTCCATGGACAGTCCTACTGATGAAACCGCTCACTTACTCCTCCCTAGCCATTGGTTGGAGATCCCGGGGGCTTGGGGAGGTGAGTACTTTCTTGAACTTTAAGTCTCTGATAGGCTTTATACAGGGCTTGTATTGCTATGCCAGTGTTAAGCCTTCCAGGACCATCACTCACCCCCCCCACTGACCCCTGGGTCGAGCAGCGATCTCAAGGGGCCTAGCACTTGACACGGTGCCGAAACCAGTATCTGGGACCCCTGAAAACAACACTTTTCCCGCAAATCAGTACTTACGTCCCTCAAAACCAGCATTTGGGGGTACCATGAGACTACCTACTGGGACTCCCTGGAACTTACTCTCGTGGGGCCCTGAGGATAACTTTGAGGGGAGGGGGAGAGGAGTGCTCGCTGAGACTAGCTTTTGGGGACACCTGAGGGCAGCTTCAGGGGACCCCTGAGACTAACTCCTGGAGACCTCGTGAGACTAATTGTCGGATCTCTGAGATTAGCTCTCCGGCCCTCCTTACACTAGAACTGAAAGGTCCCCTGAATATATCTCGGGCTTCCGAGATCAGTTCTTGGGGGACCTGAGACTAGCTCTGGGGGCGTCAAGACCAACACTTGGCGCTACTCACAAGGTTAATTTCCGGCCCCTCTCCCGATTAGATCTCAGGGAGTCTCTGATACTGATTCACGGCGCCTCTTGACCAAAATTGTGGACTCCTGAAAATCTCTCGGGGCTCCCTAGATTAGTTATCGGCAGCACCTCTGGGCCTATTTATCGGGCCCCCAGATTTGCTCTGGAGGAGGGGGCTGAGACTGACACTCGGGCCATCCAGATTAGCTCTTGGGGATCCCCTGAGGCTGTCTCTGGGGTGAGGCGGGGGGCTGGGAATGACTTCCGACAGCCCTCTGAGACTAACCCTGGGTCGCCCCCGAGACTAACACTCGATGAGGGAGGCGTGGAACCACCCCTGAAACTGATTATTTGGCACGGCACTCCCGAGACTGCCTCTCGGAAGCCCAGATTAGCCCTCAGAGGTCTAAGGCTAACTCGGAGCCGTGAGACCAAAATTCGGGAGCACCTCTGGGAATTACTCTCAAAGCCCCAAAATTAGCTCTTGGACGAACCGGAGACTAGATCCCGGGAGCACTCTGAGACTAACTTTTAGGTGCTCCCTGAGATTGACTCTCGGGGCCTCTTATGCAACAACTAGGGGGGGCACAGCCTCAGGCTAAATCTCGAGGGTTCCCAAGATTACCCCTCAGGGGCCTCCTGAGATCAGCACTCTGCGGTTCAAATGAGACTAGCTCTCGGACCCCTAGATTAATTATCGGAGCCACCTGAAAGTAAATATTGACTCCTGATAGAGACGCCCGTAAGACTATGGGACCGAATATCGGGGGTCCTCTAAGACTGACTCTCAGGGTCCCCTTGACCGACCCTTGGGGTGCTCTGAGACTGACTCTCATGGAGCCCCCTGAAATAGTCTGTCGCGGGGCCCTGAGAACCACTCTCTGGGGACCCTGGGACGAGCTCGGCCCCCTGAGACCGACTCTCGGGGCCCCTGAGACCGACTTTCGGGATCCCCTGAGACTAACTCTCAGGGACCCCCTGAAATATACTTTTGGGGGTCTTGAGACTGACCCTCAGGGCGGGGCCCTGAGGCCGACTCGGGACGCCCTGAGAACGAATCTTCAGGTGCTTCTGAGACTGATTCTGGGGGCCCCGTGATCAGAGAACGCTTTGCAGTGGTTTAGATTGGCCCAAAGTGGGGTCCTCGGACTCCTAGAACCCCTTGGCTACGCCACTGCATCCACACATTCGGGGGCCCGCCGAGATCAGCACTTGGAGGCCCCTGAAATCATTGCTTCTCCCCCGATACCAATACTCCGGAGCCCCTGGATACTGATGCACGGGGCTCCTAAGACCAAGCTCGGGGTTCCACTTAGATCAGGTTCGGGGGCACCCTTAGGCCTATGCTTGCGCTTTTCTCAGGAGTAACTCGACACCGTTGTTTGGGGGGAGCAGATCAACACTCGAAGGCCCCCCGAGACTAATGCTCGGTACTCTGGAGCCCCTCGATACCAATGCTCGGGGACCCTGAGCCCAAGCCTCGGCCCCTGAGACCAAACTCTGGGTCCCATGAGGCCAATTCTCGGGCCTCGGTCATAAGTCCCCTCAATATCGATAGCCGGGGGCACCCCGAGATCAATATTGCCCCCCCCCCCACTTCCCGAGATCAATGTTCGCTGCTCCGGAGCCATCGATACCAATGCTCGGGGGATCCCTGAGACCAGCTCTGGGGCCCCCTAAGACCAAGATCGAAAGACCCGTGAGACCAAGCTCGGGGCCCCCTGAGACCAAGCTCAGAAGGCCCGTGAGACCAAGCTCGGGCCCCCTGATGCAAACCTTGGGGGCCCTGAGACCAAGCTTGGGGGACCTGAGACCAAGCTCGAGGAGCCCCCTGAGACCAAACTCGGGGGGCCTGAGACCAAGCTCGGGGGTCCCCTGGTACCAAACTCGGAGGGCCTCGTGACACCAAGCTCGGCGCACCCTGGGACCAAGATCGAAAGGCCCGTGAGACTAAAGCTTGGGGGGCCTGAGACCAAGCTCGGGGGCCCTTGAGACCGAGCTCAGGGGCCCCTGAGATCAATGTTCGGTACTCTGAAGCCTTAAATACCGATGATCGGGGGCCCCTGAAACCAAGCTCGGGGGCCCCTGAGACCAAACTCGGAGGGTCCCCTGAGACTAAGATAGAAAGGCCCCTGAGACTAAGCTCGGGGGTCCCTGAGACCAAGCTAGGGTGCCGCCTGAGACCAAGTCGAAAGGTCCGTGAGACCAAGCTCGGGAGCCCCTGAGATCAAGTTTGGGGGTCCCCTGAGACCAAGCTCGGGGGCCCCTGAGACCGAGCTCTGAGGCCCCCTGAGACAAAACTCGGATGGCCCCTGAGACCAAGATAGAAAGGCCCCTGAGACTAAGCTCGGGGTCCCTGAGACCAAGCTAGGGGACCCTGAGACCAGGATCGAAAGGCCCGTGAGACTAAAGCTCGGGGGTCCCTGAGACCAAGCTCGGGGGGCCCCTGAGTCCGAGCTCAGGGGGCCCCGAGATCAATGTCCGGTTCCCTAGAGTCTCGATACCGATGATCAGAGGCCCCCTGAGACCAAGTTCGGGGGTCCACTGAGACCAAGCTCGGGGGGCCCCTGAGACCGAGCTCAGTGCCCCCTCCCCCCGAGAACAATATCTGGTTCCCTAGAGTTCGACACCGATGATCAGGGGCCCCCTGAGACCAAGTTCGGGGGTCCACTGAGACAAAGCTCGGGGGCCCCTGAGACCGAGCTCTGAGGTCCCCTGAGACCAAACTCGGAGGGCCCCCTGAGACCAAGATCGAAAGGCCCGTGAGACTAAAACTCGGGGGCCCCTGAGACCGAGCTCAGTGGGTCCCCCAAGAACAATGTCTGGTTCCCTAGAGTCTCGATACTGATGATCAGGGGCCCCTGAGACCAAGTTCGGGGGTCCCCTGAGATCAACCTGGGGGCCCTGACAACGAGCTCGGGGGCCCCCTGAGACTGAGCCCGGGGACCCCTAAGACCAAGCTCGGGGGGCCTCTGAGACCAAGATCGAAAATCCCGTGAGATAAAGTCAGGGGCTCCTGAGACCGAGCTCAGGGGGCCCCGAGATCCATGTTTGGTACTCTGGAGCTCTCGATACCGATGATCGGGGGCCCCTGAGACCAGGCTCGGAAAGCCCCTGAGACCAAGTTCGGAGGTCCCTTGAGACCAAGCTCAGGGGCCCTGAGACCAATCTCGGGGCCCCTTGAGACCGAGCTCAGGGGCCCCTTGAGACCAAGCTCAGGGGCCCCCGAGATCAATGTCTGGTTACCTAGAGTCTCGATACCGATGATCAGGGGCCCCTGAGACCAAGTTCGGAGGTCCCTTGAGACCAAGCTGGGGGACCCCTGAGACAAAGCTCGGGGCCCCCTGAAACCAAGCTCAGGGCCCCCCGAGATCAATGTTCGATACTCTGGAGTCCTCAATACCGATGATCGGGGGCCCCTGAGACCAAGCTCGGAAAGCCCGTGAGACCAAGCTCGGGGGCCCCCTGAGACCAAGCTCGGGGGCCCCTGAGACCAAGTTCGAGGTCCCTTGAGACCAAGCTTGGGCGCTCCCTGAGACCAAGCTCGGGGGCCCCTGAGACCGAGCTCGGGGGGCCCCTGAGACCAAGATCAGCGGGGCCCGTAAGACCAAGCTTGGGGGCCCCTGAGATCAAGCTCGGAGGTCCTTTGAGACCAACCTCGGGGGGCCTGATATCGAGCTCGGAGGGTCCCTGAGGCCAAGCTCAAGGGGCCCCTGAGGCCAAGCTCAAGGGGCCCCTGAGACCAATGCTCGTGTTTTCCAGTGCATAAGGTCAGCCCAAGGGGGGGTCCGCAGACCCCAAGGACCCCCCTTGGCTACGCCACTGGTCCCATGGGCCTTTCGAGCTTGGTCTCACGGGCCTTTTGGTCTTGGTCTCATAGGATCCTGAGCTTGATCTCAAGGGGGTCCAGAGCTTGGTCTCAGGGCCCCCTTCGAGCTTGGTCTCAGGGGGCCCCTGAGCTTGGTCGCAGGGCCCCCGAGTTTGGTCTCAGAGGACCCGCGAGCTTGGTCTCAGAGGACCCCCAAGCTTGGTCTCAGTGGCCTGAGCTTGGCCTCAGTGTGCTCCACGAGCATAGTATCAGGGGCACCTCAATTATCGGTATCAAGGTCTCCGGATTATCGAACATTGATTTCGGGAGCCCCTGAGCTTGGTCTCAGGGGCCCTGAGCTTGGTCTCAGGGGCTTCAAACTTGGTGCCCCGGGAACTTTTGATCTTGGTCCCACGGGCTTTTCGATCTTGGTCTCACGGCCTTTCGGTCTTGGTATCAGGGGTTCCCCGAGCTTGGTCTCAGAGCCCCCGAGTTTGGTCTCAGGGGGCTCCACGGGCCTGGTCTTAGAGGTTTCTGAACCCCAAGACTAACTTCCGGATGTCGCTGAGACTGACTCTCGGAAGCAATCTGAGACTAACTTTTGGGTGCTCCCTGAGATTTGCTCTCGGGGCCCCTTATACAAAAATGGGGGCACAGCCTGAGGATAAGTCTCAAGGGCTTCCAGTATTGTCCCTGGGGGCCCCCTGAGACCAGCACTCTGCGCATCAAGTGAGACTATCTCTCGCACCCTCAGATTAATCTCGGGGCCACCTGAAAGTAAATATTTACTCCTGATAGAGACGCCCGTGAGACTATGGGCCCCCATGAGACCGACACTCGTGGGGAGGGACCCCTGAGACCAAATCTCAGAAGTCCCCTAAAACTGACTCTCGGGGTCCCCTTGACCGACTTTTGAAATTCTCAGAGACTGACTCTCAGGGGACTCGCTGAAATAGACTTTCTCGGGCCCTGAGAACCATTCTCTGGGGCCTCTGGGACTAGCTCGGCCCCCACTGATACCGACTCTCAGGGCCCACTGAGACCGACACTCGGGCCCCTGAGACCAACTCTCAGGGGCCCCCTGAAATCTACTTTTGGGGCCTTGAGACCGACTCTCAGGGCGGGGGCCCTAAAGCCGACTCGAGACGCCCTGAGAACGAATCTTCAGGGTCCCCTGAGACTGACTCAGGGGGACAGTGATCAGAGAATCATTTGCAGTGGCTCAAATTAGCCCAAGGGGGGTCCGCAGACTCCTAGGAACCCCTTGGCTATGTCACTGCATCCATACATTCGAGGGCCCTCCGGGATCAGCATTTGAATGCCCCTGAAATCATTGCTTGCCACCCCCCCCCCACCGAGACCAATACTACTGAGGCCCTTGATAGTAATGCACGGGGGCTCCTAAGACCAAGCTCAGGGTCCCACTTAGATCAGGCTCGGGGACACCCTTAGGGTCATGCTCGCGCTTACCTCAGGAGTAACTCGACACCGATGTTCAGGGGCTCCCCAGATGAATATTCGGAGCCCCTCGAGACTGATGCTCTGTACTCTGGAGCCCCTCGATATCGATGCTTGGGGGCCCCTGAAGCCTGGGGCTTCTGAGACCAAACACAACATTCTGTGAGGCCAATGCGCGTTCCTCACTCGTGAGGCCATCGATATCGATAGTTGGGGGTACTGCGATATCAATATTGCCCCCCCTTGAGATCAGTGTTCGGCACTCCAGTGCCATCGCTACCGATGCTCGGGGGACCAAGCTCAGGGCCCCTGAGATAAAGCCCGGGGGAAGGGCCCTGAAACCAAGTTCGGAGGATCCCTGACACCAAGTTCAGGGAACCCCTGAGATGAATCTCGGAGGGCCCCTGAGACCAAGCTCGGGAGCCCATGAGACCAAGACAAAAAGGCCCGTGAGACCAATATCGAAAGGCCCATGGGACCAGGATCAAAAGGCCCGTAGGACCAAGTTTGGGGCCCCGAGGTCAAGCTCGGCCCCTGAGACCAGCTCGGAATCCCTGAGACCAAGCTCGAAGGGGACCCTGAGACCAAGCTCTGGGCCCCCCTGAGACCAAGCTCGGGAGCCCATGAGACCAAGACCAAAAGGCCCGTGAGACCAAGATCAAAAGGCCCATGGGACCAAGATCAAAAGACCCGTGGGACCAAGCTCGGGGCCCCTGAGACCAACTCAGGACCCCCTGAGACCAAGGTCAGGGCCCCCGAGATCAATGTTCGATAATACGGAGCCCTTGATATCGATGATCAAGGGCCCCTGAGACCATGCTCGTGGAGCACACTGAGACTAAGCCTAAAGGTTCCTCTGAGACCAAGCTCGGGGCCCCCTGAGACCAAGATCGAAAGGCCCGTGAGACCAAGATCGAAAGGCTCGTGGGACCAAGATCAAAAGGCCCGTGGGACCACGTTTGGGGCCCTGAGACCAAGCTCGGGCCCCTGAAATCAACTTGAAGCCCCTGAGACCAAGATCGAAAGGCTCGTGGGACCAAGATCAAATGGCCCGTGGGACCAAGTTTTGGGTCCTGAGACCAAGCTCGGGCCCCTGAAACCAACTCGGGGCCCCTGAGACCAAGCTCGGGCGCCTGAGACTAACTCGGTGCGCCTGAGACCAGGCTCAGGGGGCCCCGATATCAATGTTTGATAATCCGGAGCCCTTGATATCGATGATCGAGGGCCCCTGAGACCAAGCTTGTGGAGCCCTTTGAGACCAAGCCCAGGCCATTGAGGACAAGCTCGGGGTCCCCAGAGACCAGGCTCGTGGGCCCCTGAGACCAAGCTCAAATTCCTCCCGAAACCAAGACCGAAAGGTCCTTGAGACCAATATCGAAAGGCCCATGGGACCAAGTGTTTGGGGCCCTGAGACCAAGCCGGGGCCCCTGAGAACAACTCAGGACCCCCTGAGACCAAGGTCAGGGCCCCCGAGATCAATGTTCGATAATACGGAGCCCTTGATATCGATGATCAAGGGCCCCTGAGACCATGCTCGTGGAGCACACTGAGACTAAGCCTAAAGGTTCCTCTGAGACCAAGCTCGGGGCCCCCTGAGACCAAGATCGAAAGGCCCGTGAGACCAAGATCGAAAGGCTCGTGGGACCAAGATCAAAAGGCCCGTGGGACCACGTTTGGGGCCCTGAGACCAAGCTCGGGCCCCTGAAATCAACTTGAAGCCCCTGAGACCAAGATCGAAAGGCTCGTGGGACCAAGATCAAATGGCCCGTGGGACCAAGTTTTGGGTCCTGAGACCAAGCTCGGGCCCCTGAAACCAACTCGGGGCCCCTGAGACCAAGCTCGGGCGCCTGAGACTAACTCGGTGCGCCTGAGACCAGGCTCAGGGGCCCCGATATCAATGTTTGATAATCCGGAGCCCTTGATATCGATGATCGAGGGCCCCTGAGACCAAGCTTGTGGAGCCCTTTGAGACCAAGCCCAGGCCATTGAGGACAAGCTCGGGGTCCCCAGAGACCAGGCTCGTGGGCCCCTGAGACCAAGCTCAAATTCCTCCCGAAACCAAGACCGAAAGGTCCTTGAGACCAATATCGAAAGGCCCATGGGACCAAGTGTTTGGGGCCCTGAGACCAAGCCGGGGCCCCTGAGAACAACTCAGGGCCCCCCTGAGACCAAGGTTAGGGCCCCGAGATCAATGCTCGATAATCCGGAGCCCTTGATACTGATGATCGAGGTGCCCCTGAGACCAAGCTCGTGGACCCACTGAGACCAAGCTCAGGCCACTAAGACCAAGCTTGGGGGTCCTCTGAGACTAAGTTTGGGGATCCTCTGAGACCAAGCTCGGGGGTCCCCTGCAACTAAGTTCGGGGTCCCCTGACACCAAGCTTGGGGGCCCTGAGACCAAGCACGGGGGCTCCCTAAAACCAAGACTGAAAGACCGTGAGACAAAGAACAAAAGGCCCGTGGGACCAAGCTTAAGATTGGTCCCACGGACCTTCTTAATATCTTAAGACTAAGATCCCAGGGCCCTCAATTGGGGCCCGGACCATGTTCAGGCCCCTGAGACCAACTCAGGACTCCTGAGACCACACTCAGGTGCCCCCGATATCAATGTTCGATAATCCGGAGCCCTTGATACCGATGATCGAGGTGCCCCTGAGACCACGCTCGTGGAGCCCACTGAGCCCAAGCTCAGGCCACTGACACCAAGCTTGGCGGTCCTCTGAGACTAAGTTTTGGGGGTCCTCTGAGACCAAGCTCGGGGGTCCTGGGACCAAGCTCGGGGAACCACTGATACCAAGACCGAAAGGCCGTGAGACCAAGATCAAAAGGCCCGTGGGACCAAGTTTGGGGCCCCTGAGACCAAGCTCGGGGCCCCTGAGACCAACTCAGGGCCCCGCTGAGACCAAGCTCAGGGCCCCGGAGGTCAATGTTCGATAATCCAGAGCCCTTGATATTGATGATCGAGGGCCCCTGAGACCAAGCTTGTGAAGCCCCCTGAGACCAAGCTCAGACCACCGGAGGACAAGCTCGGGGGTCCCCTGAGATCAGGCTGGGGGGCCCCTGAGACCAAGCTCGGGGGGCTTCTGAGACCAAGATCAGGGGGCCCCAAGATCAATTATCGATAATCAGGAGCCCTCGATAGCGATGATCGAGGGACCCCTGACACTAAGCTCGGGGAGCCCCTGAGGCCAAGTTCGGGCCACTGAAACCAAGCTCGGGGTTCCCCTGGGACCAAGTTCGGGGGTTTCCTGAAACAAAGCTCGGGGGTCCCCTGAGACCAAGCTCGTGGAGCCCACTGAGACCAAGCTCAGGCCACTAAGACCAAGCTTGGGGGTCCTCTGAGACTAATTTTGGGGATCCTCTGAGACCAAGCTCGGGGGTCCCCTGCAACTAAGTTCGGGGTCTCCTGACACCAAGCTTGGGGGCCCTGAGACCAAGCTCGGGGGCTCCCTGAGACCAAAACTGAAAGACCGTGAGACCAAGATCAAAAGGCCCGTGGGACCAATCTTAAGATTGGTCTCACGGACCTTCTTAACATCTTAAGACTAAGATCCCAGGGGCCCCATTGGGGCCCCTGGGACCATGTTCAGGCTCCTGAGACCTACTCAGGGCCCCTGAGACCACGCTCAGGTGCCTCCGATATCAATGTTTGATAATCCGGAGCCCTTGATACCGATGATCGAGGTGCCCCTGAGACCACGCTCATGGAGCCCACTGAGACCAAGCTCAGGCCACTGACATTAAGCTTGGCGGTCCTCTGAGACTAAGTTTTGGTGTTCCTCTGAGACCAAGCTCGGGGGCTTCCTGAAACAAACCTCGGGGGCACCTGAGAACAACTCAGGGCCCCCTGAGACCAAGCTCAGTTGGCCCCAAGATCAATGTTGGATACTTCGGAGCCCTCGATACCGGAGTACCCCTGAAACCAGGCTCGGGGAACTCCCCGAGACCAGCCAAGGGCCACAGAGACCAGGCTCAGGGTCCCCGAGATCGAGTTTGGAGGGCAATCTGACATTAAGCTCCGGGGCCCCTGATATCAAGCCCAGAGGCCCTTTGAGACTAAGTTCGGGGGTCCCGTGCGACCAAGCTCAGGGGCCCTCCAGTTCAATGCTCGTGTTTTCCAGTTGCACAAGATCTGCCAAAGGGGGTCCGTGGTCCCCAACGACTCCTCTGGCTACGCCACTGATCTGGACACGCCCTTGCCAATTGCACCTCTTCCCAGCATTCTGAACACGCCTCTGAATAAATCATCCCCCCACCAGCAGTCTTCGGGAGACGCCTTTTCCACTTGCAACCCCTTCCTAACAGTCCGAGACCACCTCTGTACACTGCACTTTTCAAACACTCTGAGATCGCTTTTGTACTATATATCTTTTTTAGCACTCTGAGCACGCCTGTCCGCATTACATGCTCCTACTAGCAGTCTCCTGGACACGCCTTTGCCAACTGTACCCTTTTCCTAACCTTCTGAGTACGCCTCTGTAGAATACATCTCGTTGCCAGCAGTCTCTTTTGAACGCCTTTTCCAACTGCACCCCTTTCTGGAACCATACATGTATTTCACACATACACACACACTAGGACCGTGCTGCGAAAAAGGCAGTACAAGTGCCACACATGAATGAAGGAAAGGTATGGGAGTAAGGTATTTGAATGAACGATTTGAAATTTGAGCACCGCACGCTCCAGGAGCAGAGAGGGGGGGAAGAGCGCGACTCTGACGCGTCCCACTCCATACTCAACCGCAAAACCGATGGCGGCGGCGGGAGGGGGGTGGGGGGACGGCGGCGGCGGCGAGTCCGAGCGGCGGCGGCGAGTCCGAGCGGCGGCGGCGGCGGCGAGTCCGTGCGGGGCCCCTGGTGGTATATACCGCAACTGACACGGTAGCGGAGAATTTGATGGCGCGGCGGGCTCGAGTAACATGGAGCGAGGCACATGAGCCAGAGTTGAGGGCGAGACGAACGGGCGGCGTTTGCTTAACTGGGGTGCGAGGATAGCGTTAGTGAAGAGATGGAAGGAAAGGCTGTTTATTTTGAGACAAAGGCAGTGGATGTAGCAAAGACAGTAGCATCGACAATGTCCTAAGTTAATTCTCAAAGTACACTTCATGGATGTAGTTTTCGTACATTGTTTTAGACGAGGCTAAGTTAACCACAGCTTACTACCTAATGAAATATTGTGAGTACCGTCGCAATTCACACCTCTGGATTTACACTTCACAGTGCCGTCCCAATACACACCAATGTAGCGCCACCCTTTCCAGCAGTCTTAGCACGCCTCTGTCGCATAGGCGAATTCAGGGGACAGAGGTCTCGCGCCCTACCCCCGATCAGCCCTCGGCACCCCCCATGCAAGGTCTATGTCGCCCCTCTGAAATGTCGCTTCCCATCCCCGCTCCGGTTGCGAAAATCAGCACCCACCAATAAGATTTTCTGCTCACCTGATAGGTTTTGCAGGTCAAAAGTGGTGCCCCCTGTTCCGGATGGCACCCCCCGTCGGAAATCCTGAGTCCACCTATGCGCTGTCGTTCTTTCTTGTGTTCACAACGTTTTAAGTACGCCCCTGCTCCTGGTATGGGGAATTATTGATATCTTGGGATATGGGGAAGAATGTTGGATTATTTCTGATCTGGTATGCAGCTTTCGGTTCCGGGAATGAAGACCAAGAGCAGCTGAAAGTATTCCGCTGTAATAAAAGTAGTAAGGTTTTTAATCTATGATTTTACAGTTGTCCTGGAAAGGAACATGGTGAAAAGGTACAAATTTTAAGAATTGCTATTTTTAGCTCGGCACAAAGCTTTTTTAAGCGATTGTAACATGCTTTCGTGAGTTGAGTTTTGGCACCTAGTTCTGGCAGTAACCGACCCTACTTCTGGTTAACAAAAAGTCTAATAAAACAGTTTCTAGTGAACAAAACTCCACCAAAAGATACAAATTTGTAGAAAAGGTAGTAGTCTATTGTCACCCTGAAAAGCTAAGCAGTTTGTGCAATGGTTCAGATTTTGAGTTTTGGCAGTTGGAGTCGGCAGTGTAGTAGCATGTCCCGCACAGAACGCCTTATAAAAAGCCTTTGACTTGACTTGACTGCCGGCAGAGAGAATGGGACATGCTACTACACTGCCGACTCCAACTGCCAAAACTCAAAATCTGAACCGTTGCAGTAACTGCTTAGCTTTTCAGTATGCTAATAGATTACTACCTTTTCTACAAATTTGTATCTTTTGGTGAGGTTTCGTTCACTAGAAACTGTTTTATTAGACTTTTTGTTAACCGGAAGTAGGGTCGGTTACTGCCAGAACTAGGTGCCAAAACTCAACTCACGAAAGAATGTAACAATCACTTAGAAAATCTTTATGCCGACCTAGAAATAGTAATGTTTAAAATTTGTACCTTTTCACGATGTTTCTTTCCAGGGCAACTGTAAAATTGTAGGTTAAAATTACATTATTTTATTACGGCGGAATAATTTTCGGTGCCGTTAGTGTTCATGCTACTGCCAAAACTCAAAATCCGAACCATTGCAACAACTACTTAGCTTTTTCGTCTTGAAATATATGTCTGCCTTTTCTACAGATTTGTATCTTTTGGTGAAGTTTCGTTGGCTAGAAACTGTTTTATTAGACTTTTTGTCAACCGGAAGTAGGATCTATGACTACCAGAGCTGGGTGCCAAAACTCAACTCGTGAATAAATACAACAATCGCTTAGAAAAACCATATACCGAGCTAAAAAATAGTCATTTTTAAAATTTGTAGCTTTTCACGATGTTCCTTTCCAGGACAACTGTAAAATCATAGGTAAAAACCTCACTGCTTTTATTACAGCGGAATACTTTCTGTTGCTCTTGGTGCTCATGCCCGGAACCGAAAATTGCATACCAGATCAGAAATAACCCAGCATTCTTCCCCATATCCCAACATATCAATAATTCCCCATACCAGGACCAGGGGCGTACTTAAAACGTTGTGAACACAAGAAACAACGACAGCGCATAGGCGGATTCAGGACTTCCGGCAAGGGGGCGCCATCCGGAACAGGGGACACCACTTTTGACCTTGATTCGCCTATGCGACAGAGGCGTGTTAAGACTGCTGGAAAGGGGTGCAGTTGGAAAAGGCGTTCAAACGAGACTGCTGGCAACGAGATGTATTCTACAGAGGCGTGCTCAGAAGGTTAGGAAAAGGGTACAGTTGGCAAAGGCGTGTCCAGGAGACTGCTAGTAGGAACATGTAATGCAGACAGGCGTGCTCAGAGTGCTAAAAAAGATATATAGTACAAAAGCGATCTCAGAGTGTTGGAAAAGAGTACATTGTACAGAGTGGTCTCACACTGTTCGGAAGGGGTTGCAAGTGGAAAAGGCGTCTTCAAAAGACTGCTGGTGGGGATGATTTATTCAGAGGCGTGTTCAGAAAGCTGGGAAGAGGTGCAATTGGCAAAGACGTGTCCAGATCAGTGGCGTAGCCAGAGGAGTCGTTGGGGACCACGGACCTCCTTGGGCAGATCTTGTGCACTGGAAAACACGAGCATTGAACTGGAGGGCCCCTGAGCTTGGTCGCACGGGACCCCCGAACTTAGTTTCAGAGGGCCCCTTGGCTTGATCTTAGGGGCCCCGGAGCTTAGTGTACGACTGCCCTCCGAGCTTAATCTCGGGGACCCCCGAGCTAAATGTCAGATTGCCCTCCAAACTTGATCTCGGGGTCCCCGAGCTTGGTCTCAGTGGCCCTTGGTTGGTCTCGGGGAGTTCCCCGAGCCTGGTCTCAGGGGTACTCCGGTATCGAGGGCTCCGAAGTATCAAACATTGATCTTGGGGCCAACTGAGCTTAGTCTCAGGGGGCCCCGAGTTGGTCTCAGGGACCCCGAGCTTGGTCTCTGGGGGGCCCAAGCTTGGTCCTACGGACCTTTTCTTCTTTGTCCCACCAGCCTTTCGATCTTGATCTCACGGGCCTTTCGATCTTGGTCTCAGGGGCCCCGAGCGTGGGGTCAAGAGTCCCTCGAGCTTGGTCTCAGGGACCCCAAGCTTGGTCTCAGGTGCCCCCCCGAGCTTTGTTTCAGGAAAGCCCCGAACTTGGTCCCAGGGGACCACCGAGCTTGGTTTCAGTGGCCCGAACTTGGCCTCAGGGGCTCCCCGAGCTTGGTGTCAGGGGTCCCTCGATCATCGCTATCGAGGGCTCCGGATTAGCGAACATTGATATCGGGGGCACCTGAGCTTGGTCTCAAGGGCCCTGAGCTGGTCTCAGGGTTCTGAACTTGGCCCAGGGGCCCAAATTGGGCCCCTGGGATCTTAGTATTAAGATCTTAAGAAGGCCCGTGGGACCGATCTTAAGATTGGTTCCACGGGCGTTTTGATCTTGGTCTCACGGTCTTTCGGTCTTGGTCTCAGGGAGCCCTCGAGTTGGTCTCAGGGAGCCCCCGAGCTTGGTGTCAGGGCCCCCAAAGCTTGGTGTCAGGGGACCCCGAACTTAGTTGCAGGGGACCCCCGAGCTTGGTCTCAGAGGACCCCCAAACTTAGTCTCAGAGGACCCCCAAGCTTGGTCTTAGTGGCCTGAGCTTGATCTCAGTGGGCTCCACGAGTTTGGTCTCAGGGGACCCCCGAGCTTGTCCTCAGTGGCCTGAGCTTGGTCTAAGGGGGCTTCACAAGCTTGTCCTCAGTGGCCTGAGTTTGGTCTCAGGGGGCTCCACAAGCTTGGTCTCAGGGGCCCTCGATCATCGGTATCAAGGGCTCCGGGATTATCGAACATTGATATCGGGTGCCCCTGAGCTTGGTCTCAGGCGCCCCGAGTTAGTCTCAGGAACCCGAGCCTGGTCTCAGGGGCCACAATATTGGTCCCACGGGCCTTTTGATCTTGGTCTCACGGCCTTTCGGTCTTGGTATCAGGGCTTCCCCGAGCTTGGTCTCAGTGGCCTGAGCCTAGTGTCAGGGGGCGCCATGGGCTTGGTCTCAGGGGCCCCATGATCGTCGGTATCGGGGGCTCCGAAGTATTGAACATTGATCCTGGGACCCCTGAACCTGATCTCAGGGCGGCCTGAGCTTGGTCTCAGGGGACTTCCTGAACTTGGTATCAGGGCAGCCTGAGCTTGGTTTCAGGGGATCCCCGAGCTTGGTCTCAGGGGCTTCAAACTCGGTGCCACGGGCCTTTTGATCTTGTTCTCACGGGATTTTCGATCGTGGTCTCACGGGCTTTTCGGTCTTGGTTTCAGGGGGCCTCCGAGCTTGGTCTCAAGGGCCCCCGAGCTTGGTCTCAGAGGACGCCCAAACTTTAGTCTCAGAGGACACCAAGCTTGGTCTCAGTGGGCTCCACGAGCGCGGTCTCAGGGGCACCTCGATCATCGGTATCAAGGGCTCCGGATTATTGAACATTGATATCGGAGGCCCCTGAGCTTGGTCCCAGGGGCCCCAAGATTGGTCCCACGGGCCTTTCGATCTTGGTCTCACGGGTCTTTCGATCTGGGTCTCATGGGCTCCCGAGCTTGGTCTCAGGGGCCCCGAGTTGGTCTAAGGGGCCTGAACTTGGTCTCAGGGCCCCAAACTTGGTCCCACGATCCTTTCGATCTTGGTCTCACGGGCCTTTGGATCCTGGTCTCAGGGGGCCCCGAGCTTGGTCTCAGAGGATCCCCAAGCTTGGTCTCAGTGTGCTCCACGAGCATGGTCTCAGGGGCCCTTGATCATCGATATCAAGGGCTCCGGATTATCGAACATTGATCTCGAGGGCCCTGACCTTGGTCTCAGGGACCCTGAGTTGGTCTCAGGGGCCTGAACTTGGTCCCAGGGGCCTCAAGATTGGTCGCACGGGCCTTTTCATCTTGGTCCCATGCAGTGGCGTAGCCAGGATTCGGCCATGGGGGGGTCCGACTACCGTCGGGGGGGTCCCCCAGGCCGGGGGCCCCTTAGTAGTCGGGGCCCATCTCCTATATGTGTCGTATAATATTTTGGTATTATAACATTTACACGACGGAAATTTTTCTATCCGTTTTTAAGTGTTTGTTATTATTTTGTTTATAGTTTGATTTTTCTCGATCCGACCAAGTGTTGGTAAGTTTAGGTCACCAAATATTAAGGCTGGCCCATACCTATATGACAGCGTGGCTATAATAACAGTTTTGTGGCACATTTCGGAAATCAAATGCTGCTGCGTGCATGATGTTAAACCTGACTTTACCTCAATTCACTCTGGTAATCAGCTATAAAGTCATTGAAGGTCGGTCGTTTTCAGTACGAATAAATGGTCTTCTACGGAAAATGATTACCAATTTTTTCCGGGTGTCGAATTAATGAACTCTTTAATCAGAAAGCTTCCAAAGAAATGGAAAAAATGAATAAAAATACAAGGGAAATGGTGGATGGTGGTGTATTCCGGACGTCATATACCGTCTATTCCGCGGAAAGATCCTGATGAATTCACCAGAGTTACTTTCTTACCCTTGCTATGTTGTAAATGAGCAAATTACCAAAACAATAGGCCCCTGAGATAACTATCGCCTTGGATTACTCTGTCATTGTTATTTTAAACCTTGCATACCTATTTTTTTGGATTATGCTCATCAATGTGTGTCATTCTCCTTGTTTTTCTGGTTTCCTACGAAAATATTTGAAAGTTGTTTGTTTCAGAATATTTAGGACGGTAGTTATTAGGACTAAGCTAATAGATTGAAAAACCAGCTGAAGTTACAAATTCCCTGTTCGATTTGCTATTATGGATGCTAAAATTAGATTAATTTTTGCCTTTCCTTCAGGAATGGTGCCTGATCAATATGTTTCAATTTGCCTTTTTTGGTACGCAATGGGAATATATAAATTTGTCAGAGGCATATGATTTTCGAAATCTTCTTTGAGCCTAGGATCTCAAGCGATATCTCTGGATTGTATTCTAAAATCTAAAAGAAACGGAAAGGAAAAAGGACGCTCAATAAAAAGGATATATGAGTGTGCCCCAGATGCTATATAAAACCTATTCCATGGACAGTCCTACTGATGAAACCGCTCACTTACTCCTCCCTAGCCATTGGTTGGAGATCCCGGGGGCTTAGGGAGGTGAGTACTTCCTTGGACTTTAGGTCTCTGATAGGCTTTGTACAGGGCTTGTATTGCTATGCCAGTGTTAAGCCATCCAGGACCATCACCCACCGCCCCCCTGACTCCTGGGTCGAGCAGAGATCTCCAGGGGCCTAGCACTTGACACGGCGCAGAAACCAGTATCTGGGACCCCCGAAAACAACACATTTCCCGCAAATTAGTACTTACGTCCCCCAAAACCAGCATTTGGGGGTACCATGAGACTACCTACTGGGACTCCCTGGAACTTACTCTCGTGAGGCCCTGAGGATAACTTTGAGGGGAGGGGGAGGAAGGAGAGGAATGCTCGCTGAGACTAGCTTTTGGGGACACTTGAGGGCAGCTTCTGGGAACCCCTGAGACTAACTCCTGGAGACCTCGTGAGACTGATTGTCGGATCTCAGAGACTAGCTCTCCGGCCCTCCTTACACTAGAACTGAAAGGTCCCCTGAATATAACTCGGGCTTCCGAGATCAGTTCTTGGGGACCTGAGACTAGCTCTGAGGCCGTCAAGACCAACACTTGGCGCTACTCACAAGGTTAATTTCCGGCCCCTCTCCCGATTAGATCTTAGGGAGTCTCTGATACTGATTCACGGCGCCTCTTGACCAAAATTGTGGACTCCTGAGAATCTCTCGGGGCTCCCTAGATTAGTTATCGGCAGCACCTCTGGGCCTATTAATCGGCCGCCCCCAAATTTGCTCTGGGGGAGGGGGCTGAGACTGACACTCGGGGCCATCCAGACTAGCTCTTGGGGATCCCCTGAGGCTGTCTCTGGGGTGAGGCAGGGGGCTGGGAATGACTTCTGACAGCCCTCTGAGACTAACCCTGGGTCGCCCCCGAGACTAACACTCGATGAGGGAGGCGTGGAACCACCCCTGAAACTGAGTATTTGGCACGGCACTCCCAAGACTGCCTCTCGGAAGCCCAGATTAGCCCTCAGAGGTCTAAGGCTAACTCGGAGCCGTGAGACCAAAATTCGGGAGCACCTCTGGGAATTACTCTCAAAGCCCCAAAATTAGCTCTTGGACGAACCGGAGACTAGCTCCCGGGAGCACTCTGAGACTAACTTTTAGGTGCTCCCTGAGATTGACTCTCGGGGCCTCTTATGCAACAACTAGGGGGGCACAGCCTCAGGCTAAATCTCGAGGGTTCCCAATATTACCCCTCAGGGGCCTCCTGAGATCAGCACTCTGCGGATCAAATGGGACTAGCTCTCGGACCCCTAGATTAATTCTCGGAGCCACCTGAAAGTAAATATTGACTCCTGAGAGAGACGCCCGTAAGACTATGGGACCGAATATCGGGGGTCCTCTAAGACTGACTCTCAGGGTCCCCTTGACCGACCCTTGGGGTTCTCTGAGACTGACTCTCATGGAGCCCCTGAAATAGTCTGTCGCGGGGCCCTGAGAACCACTCTCTGGGGACCCTGGGACGAGCTCGGCCCCCTGAGACCGACTCTCGGGGCCCCTGAGACCGACTTTCGGGATCCTCTGAGACTAACTCTCAGGGACCCCCTGAAATATACTTTTGGGGGTCTTGAGACTGACCCTCAGGGCGGGGCCCTGAGGCCGACTCGGGACGCCCTGAGAACGAATATTCAGGTGCTTCTGAGACTGATTCTGGGGGCGCCGTGATCAGAGAATGCTTTGCAGTGGTTTAGATTGGCCCAAAGGGGGGTCCTCGGACTCCTAGAACCCCTTGGCTACGCCACTGCATCCACACATTCGGGGGCCCGCCGAGATTAGCACTTGGAGGCCCCTGAAATCATTGCTTCCCCCGATACTCCGGAGCCCCTGGATACTGATGCACGGGGCTCCTAAGACCAAGCTCGGGGTTCCACTTAGATCAGGTTCGGGGGCACCCTTAGGCCTATGCTTGCGCTTTTCTCAGGAGTAACTCGACACCGTTGTTTGGGGGGGAGCAGATCAACATTCGAAGGCCCCCCGACACTAATGCTCGGTACTCTGGAGCCCCTCGATACCAATGCTCGGGGACCCTGAGCCCAAGCCTCGGCCCCTGAGACCAAACTCTGGGTCCCATGGGGCCAATTCTCGGGCCTCGCTCATAAGTCCCCTCGATATCGATAGCCGGGGGACACCCCGAGATCAATATTGTCCCCCCCCCACTTGCCGAGATCAATGTTCGCTGCTCCGGAGCCATCGATACCAATGCTCGGGGGATCCCTGAGACCAGCTCTGGGGCCCCTAAGACCAAGATCGAAAGACCCGTGAGACCAAGCTCGGGGCCCCCTGAGACCAAGCTCGGAAGGCCCGTGAGACCAAGCTCGGGCCCCCTGATGCAAACCTTGGGGGCCCTGAGACCAAGCTTAAGGGGACCTGAGACCAAGCTCCAGGAGCCCCCTGAGACCAAACTCGGGGGGCCTGAGACCAAGCTCGGGGTCCCCTGGTACCAAACTCTGAGGGCCTCGTTACACCAAGCTCGGGGCCCCCTGAGACCAAGATCGAAAGGCCCGTGAGACTAAAGCTTGGGGGGGCCTGAGACCGAGCTCAGGGACCCCTGAGACCAAACTCGGAGGGTCCCCTGAGACTAAGATAGAAAGGCCCCTGAGACTAAGCTCGGAGGTACCTGAGACCATGCTAGGGGGACCCTGAGACCAAGATCGAAAGGCCCGTGAGACTAAAGCTCGGGGGTCTCTGAGACCAAGCTCGGGGGTCCCTGAGACCAAGCTCGGGGGGCCCCTGAGTCCGAGCTCAGGGGGCCCCGAGATCAATGTCCGGTTACCTAGAGTCTCGATACCGATGATCAGGGGGCCCCCTGAGACCAAGTTCGGGGGTCCCCTGAGACCAAGCTCGGGGGCCCTGAGACCGAGCTCTGAGGCTCCCTGATGCAAAACTCAGAGGGCCCCCTGAGACCAAGATAGAAAGGCCCCTGAGACTCAGCTCGGGGTCCCTGAGACCAAGTTAGGGGGACCCTGAGAGCAAGATCGAAAGGCCCGTGAGACTAAAGCTCGGGGGTCCCTGAGACCAAGCTCGGGGGGCCCCTGAGACCGAGCTCAGTGCCCCCTCCCCCCCCGAGAGCAATATCTGGTTCCCTAGAGTTCGACACCGATGATCAGGGGCTCCCTGAGACCAAGTTCGGGGGTCCACTGAGACAAAGCTCGGGGGCCCCTGAGACCGAGCTCTGAGGTCCCCTGAGACCAAACTCGGAGGGCCCCCTGAGACCAAGATAGAAAGGCCCCTGAGAATAAGCTCGGGGTCCCTGAGACCAGGCTAGGGGACCCTGAGACCAAGATCGAAAGGCCCGTGAGACTAAAACTCGGGGGCCCCTGAGACCGAGCTCAGTGGGCCCCCCGAGAACAATGTCTGGTTCCCTAGAGTCTCGATACTGATGATCAGGGGCCCCCTGAGACCAAGTTCGGGGGTTCCCTGAGACCAGCCTGGGGGCCCTGACAACGAGCTCGGGGGCCCCTAAGACCAAGCTCGGGGGCCTCTGAGACCAAGATCGAAAATCCCGTGAGATTAAGCTCAGGGGCCCCTGAGACCGAGCTCAGGGGCCCCCGAGATCCATGTTTGGTACTCTGGAGCCCTCGATACCGATGATCGGGGGGTCCCTGAGACCAGGCTCGGAAAGCCCCTGAGACCAAGTTCGGAGATCCCTTGAGACCAAGCTCAGGGGCCCTGAGACCAAGCTCGGGGCCCTGAGACCAAGCTCGGGCCCCCTGAGACCCAGCTCGGGGCCCCCTGAGACCAAGCTCAGGGGCCCCCGAGATCAATGTCTGGTTACCTAGAGTCTCGATACCGATGATCAGGGGCCCCTGAGACCAATTTCGGAGGTCCCTTGAGACCAAGCTCGGGGGGCCCCTGAGACAAAGCTCGGGGCCCCCTGAGACCAGGCTCAGGGCCCCCCGAGATCAATGTTCGATACTCTGGAAACCTTAATACCAATGATCGGGGGCCCCTGAGACTAAGCTCGGAAAGCCCGTGAGACCAAGCTCGGGGGCCCCTGAGACCAAGCTCGGGGGCCCCTAAGACCAAGTTTGGAGGTCCCTTGAGATCAAGCTTGGGCGCTCCCTGAGACCAAGCTCGGGGGCCCCTGAGACCGAGCTCGGGAGGCCCCCCTGAGACCAAGATCAGGGGCCCGTAAGACCAAGCTTGGGGGCCCCTGAGACCAAGCTCGGAGGTCCCTTGAGACCAACCTCTGGGGCCTGATATCGAGCTCGGAGGGCCCCTGAGGCCAAGCTCAAGGGCCCCCTGAGACCAATGCTCGTGTTTTCCAGTGCATAAGGTCAGCCCAAGGGGGGTCCGCGGAACCCAAGGACCCCCCTTGGCTACGCCACTGGTCCCATGGGCCTTTCGATCTTGGTCTCACGGGCCTTTTGGTCTTGGTCTCATGGGATCCTGAGCTTGATCTCAAGGGGGTCCAGAGCTTAGTCTCAGGGCCCCCTTCGAGCTTGGTCTCATGGGGCCCTTGAGCTTGGTCGCAGGGGCTCCGGTTGGTCTCAGGGGCCTGAGCTTGGTCTCAGGGCCCCAAACTTGGTCCCACGGTCCTTTTGATCTTGGTCCCACGGGCCTTTCGATCTTGGTCTCACGGGCCTTTCGATCTTGGTCTCAGGGGGCCCGCGAGCTTGGTCTCAGAGGACCCCTAAGCTTGGTCTCAGTGGCCTGAGCTTGGTCTCAGTGTGCTCCACGAGCATGGTCTCAGGGGCACCTCGATCATCGGTATCAAGGTCTCCGGATTATGGAATATTGATATCGGGAGCCCCTGAGCTTGGTCTCAGTGGCCCCGAGCTTGGTCTCAGGGGCTTCAAACGTGGTGCCCCGGGCACTTTTGATCTTGGTCCCACGGGCTTTTCGATCTTGGTCTCACGGTCTTTCGGTCTTGGTATCAGGAGTTCCCCGAGCTTGGTCTCGGGCCCCCGAGTTTGGTCTCAGGGGACCCGCGAGCTTGGTCTCAGAGGACCCCCAAGCTTGGTCTCAGTGGCCTGAGCCTAGCCTCAGTGTGCTCCACGAGCATGGTCTCAGGGGCACCTAAATTATCGGTATTAAGGTCTCCGGATTATCGAACATTGATTTCGGGAGCCCCTGAGCTTGGTCTCAGGGGCCCCGAGCTTGGCCTCAGGGGCTTCAAACTTGGTGCCCCGGGAACTTTTGTTCTTGGTCCCACGGGCTTTTCGATCTTGGTCTCACGGCCTTTCGGTCTTGGTATCAGGGGTTCCCCGAGCTTGGTCTCAGAGCCCCCGAGTTTGGTCTCAGGGGGCTCCACGGGCCTGGTCTCAGAGGTTTCTGAACCCCAAGACTAACTTCCGGATGTCGCTGAGACTGACTCTCGGAGGCAATCTGAGACTAACTTTTGGGTGCTCCCTGAGATTTGCTCCGGGGCCCCTTATACAAAAATGGGGGCACAGCCTGAGGATAAGTCTCAAGGGCTTCCAGTATTGTCCCTGGGGGGCCCCCTGAGACCGGCACTCTGCGCATCAAGTGAGACTATCTCTCGGGCCCTGAGATTAATCTCGGGGCCACCTGAAAGTAAATATTTACTCCTGAGAGAGACGCCCGTGAGACTATGGGCCCCCCTGAGACCGACACTCGTGGGGAGGGACCTCTGAGACCAAATCTCAGAAGTCCCCTAAAACTGACTCTCGGGGTCCCCTTGACCGACTTTTGAAGTTCTTAGAGACTGACTCTCAGGGGACTCCCTGAAATAGACTTTCCCGGGCCCTGAGAACCATTCTCTGGGGCCTCTGAGACTAGCTCGGCCCCCACTGATATCGACTCTCAGGGCCCACTGAGACCGACACTCGGGCCCCCTGAGACCAACTCCAGGGGCCCCCTGAAATCTACTTTCGGGGGCCTTGAGACCGACTCTCAGGGCGGGGGCCCTAAAGCCGACTCGAGACGCCCTGAGAACGAATCTTCAGGGTCCCCTGAGACTGACTCAGGGGCACAGTGATCAGAGAATCATTTGCAGTGGCTCAAATTAGCCCAAGGGGGTCCGCAGACTCCTAGGACCCCCTTGGCTATGTCACTGCATCCATACATTCGAGGGCCCTCCGGGATCAACATTTGAATGCCCCTGAAATCATTGCTTGCTCCCCCCCACCGAGACCAATACTACTGAGGCCCTTGATAGTAATGCACGGGGGCTCCTAAGACCAAGCTCAGAGTCCCACTTAGATCAGGCTCGGAGACACCCTTAGGGTCGTGCTCGCGCTTACCTCAGGAGTAACTCGACACCCATGTTCGGGGGCTCCCCAGATAAATATTCGGAGCCCCTCGAGACTGATGCTCTGTACTCTGGAGCCCCTCGATATCGATGCTTGGGGACCCCTGAACCCTGGGGCTTCTGAGACCAAACACAACATTCTTTGAGGCCAATGCGCGTTCCTCATTCGTGAGGCCATCGATATCGATAGTTGGGGGTACTGCGATATCAATATTGCCCCCCCTTGAGATCAATGTTCGGCACTCCAGTGCCATCGCTACCGATGCTCGGGGACCAGGCTCGGGGCCCCTGAGACAAAGCCCGGAGGAAAGGGCCCTGAAACCAAGTTCGGAGGATCCCTGACACCACGTTCGGGGAACCCCTGAGATGAATCTCGGAGGGCCCCTGAGACCAAGCTCAGGGCCCCCCTGAGACCAAGCTCGGGAGCCCATGAGACCAAGACAAAAGGGCCCGTGAGACCAATATCGAAAGGCCCATGGGACCAGGGATCAAAAGGCCCGTGGGACCAATTTTGGGGCCCCGAGGTCAAGCTCGGCCCCTGAGACTAGCTCGGAATCCCTGAGACCAGGCTCGAGGGGGACCCTGAGACCAAGCTCTCAGCCCCCCTGAGACCAAGCTCGGAAGCCCATGAGACCAAGACCAAAAGGCCCGTGAGACCAAGATCGAAAGGCCCATGGGACCAAGTTTGGGGCCCTGAGACTAGGCTCGGGCCCCTGAAATCAACTTGAGGCCCCTGAGACCAAGCTCAGGGGCCCCCTGAGACCAAGATCGAAAGGCTCGTGGGACCAAGATCAAAAGGCCCGTGGGACCAAGTTTGGGGCCCTGAGACCAAGCTCGGGCCCCTGAAACCAGCTCGGGGCCCCTGAGACCAAGCTCGGGCGCCTGAGACTAACTCGGGGCGCCTGAGACCAGGCTCAGGGGGCCCTGATATCAATGTTTGATAATCCGGAGCCCTTGATATCGATGATCGAGGACCCCTGAGACCAAGCTTGTGGAGCCCTTTGAGGCCAAGCCCAGGCCATTGAGGACAAGCTCAGGGTCCCCAGAGACCAGGCTCGTGGGCCCCTGAGACCAAGCTCAAATTCCTCCTGAAACCAAGACCGAAAGGACCTTGAGACCAATATCGAAAGGCCCATGGGACCAAGTGTTTGGGGCCCTGAGACCAAGCCGGGGCCCCTGAGAACAACTCAGGGCCCCCTGAGACCAAGGTTAGGGCCCCCGAGATCAATGCTCGATAATCCGGAGCCCTTGATACCGATGATCGAGGTGCCCCTGAGACCAAGCTCGTGGAGCCCACTGAGACCAAGCTCAGGCCACTAAGACCAAGCTTGGGGGTCCTCTGAGACTAATTTTGGGGATCCTCTGAGACCAAGCTCGGGGGTCCCCTGCAACTAAGTTTGGGGTCCCCTGACACCAAGCTTGGGGGGCCCTGAGACCAAGCTCGGGGGCTCCCTGAGACCAAGACCGAAAGACCGTGAGACCAAGATCAAAAGGCCCGTGGGACCAATCTTAAGATTGGTCTCACGGATCTTCTTAACATCTTAAGACTAAGATCCCAGGGGCCCAATAGGGGCCCCTGGGACCATGTTCTGGCTCCTGAGACCCACTCAGGGCCCCTGAGACCACGCTCAGGTGCCCCCGATATCAATGTTCGATAATCCGGAGCCCTTGATACCGATGATCGAGGTGCCCCTGAGACCACGCTCATGGAGCCCACTGAGACCAAGCTCAGGTCACTGACATTAAGCTTGGCGGTCCTCTGAGACTAAGTTTTGGGGGTCCTCTGAGACCAAGCTCGGGGGGGCTTCCTGAAGCAAAGCTCGGGGGCACCTGAGACCAACTCGGGGCCCCCTGAGACCAAGCTCAGTTGGCCCCAAGATCAATGTTCGATACTTCGGAGCCCTCAATACCGGAGTACCCCTGAGACCAGGCTCGGGGAACTCCCCGAGACCAGCCAAGGGCCACAGAGACCAGGCTCAGGGTCCCCGAGATCGAGTTTGGAGGGAAATCTGACATTAAGCTCCGGGGCCCCTGATATCAAGCCCGGAGGCCCTTTGAGACTAAGTTCGGGGGTCCCGTGCGACCAAGCTCAGGGGCCCTCCAGTTCAATGCTCGTGTTTTCCAGTTGCACAAGATCTGCCAAAGGGGTCCGTGGTCCCCAACGACTCCTCTGGCTACGCCACTGATCTGGACACGCCCTTGCCAATTGCACCTCTTCCCAGCATTCTGAACACGCCTCTGAATAAATCATCGCCCACCAGCAGTCTTCGGGAGACGCCTTTTCCACTTGAAACCCCTTCCTAACAGTCCGAGACCACCTCTGTACAATGCACTCTTTTCCAACACTCTGAGATCGCTTTTGTACTATATATTTTTTTAGCACTCTGAGCATGCCTGTCCGCATTACATGCTCCTAATAGCAGTCTCCTGGACACGCCTTTGCCAACTCTACCCTTTTCCTAACCTTCTGAGCACGCCTCTGTAGAATACATCTCGTTACCAGCAGTCTCTTTTGAACGCCTTTTCCAACTGCACCCCTTTCCAGCAGTCTTAGCACGCCTCTGTCGCATAGGCGAATCCACGGGACAGAGGTCTCGCGCCCTCCCCCGATCAGCCCTCGGCACCCCCATGCAAGGTCTATGTCTCCCCCTGAAATGTCGCTTCCCATCCCTGCTCCGGTTGCGAAAATCAGCACCCACCAATAAGATTTTCTGCTCACCTGATAGGTTTTGCAGGTCAAAAGTGGTGCCCCCTGTTCCGGATGGCGCTCCCCCGTCGGAAATCCTGAGTCCACCTATGCGCTGTCGTTCTTTCTTGTGTTCACAACGTTTTAAAGGGACATTGTCGCAAAAATTTTTATTGGCTAGATCAAAAGGTTACAAAAAGTTGTTTCAGAAGTCATATTCTCATTTTTGCAAATTCAGGCATTTTTTAAAGGTCGGTGAAAATCTCAGAGTTTGGGAGGAAAGTAAATTTTCCCTGAACCCACCAGTGGGTATGCAGCTCCTAGCTTCCAGTCCTTGAAGTGCACTCTAAGAAGGCTGGGAGCGAACCAAATACTGAGTGTACATCAAAAGCATAACAGATTTTGCATCTGTCCACAATAAGTGCTACATGGTTTGATAAAATGTTCACCGCAATAGTCTGAGCACAGAGGTGTCACTTATTATTTTCGCCGACTTTCGCACGTACGACCACCAACAAAATCTGACCACTTGATTTTTTACTATGAAGACCCTTTGCATTACTAGTTTTCTTACCTTTAGGCTAAAAATACTTTTAATGGCATCTTTTACTGAGGTCCTCAGAGGATTTGCCTTAATATACCACGATAAACACAACTTACGCACATACATGAACGTATACTGCGGGCACACAGGCAGACGACCGAGGTGCACTCAGGTAGGTTCGTGTTCAATGCAAAAAACTGCTGGCTGTGGTACTCTGCCAACTCTGGGATTCCATTGCTCGTCCTCTGAAGCTTGTCTTCCAGCAGCAGGCGTAATTTGCGATAGTCACTGTCGAGGGGCAGCACCTGATTATTTCTGTTTTGCGTTCAGCTTGCTGGGGTAGGCTCTTCTTAAATTAGAAGATATTTTCACAGCAGGAACAAATGGGACCAAATAAATGGTACCAATAAAATATCACAAGCCCACAATGAAAGCAAACAAGATATCACTGAATCTTGTTTTAAACATATGCAATATATATATATATATATATATATATATATATATATATATATAAATATAAATATATTTTCAAGAACAAAGACATCCCCAAAGACGATCTATAGTCTAGATCATGGGTTTGTGGAGGGGTCAGGTGGAACCATGCAAATTCATTTTTTTATAAATTACAGTACATTATTTCAACACTGGCCCACAATAGGAAACAAATATTCCAAATTTCAGGTCTATGGGAGAATCGGTCTGATTGGGTTCATCCCATTCAAACTAACAAACAAAATGATCATACACAAGCTGGTCTATTGGGACGATAGCTTGATGATACACAGCAGCTACAAAAGACAGGTTTTCTAGTAAACAAATTTTCTCTTTGAAGCGACCCGCCTAATCTTTCATATATTCTTCCAGGAAAACACAAAAAATTGCATCACCCAAGACTGCCCCCCTGTCATTCCTACATGAATATCCATACTCTTTGTTCACAATTATATTGTTGTATTGGGTACACTCCTAGTGTTTCAAATCATAATACATCTTATCCTAGTTTACCTTCAGTTCATTTTTAATATCAATTATAAAAGCATGCAGATGGGCATTTTCAGAGGGCAGATGGATGAATTCATCTGCAGATGGGCATTTTCCGAGGGCAGATGGATGAATTCATGCTACAGTCACTTTTGTGTCTGGAAACAAACATTAGCACTTGAAATATGAGTAAATGGATCTGATAAGTAGATAGGAGTACACTGACTACTATGTACTGTTTGGTACCAAAATAAATGGAAAATCTGTTTCAATCTGTAAAATTAATCAAAAACATTTTCATACTTAAAAGAAGGTAACCTAAGCAGCAAATGCACTAGCATGCACACATTGTGCAGAGCCAGTATTTCTAACAGGTAGAAATTTGTAATTCAAATGACAAGCTTGATATAGACTTTTACTAGAGTGCACAAATATTGTAAATATAAAGTTAGACCAAAAAGAGAGGGAATATGGGCAATTCAAAAATAATATGCTTAAATAATCATTGGGGAATTGCCATCACCAAATGATTTTCACCTATTTTGGTACACAAGTTCACCTGTGGAACAATAAAATGAGGACTTTTTGGCATTGACACTGCTCATAAGCCTTGTTCCGTCTGCCAGCACAGCCTTGTCCGCGAGCCCTCGAGCCTCTCCTCTAGAAAAGAAATACCACAACTGACTCTAGTATGTGCTATGGCTAATCAGACAAAAATGAACCAGAATACTTATCTACCAATCACAAAAAGTATGCTACCACTGTTGTGCTGTTACTGTTTTTCCAGCAGCACCACAGCAGGTAGCCAGCCTGTAAATCTAAGATTGGTTCTAAGATTGGTTCTCAGGGAGAGGCTATAGCCATGTGACATAGACTCAATCCAGTGTGCAAAGTATGGCATTTTCAACGAGATCTCGTCAGGGTGAGTGCCCTAGGAGACAAGAGTGAGTGGTGTGAAGTTCATCAACCTGGTGTGAATTTCCCAGACTGGTGCAAGGAAGGTGACACTGAAAACCAAACAAATAATGGCTGAATGGTTATAAAGACACAGGAGGGGACCTTATAACAAGTATTTAACTAACTAATACAAGAGGTAGCATTGCATTGTGTGGGTAGGAAAGGGTGCATTTTTCTCTATGGTATATAGCAGTTTTGTGTGAATTTTTGGTGTCTGGCAGTGCAATGATTTTAGGTGGCTGGTGTGACTCGTCTAGCCTGCTGCCATACTTTGCAGACTGGGACTCAATGCTGCTCGCTGATTGGTGTTGACAGACGAAACAAGACCACAGCTATAAAAGTGGGCCAAAATGAATAGTTATCAATTAAGCATACAATTTGCTTTTTGACAACTTCATGAACCTAATTAATGCAGAACAGAAACATTAAATGCATTGCCCATACTTGATAGGATTAGTGTTTGACTAACTCACTACACTCACTACACAAAACCTCAATAAGCATTGGTGGCCAGCAAAGATGGATGGCAAAAATTCAAATTGTTTCATTAACTTTTCACGCATAGATTTTTTACCTCTAAGAAAACCTCAATTGACCACATCAAAGGCTCAAAATATTCTACGTGCAGATTACCGACGATATGTTGATCCACGAGACCGGAGAGGCGACAATCTCCTCGTCCGAAAAAACCACCCAAAGCTTTCTTCATGCCTCAAAGGAGGCTCTTCTGGATCGCGCTACCCGTATCTTTTTATTGTATCATTTTAGCTGCAATGCAATCATGCAATAACGAACAATTATTAATTATAATCTTTAGGGTATTCGGGCCTGACTGCAGCGCTAATTAGTGTTATAGAATTTGTATTCATATCTTCGCGTTTGCAACGGTTTTTGAAATGGTGAATATGGATAGTTCATTGGTAGCCATGATGACATCACATTGATGTAAGATAAGCCCACGTGACCAGATCCTATAAGGACTGGGCTTCTGATTGGTTGATGGTATTTCTTTAAAGTCCTATATTTCTCTTTCAAAAGCGTTTTGGAAATATATTTTTATAGAATAATTTTTGATGTTATAGGTTTTAGCTACTGAACTGCTTTAAAGAAATGTTTGACATTTTTTCATATATAAATTGATAGCTATAGCCGGATCTACGTCACTTTATCGTTACCATAAGGACTCGGTAAAGTCGTCTATAAATGTTGACTTTGAGGCCCATTTTCAGGCATTTTGAGCCTGAATTTGCAAAAATGAGAATATGACTTCTGAAACAACTTTTTGTAACCTTTTGATCTAGCCAATAAAAATTTTTGCGACAATGTCCCTTTAAAGGGAATGTGGCACCTTGGTCGAATCCTGGAATTTAGTGTAATTAGGCGTACTTTTAGTCAAAAATAATGAAACCACTCATGATTTCTCTGAAAAATGTACAATAAGCTCAATATTTGGTTTTTAAAATACTCCTCTAGAAAAAGAAATAAATATCAGACTGTGGATGATGTCATGATCTGGCAACCACTACCATACTTGAAACGCTTCAAGGGCTTCGATTGGCTGATGCTCATCGTGACGTCAGCATATGTCGTCACACCAGTAGCTCACAACAATGGCCGCCGGCGACGGGGGCTGAGGGGGGCTGGTGTCAGGTAGGTTTTAGCTTTTTTCTACGGAAATATCGAGTTCCAAGACAAATGAAATATGGAGTACCGGGTTTTCCGACCTGCTTTACAACTTGGCTACCTCAGTTAAAATCACGTTGTGAAGGTGCCACATTCCCTTTAAAGGGACATTGTCGCAAAAATTTTTATTGTGGTTTCTTAATATTTGAAAAATCCTGATTCTGGTACTATCAATCATTTCTTTATCTTCAGCTAAATTTTTGGAGGCCACTCAACAATTATTCAAATTTGCTAACAATATCAATAATAGGCTGTAACCTGCTCTTCACCTCTATTCTATCAAAGTTTTAAGTTCTATAAATGGTTTTTTGGGGGTAGAAAATGTTTTAATGCTGTATTCGTGTTCAATTTATATTTATTAACCCTTAAAAATACAAATATTAACTTAGTTTGTCCAAAACATTCGGCATGAGAAAACTAATCAGGAAAGTTTTAAAATCGGGCAGTTGTCGTACAGCGGGGATGGTATAGTGGCCTCCATTCCCGACTCTCACACGGGTAATACGGGTTCGAATCTAGGTCGTGGAAGTTTTTACTGTAAAAACAATTTTTCTGATTCTCTTCTTGTTTGTTCATGCGTACTAATGGATGAAGCATAGTCGGATCCATGGTTGCCGATCGGGGGGGTAACTTCCGGGGAGGCCACCATCCGGACCAGGGGGGCGCCACCTTTGACCGGCAAAACCTATCAGATGGACGCTAAATCCTATCAGTGTGCGCCGATTTTCGCATCCTGGGGGAGAGGATGGGACGCGACATTTTAGGGTTCACCGAGAGTTGATCAGAGAGGGGAGGGGGCACGTGCCCCCTTTGCCCTCCTGGATCCTCCTATGGGATGAAGTAAATATTCTAAGGACAATTTCTTCTGGTTATCCCTCCGTCCGGGTAGTTGAGGGAAAAGGAATATTAGCCCCAAATATTTTTCTAATCTGACCGGCGTACCAAACTGGAACCGGCTTGTCTCCAGCTCCCTGCAATGGTTCTCAATCCGTCGGATTTCCCTCTATTGGAGACCAGTTCCCCTGTTTTCTGACCAGCGGGACACGCTGTTCGCCGTTCCAAAATGTCTTTTGTGTCCTTTGCTGAAGGCCATTCTTGAAGGCTGACCGGTTTTCGTGCAAACCAAGAACCAGAAACCCACCCAATAAAAAGCAGGGGTGGCTCTTCGAGATTATATGTGTTAATCTCGAGATTAATGTGTCTCGAGATTAATTAATCGTTTAACCCTCGCCCCACCGGGGGCCATCGATGGTCCCCCCTACGGTTTTTCCGGGATAGCAGAAAGATGATGAGGCGCAGCACCGTGGTTGAGGGCTCTACCTCTCACTGCATCATTTTCCCACCATCCCTGAAATTTTTTACCCCGGGTCACCCAAGGTCAGGTCACCAGACGAGTTCAACCAAGGTCACCTCACTTCAGCTTTAGAGCTCTGTAAGAGCTACATTTCGGAGTCGATCGATTTGAAACTTCCTACACTTTATGACCCCTCCAGGGTCTACAAGGTGTATATCCGGAATTTTTCGATTTCGTGCCCCTGAGGTCAGGTCACGAGGTGACCTCTCCCATTGAAAAAGCATGGGAAAAGCTGTCTTATGATCTAAAAGTCACAAAAACGATTGAAAATGCTGAGCTTGATCAGAAAAGCGTTTTTGGACACCCTTTCACGGATTCCAGGGGCCATATTTGCCCTTTGACATCCCCAAGGTCATCCAAGGTCACCAGGGGTCAAAAACAGTATTTTGACAATAACTTTGACCTGTATAAGCTAGAGCGCTGAAACAAACACCATCGTGTTTGTCTTGTCATTGGCTTTCATTTGATATACGGCAAGGTCACTTTCTGACCTTTCGTGACCTCAGGTCATACTAGGTCACGAGGTGACCTCTGGAGGTCAAACTACTGGCGGGAGGTCTTTACGTTTCCATAGCAGAAAAAGTACTGGCAATTTCCTATCAAATGTACTTTCCCACACCTCAAAAGCTCTAAGGGCATCAGAGTTATGCCCAGTTTGCTTAAGCATTGCATATTTGAGTGAAAATAGCCGATCTTGACCTAATTTGACCTCTGGAGGTCAAACCATTGACCTGAACACTAAAACATGTGAAGTAATTTCTTACTGAATTCACGCGAGCTTTCTAGTGCACTTTGCAGATTTGCGCTAACGCCCATATTTTCGGAGTTAGAGGGGGCCATCGATGGCCCCCGGTGGGGCGAAGGTGGCGCCGGACCCCCGTGGGGCGCGGGTTAACACGCGCATTGACGGGAGGCGGGTACCCGCCCCCCCGTCTGGTTTTTCGGATAGAACATAAAAACGGCGGCGCGTAGCGCCGCCGCACTTGTATCCATACGCGTATATTAACACGCGCATTGACGGGGGGCGGGTACCCGCCCCCCTCGGGTTTCTCGGAGATAGCAGAAAAACGGCGGCGCGTAGCGCCGCCGTACTTGGTATACCTTTTCCCTCATCATTTTTACAACTTCTGTGAAAATTTTAAGGTTAGGTCATCTCAGGTCAGGTCACCATTACAGGTCAAGTGACCCGACCTCAAAAAAAGTTTAAGATAGCATAAGTCGGAGCAGGGTGAACTTATCCGATTGAAACTCATATCACATAATGGCCCCACCGAGTTCTCTAAAATATGTTCCGGTATTTTTGATATCGATGACTTAAGGTCAGGTACGAGGCATGACCTCTCCATTGGAAATACATGGGAAAAATGGTTTTTACGGAATAACTCAGTAACGGATGGTGATAAAGCATTTATTTTAGCTGCATTAGACTCGCCTGGGCTTTGCGGTTCTAATGATATACATTTTATATAATTTGACCCTGACCTGACCTCAGGTCAGGTTAAATCCTTGATTTGACCTAGCAAGGTCAAATTATATATCATTCGATTCGGCTTGCTAAGAGGAATCATAAAGTTCAAGTCGTTTTGCTCTATCTTTACTTGTTCAGATTTAATGGCCGAAAAACTGAATTTACATGTTATCCCTATGACGGGCATGTTTTGACCTCTCGTGACCTTAAATGTGACCTGACAAAAAAATGGTTCAAATGTTTTCGATGGAGAAGTGGATGGGCAACCCAACGCCGTTTACCGTTTTTCGCTACCTACCGTGGTTCTCGAGATCTTGGGGGGGCGGGTACCCGCCCCCCCGTCAATGCGAAGGTGGCTCAGACCCCCGTCAATGCGCGTGTTAACAGTAAAAACGCAGTACATGGTAAAACATACACTCCTAACACTAGGCAAAGAAAACTAGGCAGGGGTGCCGCCACGGAATTTAAGCCATCACATATTTATTAGGTAGGTACTTAACACACTCGGGTTAAAAATAAACTCGGGTTAAAAAACTTGACATACCTTCTCACATTATTTTTACAACTTTTGTCAAAATTTTAAGGTTAGGTCATCTCAGGTCAGGTCACCAGTACAGGTCAAGTGACCTGACCTCAAAGTTTAAGACAACATAAGTCGGAACAAAGTGAACTCATCCGATTGAAGTGACCTGACAAAATGGTTAAAATATTTCGATGGAGAAGCGTATGGGCTACCCAAAGCCGTTTACCATTTTTCACTACCTACCGTGGTTCTGGAGATTTTAGGGGGTACCCGCGCCCCCTGTCAAAGCGAAGGTGGCTCAGAGCCCCGTCAATGCGCGTGTTAATCTGGTAAAACAACGAGATAAAACGTTAATCCGTACGAGATAAAACGTGTTCGAGATTAAATGTGGCGGTCTCCCAGGGCGGACCACCCTGAAAGACCGCCTGGGCCTTTCACGGCAGGAGAGTGTGGAGGTGGAGCGCCTGCACATTGGCCACTCCCTTCTCCTGTGCAGCTACCGAAAGAGGATCGGCCTGAACCCGGAGGCCACGTTACAGGAATGCGACGATGGAGGGGACGAGATCCTCCACCACCTTCTGACCTGGTGCCCTGCGTGCGCTGACCTGCGCTGGGACATATTTGGACGGGACGACCCGCCCATCCGGGAAGCGCTGGCGGACCCACGACGGCTGGCGATGTTCCTGCGGCGGTTGGGGCGCCTGCAGGGGCGCCCCCCATATGGCCGGAACACTCAATCAATCAATCAGATTAAATGTGTCCGTCGACATCTAAATCTTTGATATAATTGTAATTCTTTGGTCTCCGGAGAATATAAAAACACGTAGTCTAGAGAACCGGAGAATAGCTGAATGTGATAGGGAAGAATAACTCTTGATATGCGTCAGAACTGGGGAACCAGAGAGCAGCCACCACGATCCTTGGATGAACTAACAAAAGTGTGGAACGCACCACGAACCCAAACCTGATCACTTTTTGTTTCAGGGGGAACGTTTGTTGTGTGTTGCAGGTTGGAGATGGACTGGCCACCTCACTCCTCTGTCCGTGGTGGTAGCTCTTTCTAATTTTTTTCATATATAGATATACAAGATTTACAAATACATTGTTTTTTACTTCAAGTTGAGTTAGTTTCTGATCAGGGCACATCAAGAAAATATACCCCAAAATTATAGCCTGGAACAGTTGGTATTAAATAAAAAGGATTCTATAATTAGTCTTAACATTGGTAGTCACAGAGTCTAAACCTAAGAAGACGCATCGCAGCTTTAAGACAAGCAAGCTGCTAGCCTCATGAGTGACATTTGTTTATGAAAATGATAAGCGTTTATTTTTAATACTTCGGAGTTCGGAAACGGTCCTTTCTCATAATAGAACAAACAATTCCAGAAGCACTTCATATAACATCATATCATTATATAAAATAGTATATTAACCATTATTTTTATTAGATTGTTTATTAGATTATCTACGTTGATAAGATATTTCATGACCAGCCTCCTCGAATCATAGTTCCAAAATGGGGCTAATACACTGATAAATATTCAGGTACATCCCTTCACCAAAATTCTCATAATATAATAGGTGAACACATACATTTTTAGTCAGAGTGCTAGAATAACCTCGAATCGAGTTCCAATATTTGAATATTCCAGTACTGAACTGCATTATTCCAGCATTCGATTTCCAAATCAGATATAAATTTCAAGCCTTGGTCACACTATGACCAAAAGTTTTCGCTTGATGTATTATGAGGATTCTGACGAGGGGCTGTGCCCGAATATGTGACCACAGTGTGATCACAGGCTCCATTTTGCGTCAAGAATTCGAGAAGCAAAGCCATGAAACATCTTACCAATTTATAATCATGCTCCTAGGCTACGCAATGCAAAATTCATCTACTTTTAAAAACCAACAAATATCAGTTGATCAATGAGGCTTATATTTAATCTCACAAAAACATGAGAAAATATAACCTACCAGGAAATTACAAGCGAGTGATAACCCTCGGCAGGTGAGAAACGCGTGCAACAATCAGGTCTGCAAGTCCCCAACGAGCAGTCTTCCGAGTGCAACGTGGACTAGAGGATATAACTCAATACGTCAGTGACGGATCCAGGCCAATGTTTTTTGTGGGGGAGGGAGGGGAGGACAGGGTCCAAAATCGTGAATACACTTTTTTTAAAGGTCGGTGAAAATCGCAGAGTTTGGGAGGAAAGTAAATTTTCCCTGAACCCACCAGTGGGTATGCAGCTCCTAGCTTCCAGTCCTTGAAGTGCACTCTAAGAAGGCTGGGAGCGAACCAAATACTGAGTGTACATCAAAAGCATAACAGATTTTGCATCTGTCCACAATAAGTGCTACACGGTTTGATAAAATGTTCACCGCAATAGTCTGAGCACAGAGGTGTCACTTATTATTTTCGCCGACTTTCGCACGTACGACCACCAACAAAATCTGACCACTTGATTTTTTACTATAAAGACCCTTTGCATTACTAGTTTTCTTACCTTTAGGCTAAAAAATACTTTTAATGGCATGTTTTACTGAGGTCCTCAGAGGATTTGCCTTAATATACCGCGATAAACACCACTTACGCACATACATGAACGTATACTGCGGGCACACAGGCAGACGACCAAGGTGCACTCAGGCAGGTTCGTGTTCAATGCAAAAAAACTGCTGGCTGTGGTACTCTGCCAACTCTGGGATTCCATTGCTCGTCCTCTGAAGCTTGTCTTCCAGCAGCAGGCGTAATTTGCGATAGTCACTGTCGAGGGGCAGCACCTGATTATTTCTGTTTTGCGTTCAGCTTGCTGGGGTAGGCTCTTCTTAAATTAGAAGATATTTTCACAGCAGGAACAAATGGGACCAAACAAAGGGTACAAATAAAATATCACAAGCCCACAATGAAAGCAAACAAGATATCACTGAATCTTGTTTTAAACATATGCAATATATATATATATATATATATATATATATATATATATATATATATATATATATATATATATATATATATATATTCAAGAACAAAGACATCCCCAAAGACGATCTATAGTCTAGATCATGGGTTTGTGGAGGGGTGAGGTGGAACCATGCAAATTCATGTTTTTTATAAATTACAATACATTATTTCAACACTGGCCCACAATAGGAAACAAATATTCCAAATTTCAGGTCTATGGGAGAATCGGTCTGATTGGGTTCATCCCATTCAAACTAACAAACAAAATGATCATACAGAAGCTGGTCCATTGGGACGATAGCTTGATGATAGACAGCAGCTACAAAAGACAGGTTTTCTAGTAAACAAATTTTCTCTTTGAAGCGACCCGCCTAATCTTTCATATATTCTTCCAGGAAAACACAAAAAATTGCATCACCCAAGACTGCCCCCCTGTCATTCCTACATGACTATCCATACTCTTTGTTCACAATTATATTGTTGTATTGGGTACACTCCTAGTGTTTCAAATCATAATACATCTTATCCTAGTTTTCCTTCAGTTCATTTTTAATATCAATTATAAAAAGCATGCAGATGGGCATTTTCAGAGGGCAGATGGATGACTTCATCTGCAGATGGGCATGAATGCAGATGGGCATTTTCCGAGGGCAGATGGATGAATTCATGCTACAGTCACTTTCATGTCTGGAAACAAACAGTAGCACTTGAAATATGAGTAAATGGATCTGATAAGTAGATAGGAGTACACTGACTACTATGTACTGTATGGTACCAAAATAAATGGAAAATCTGTTTCAATCTGTAAAATTAATCAAAAACATTTTCATACTTAAAAGAAGGTAAGCTAAGCAGCAAATGCACTAGCATGCACACATTGTGCAGAGTCAGTATTTGTAACAGGTAGAAATTTGTAATTCAAATTACAAGCTTGATATAGACTTTTACTCGAGTGCACAAATATTGTAAATATAAAGTTAGACCAAAAAGAGAGGGAATATGGGTAATTCAAAAACAATATGCTCAAATAATCATTGGAGAATTGCCATCACCAAATAATTTTCACCTATTTTGGTACACAAGTTCACCTGTGCAACAATAAAATGAGGACTTTTTGGCATTGACACTGCTCATAAGCCTTGTTCCGTCTGCCAGCACAGTCTTGTCCGTGAGCCCTCGAGCCTCTCCTCTAGAAAAGAAATACCACAACTGTCTCTAGTATGTGCTATGGTTAATCAGACAAAAATGAACCAGAATACTTATCTACCAATCACAAAAAAGTATGCTACCACTGTTGTGCTGTTACTGTTTTTCCAGCAGCACCACAGCAGGTAGCCAGCCTGTAAATCTAAGATTGGTTCTAAGATTGGTTCTCAGGGAGAGGCTATAGCCATGTGACATAGACTCAATCCAGTGTGCAAAGTATGGCATTTTCAACGAGATCTCGTCAGGGTGAGTGCCCTAGGAGACAAGAGTGAGTGGTGTGAAGTTCATCAACCTGGTGTGAATTTCCCAGACTGGTGCAAGGAAGGTGACACTGAAAACCAAACAAATAATGGCTGAATGGTTATAAAGACACAGGAGGGGACCTTATAACAAGTATTGAACTAACTAATACAAGAGGTAGCATTGCATTGTGTGGGTAGGAAAGGGTGCATTTTTCTCTATGGTATATAGCAGTTTGGTGTGAATTTTTGGTGTCTGGCAGTGCAATGATTTTAGGTGGCTGGTGTGACTCGTCTAGCCTGCTGCCATACTTTGCAGACTGGGACTCAATGCTGCTCGCTGATTGGTGTTGACAGACGAAACAAGACCACAGCTATAACAGTGGGCCAAAATGAATAGTTATCAATTAAGCATACAATTTGCTTTTTGGCAACTTCATGAACCTAATTAATGCAGAACAGAAACATTAAATGCATTGCCCATACTTGATAGGATTAGTGTTTGACTAACTCACTACACTCACTACACAAAACCTCAATAAGCATTGGTGGCCAGCAAAGATGGATGGCAAAAATTCAAATTGTTTCATCAACTTTTCACGCATAGATTTTTTACCTCTAAGAAAATCTCAATTGACCACATCAAAGGCTCAAAATATTCTACGTGCAGATTACCGACGATATGTTGATCCACGAGACCGGAGAGGCGACAATCTCCTCGTCCGAAAAAACCACCCAAAGCTTTCTTCATGCCTCAAAGGAGGCTCTTCTGGATCGCACTACCCGTATCTTTTTATTGTATCATTTTAGCTGCAATGCAATCATGGAATAACGAACAATTATTAATTATATTCTTTAGGGTATTCGGCCCTGACCGCAGCGCTCTAATTAGTGTTATAGAATTTGTATTCATATCTTCGCGTTTGCCGCGGTTTTTGAAATGGTGAATAATGATAGTTCATTGATAGCCATAATGACATCACATTGATGTAAGATAAGCCCACGTGACCAGATCCTATAAGGACTGGGCTTCTGATTGGTTGATGGTATTTCTTTAAAGTCCTATATTTCTCTTTCAAAAGCGTTTTGGAAATATATTCTTATAGAATAATTTTTGATGTTATAGGTTTTAGCTACTGAACAGCTTTAAAAGAAATGTTTGACATTTTTTCATATATAAATTAATAGCTATAGCCGGATCTACGTCATTTTATGGATACCATAAGGACTCGGTAAAGTCGTCTATAAATGTTGACTTTGAGGCCGATTTTCAGGCATTTTGAGCCTGAATTTGCAAAAATGAGAACATGACTTCTGAAACAACTTTTTGTAACCTTTTGATCTAGCCAATAAAATTTTTTGCGACAATGTCCCTTTAAGTACGCCCCTGCTCCTGGTATGGGGAATTATTGATATCTTGGGATGTGGGGAAGAATATTGGGTTATTTCTGATCTGGTATGCAGCTTTCGGTTCCGGGCACGAAGACCAAGAGCAGCTGAAAGTATTCTGCTGTAATAAAAGTAGTGAGGTTTTTAATCTTTGATTTTATAGTTGTCCTGGAAAGGAACATGGTGAAAAGGTACAAATTTTAAGAATTGCTATTTTTAGCTCGGCACAAAGCTTTTTTAAGCGATTGTAACATGCTTTTGTGCGTTGAGTTTTGGCACCTAGTTCTGGCAGTAACCGACCCTACTTCTGGTTAACAAAAAGTCTAATAAAACGGTTTCTGGTAAACGAAACTCCACAAAAAGATACAAATGTGTAGAAAAGGTAGTATTCTATTGTCACACTGAAAAGATAAGCAGTTTGTGCAATGGTTCAGATTTTGAGTTTTGGCAGTTGGAGTCGGCAGTGTAGTAGCATGTCCCGCACACTGAAAAGCTAAGCAGTTTGTGCAATGGTTCAGATTTTGAGTTTTGGCAGTTGGAGTCGGCAGTGTAGTAGCATGTCCCAGAGAGAATGCATAATAGTATGCCACACTCATGCGCAGTACGTTATCATGGACTACAAGATACGGTATTGCGATTGCGTGCGGCATACTAGTATGCGTTCTGCACGGCAGAATAACACGGCTTTAATTATTCTTGACTAAAGAATGATGGCTTCTGGTGCGGGGGAGCTTGGGTCCGGCAAAACGGTATTAATTTTGTCATTAGTGATAGGATGTTTTGCTGTGCTATGGCCGAAAATATTTTATCCTATGCTGCAAGCCTCCCTTTCATCCTCGGTGGATGCGCCATACAGCGAAGGTACGTGCAGAGGAAACTACTATTCCCGGTCAATTCAACGTTGTCCTGTGAGGAAAATTATGCTAATGTTTGTGTTCATGACAGAATAGTTTAGTGGCAGGGCATAATTTCCTTTGACTGGGGCATAATTTTCGCCAGTAAAAACTTTTGTTATTTTCCTTTTGAACGTCCTCAACAAATAACAACACAAGGAATGGTGGTGTCACTGGGGATGCGGCAAGCTGCCTCCCTTCTCTAAGATAGAGATTGAGCAGGGGGCAAAGGCCTGTGTCTTGAATGTGGCAGGATTCTCAGCAAGATGTTTGGGGCAGCTCAAATTCTACACCAATCTGGGCAGAAATTGGGTAGCTGAGACAGTTCTTTTGAAGTGGATCAGAAATTTTGTTTTGCCCATTTTTACTTCTTGTCCTATCTAATTGACACTTATTTGTAGGTGTCAATTTGTACACCTAATAATATTTTTAGTGAGTCAGCACTGTCCAAACTGTCAGAAGCAGCTTCAATATTTTCTCACCCACCTCAAAGACAGGCAAAAGTTGCCTCAAACCAGTAGGCCTGCCCAAAGGCTGCCTGCATGACATCAGGCCCCAGTGTGCAAATTATGGCATTTTTGATGAGATCTTGTCGGTGCAACATTCTGCAAGACATAACATTCTGCAAGTGCTCTAGGAGACAGGAGTGAGTGGCGTGAATTTTATCAACCTGGTGCGAATTTGTGAGACTGGTGCGAGGAAGGTGACACTGAAAATCAAAACAAATAATGGCTAAATGGTTATAAAGACATAAGAGGGGGCCTTATAAAAAGTCATCAACTAACTAACTAATAAGAGAGGTAGCATTGCATGGTGTGGGTAGGAATGAGTGTGTTTTTCTCCCTGGTATGTGGCAGATTGGTGTGAATTTTTGGTGGCTGGTGATGCGAGAATTTTATATGGCTGGTGTAACTCGTCTGGCCTCTTGCCATACGTTGCAGACTGGATCAGGCCATTGTATTGAAAACCCTACTGTTTAGTTAAAAAATAAATATTCAAATGAATGGGTTGATGGCTTTTTCTCAGCCACATTCTAACATTCTTCTTACATAGAGAATACAAATGGACAAAAACAAAAATAATTTTCACAATTGTTTCTGTCCTGGAGGCCCAGCTTATTGTGCATCTTGGGCTGAAGTAAGGATTTCAAAAACATCTCAAGATCAGCCAGGAATTTTGAAGGGCATCGGCTTGGGAAGAGGGGGTATTTGTATTCAATCAGGTTAAGACTTGCCCCTGTTCCCTTGTCCCCCCTGTATGCACTGCTGTCTCATCATTTTTGCTAGGTCTCAATGTTTTAAATTGGATACTTATATCAATGTTGCATGTCTGGTAGGAAAACTAGACAATTCATTACTGAGGCAGCAAGATATATAAGATTTCAGTGCATTATGTGGAGAATCTGAGTCATGAGTGTTGGAAATGGGTTGGGTGCAAGGATCCCAGCATGTGGGAGCCAGTTCCAGTTACACCATTTACTTGTTCCTTTACATGCTAAACACATGGGGGAACAAACATTCATGATAACTCCCCTTGTGGTTTTTCTCAATAACAAGTCACAACAAACAAAAGAAGAACAATGCAGTGTTGGATATAAAATGCTGGTTTTGGTGAGGTGGCAACACAATCCAAAATTATATAAAATAGGTAATTAAGGTAATCATTGATAATTGGTGGGTCTGGGAGGGAGTAGCACATACCTTGTTAAACTTTGTTTGCACCTTCCCTGTATTTGTATTGCTGACCAGGCCAGGTTTTTGCTGCTTTTGCAGAGGTGTATCCAGGGGCAATGAAGCTATGTTCCTGCTAGCAGCCATGTTTCAAATGCTTTTTGCAATTATGCACTTTTTACTTTTTGCAATGTATGCATATACATTGTTCATCTATGTTTTGGAGGTCGTTATCCGCTTGTTTGATATTATGTCAGAAAGGGAAGAGAAGCCCATAAATTTACACTCAAAGGACAAAAAGGATTAAAGATAGGGTGGTGAAAGTCACCAGAAAAACAGTCTTAGCTGCACATCATGCGTTTTAAGCAGTGCTGTTCATTTGGTCGAAAATACAGGTGGTCCGGTATCGCTATTCCGCACTTGAGAATTTGGCGCTCCGCGGTCGCGATTTTGCGATCGCAGAATATTTATTTTATTGTCAATTTTGCGATATGTTTTTCTGCGATCGGCAATCGATAGGGAAGTTTTTGCTTCCAAGCAGTAAAGCATTACCCCATAACTCTCACCTAAAACAATTGGGATAATTTTGTTTTGTCTATCAAGAGCTTTCGAATGCGGTTGCAAAGTTATTAAGCACATTTTAGAAACGGGGAAGGACGGGGGTCAAAGTGAGGCACTCCCAGGGTGGCGCGATAAGGGTATGCAGAGGGAAAGACTGGCCGTTTAAAGTAGAGGTCAGTACTAGGGAACAGCTCGATTAGGTAACCAATCACTCCAATGGTTCGTTGTTCTAGCAATGCAGCAAAGTTACTGATGCTTCATACTCAAACAGCAGTGCAACTAACTCAGATGCTCCATAAGTGCTGCATTCATTTAGCGGATCATTTCTTAGCTGGTATAAATTATTTCCGAAATGTCAAGGCACAATTTCATGCATTTATATGCAGGGGCGCCGCCACGGAATTTTCGCAGGGGGACAGACCCGGGCTGGTGCTGACCGGGGAAGCGAATTTTCAGCATATTCGGTACCTACCAGCATTAATGACGATTGACCCAAAAATTTTGGGAGGACGTCCCCCTGGTTGGCCAACAGGGGGACGCGTCCCCCCGTCCCCCCGCTTTCGACGCCCATGTTTACATGAAATTGAAGCTCTGTCAGAGAGCCCTGTCATGACATGTTTTGAAGATGGAGTGTATAGGTATTCGAAACAAAGTTAGGGCATCATACTCCATTTAAGCTTTTGTTTTTGACGATTGTGCAATTTCTTGGAGAATACAATTTTTTGAAGGTCCCATTTCTGCTTCATTTAGTCGACAGCACTTTCACCTTTTTTACTCGTGGTGTTTTTTCCATTGTCATTGAAAATTCCCTTTGTGCAGCTTTAAACACTCTTGTGAACGATTACCTATGAGTCTGGAGAGTTGGCAACTCACAAAAAAGCTTTGTAATGTCTTTGGCCTGGTGGTTTACAGACTCCCTCTGCATTTAGCCAGAAGCGGCAGCTCATTTCGCCGCATTCTGAGTTTCGGGTGTATAAGTGTTGGTGGTCGTGTCCAGTTTCAGGCGTATACCACTCCAGTGTGCTTCCCTGCTGTCACCCGGTCACATTCACCAAGGAGCTGAATGCTCTGTACTTCACGGAGCTGTGCGAGCGGCTGCAGTGGCGGGCCGGTCAGAGGCCCGACCACCAGGCCTCCGAGCGGGGCCACCACCTGTGGACGCCCGGCCTGGCGCGCTGGTGCCGTGACGAGCTGCGGCGCACCTGCGGCGTCCAGCTGGACGAGCCGGCGCTGGAGCGCTTCCGACGCGCCGGCGCCGACTGCGACGCCGCCACCCGAAACCTGACCCGCTGCCTGGAGGTCAGCTACCAGCTGCGGCGCGAGCAGATACGACCGACGCGACAGCACCTCATCGCCAATGCCAGTGAGTGGCATCGGCACCGACATCGTCGGCGCGACAACCAGAGTGGGACCAGGCCGCCGGTCCGCGGTGGTGCCAGCACAACTAACGCTACTAACACAGCTCCCAAGTGCTAGTCGGCTAACACTGATCAGCGACGGGCAAAGTAAAACGTGACGGATGGAAGCGTACACGCTAACTGGCATGTTGGCCATGTGAAGCCATGCGTGCCAGCATATTTGAACAAATTACCCGTCGGCTCGTAGCGACTGGACTGGAAATTATTTTCCTACATCCATTATACTCATTGCAAGAAGTGTCCTAGGGGTAGTGTAATTACTGACCAACGTGTAGTTTGTGAGTATGTTGGGAGTGATTGTTATGTTGGGAGTGATTTCTGGAGCACTCCTCAACCTGTGATTTCTGGAGCACTCCTCAACAATCCCTGCACCCAGTAACTAAATATTTGGCATGCTTTGGTTGAGAGCTTCTTCCCTGTAGTGGTCAATAGTGATCCACGTATACACACAGCTAACTAGATGTTTTTTTGTTTGCATTTACACATTTTGCACCCTGTCGCGTGTTTTCTGTACTTTTTTCGGGGTGGAAGGTAGGAGGGTCAGCAATGGACAATGGCGTAGTGGTTATTTGGACCACATCAGGGTCAGTGAAACTTAGATTCTTGCTGATCCTGAGAGGAATTCGTTTTCTAAAACCCGTTTTTCTTCTCCTATTGACTGTCGTAAATCCGACCGGTGGCAACTTGAACGAGTGGTTTGTCATGTACTGATAGTTCACCATGGGGTGGGACTGGCGCTGCGGGAATTCCCCGTGAACGGTGGATGTGTGCCGGTAAAAGACCACGGGGGACCGGTGCTGCGGGAATTCCCCGTGAACGGTGGATCTGTGCCGGTAAAAGACCACGGGGGACCAGCGCTGCAGGAATTCCCCGTCAATGTTGGATATTTACCCGTGGCAGAATGCGCCGGCCGGGAGCGTTCTTCGGCTATTTCGCCCGTTAACAGTAGATATTTACCCGTGACAGAATCCGCGGGTCAGGGGCATCCTTCGAATAATTCCCCGTTAATGTTTGATATTTACCCGTGACAGAACAGACTGGCCAAGAGCGCTCTTCGGGTATTTCCCCCTGTTAATGGTGGATGTGTGCCTGTGGCAGAATTGGTCTGGCAAGGCAAGAGCGCTCTTCAGGTATTTCCCTCGTTAATGGCGGATGTGTGCCTGTGGCAGAATAGGCACGGCAAGAGCGCTCTTCGGGTGTTCCCCCCGTTAACGGTGGATGTGTGCCTGTGGCAGAATAGGCCCGGCAAGAGCGCTCTTCGGGTGTTTCCCCGTTAACGGTGGATGTGTGCCTGTGGCAGAATACGCCCGGCAAGAGCGCTCTTCGGGTGTTCCCCCGTTAACGGTGGATGTGTGCCTGTGGCAGAATACGCCGGCCAGGAGCGTCCTGCGGCGGCCATGCCGCACGCGGCGGCGGCAGCGGCCCACGCGCAAGCCCAGAACCTGCGACAGCCGCGACGCAACGGCGACAGGGGCCCGCGGGTCAGTGCTGACGCCTAATACGCGCATTGGGGACAGTGGGGACACAGGGCTTTCACCGAATTCCAACGTACGTTCTGAACAGTGTCAGCCATTTGGTTGCAGTGGTGTCGAGTACTTCCTTCGCACTGCTGCCATTCATAGGCTGGCGTGGAATCTGCGCGCTATATGTCCTTTTCGGTTACACAGTTTACCATTGCTCTCTGGGTTTATGGTGTGACGCGTGAACCCATAAGCGTCGCCACCGGCGAAAAAGTGGGGGGGGGCAGCCAAACTTCAAACTGACGCTGACAAAAAACTTTCCACGTTAGGACCAAATACTGTTCGAATTTGGGCTCCTCGTTGCCTTCTGCAGCGGCTGGTTATAAGAATGTCCGGTTTTCTCACATTTTGGCTGTGATCAGGAAATGTTTGGCCAAAAAGTGGGGGGTGGGCCCCCCTGGGCCTCCGGTGGCGACGCTCCTGCATGAACCGCAGGTCACGTTAAACCACCACTAACTCTGGAATCGGAACTCTGTTGGCCCCATGCTTCAATAACTAGGGCGTTAATTACGCTTTCACTTCTTCCTGTTTGGAAATCGAAATTTAGTGGATTTGTATCCTTACGCTTTGCACGCTTTCCTCAGCCTGTGCCGGGAATGCGGCCTGATATCGGGGGAGGCTATGGTGGCTTTATTCAGCCTCAGCCCAAGGGCAGTGGCGCCATGGGCATCATCATGCCAATATACACCATCGGTATCGTCATCTTCTTCATGTACACCATCATGCGGGTGAGTACAAACATTGCTGTTGGGATTTTGTTGGGATTTCACGATAAATGCTTATTCGGGGCCCCATTTGGGTTGGAGGCAGGGCGTGTATGTGACGGGAGAGAATAGCACACTTGGTAACAATGTGATGCATTTTCTGGACCTCGATCACCCCTTCCGCTCTCTCTCTCTCTCTCTCTCTCTCTCTCTCTCTCTCTCTCTCTCTCTCTCTCTCTCTCTCTCTCTCTCTCTCTCTCTCTCTCTCTCTATCTCTATCTCTATCTCTATCTCTATCTCTATCTATCTCTATCTCTATCTCTATCTCTATCTCTCTCTCTATCTCTCTCTCTATCTCTCTCTATCTCTATCTCTATCTCTATCTCTCTCTCTCTCTCTCTCTCTCTCTCTCTCTCTCTCTCTCTCTCTCTCTCTCTCTCTCTCTCTCTCTCTCTCTCTCTCTCTCTCTCTCTCTCTCTCTCTCTCTCTCTCTCTCTCTCTCTCTCTCTCTCTCTCTCTCTCTCTCTCTCTCTCTCTCTCTCTCTCTCTCTCTCTCTCTCTCTCTCTCTCTCTCTCTCTCTCTCTCTCTCTCTCTCTCTCTCTCTCTCTCTCTCTCTCTCTCTCTCTCTCTCTCTCTCTCTCTCTCTCTCTCTCTCTCTCTCTCTCTCTCTCTCTCTCTCTCTCTCTCTCTCTCTCTCTCTCTCTCTCTCTCTCTCTCTCTCTCTCTCTCTCTCTCTCTCTCTCTCTCTCTCTCTCTCTCTCTCTCTCTCTCTCTCTCTCTCTCTCTCTCTCTCTCTCTCTCTCTCTCTCTCTCTCTCTCTCTCTCTCTCTCTCTCTCTCTCTCTCTCTCTCTCTCTCTCTCTCTCTCTCTCTCTCTCTCTCTCTCTCTCTCTCTCTCTCTCTCTCTCTCTCTCTCTCTCTCTCTCTCTCTCTCTCTCTCTCTCTCTCTCTCTCTCTCTCTCTCTCTCTCTCTCTCTCTCTCTCTCTCTCTCTCTCTCTCTCTCTCTCTCTCTCTCTCTCTCTCTCTCTCTCTCTCTCTCTCTCTCTCTCTCTCTCTCTCTCTCTCTCTCTCTCTCTCTCTCTCTCTCTCTCTCTCTCTCTCTCTCTCTCTCTCTCTCTCTCCGGGAACGGGAATGTGGCACGTTGGTCGAATCCTGGAATTTAGTGATATTAGGCGTACTTTTAGCCAAAAATAATGAAACCACTCATGCTTTCTCTGAAAAATGTTCAATAAGCTCAATATTTTGTTTTAAAAATACTCCTCTAGGAAAATAAATAAATGTCTGCCTGTGGATGATGTCATGATCTGGCAACCACTACCATACTTGAAACGCTTCAAGGGCTTCGATTGGCTGATGCTCATCGTGATGTCAGCATATGTCGTCACACCAGCAGCTCACAACAATGGCCGCCCGGCCAGGGCCGGATGAGGGGGCTGGTGTCAGGTAGGTTTTAGCTTTTTTCTACGGAAATATCATGATAATGATGACTGTGGTTTTCGGGCACGTCAGCTGCTGAGGCTATATGTGCCCATCGTTGTAGGGTTAAATCAGTTCCAGTGGATCACTGGTTGAGTTATGGCGAAAAGCATGTAGTGGGTTGCACAGCGTATCTACACGCAGCTAGTTAATGATAGAGCTGTAGGTTTTTAGGTACGGCTGGTTTGGCGTGGGTTATATACAATCTGGAACTTGATTTCCTTTGAAAACTGTAGGACACTACGGATGTCTACAGCTGCACTGTCACCGAGCAAGTTAGCCAACGGTGTTGATGGGAAGAACCTGCTGCAGATTCTACAAATCTGTTCACAGCCAGCGGCAGCATCGAGCAAATGTTCGAGGGTCAGCCGGTTTCTACAGTAAGAGCAAATATTTGGGTCAGAGCCAGTCAGATAATGAGCATGTGTTGCGTATGTGTGCCCTATTCGTAACCTGGTCAACGACACCTCCTCTCCTCTGCTCCGCCGACTACTGGATTCCCATTTCCCTATCCTTAGCCGAAGACGTTTAAGTGTGCAGCTAGGTTCTGCTTCCCATCTTGTCTGCCATTCCACTCTCAGGAGCTCGTTAAATTCGGCTTTCAGGTCACTGGCGGGAACTTTAAATCGATGCATCGGAGGCTGCGCACATGCTACTTTAGCAGCTTCCTCTGCCCTCTCGTTTCCAGGCACCCCAACATGGCTTGGGACCCAGAGGAATCTGATCGTCATATCTCGCGTAAAAAGAGCTGTCAATAGCCTTCTGATAGCTGGAACAAGCCAGGATGATGCTGGTTGGTGCGACTGAAGTGCTGCCAACGAGCTGGCAGAGTCTGTCACTATGAGAACTGGGGACTCAGAGCTGTGGCGTAAGTGTCGTAAAACTCTGAAGATTGCGTAAAGTTCTGTAGTAAAAACTGAGACCGTTCGTGGGAGACTAAAACTCCGGCACGATCCCATGCCTGTGAAGGCACATTCGGCTCCGTCCGACCCCTTAGAGCCATCAGTGTAATAGATAGCATACCCCGCATATGTTTCGATTACTTCCAGGGCTAGTTGTTGCAGCTCTACTGGTGGTGTTGTGGCTTTATCGAATCGCAGCAGGTTTGTGTCGCACTCGACAGGAGCGAGTCGCCGGGGTTCGTGACGTTCGGGGCGCTTCTTTGCTATCATGCTTAGGTCTATTGTTGATTGTTCAGTCCATTCTGAGATCCGCATGCATAGCGCTTTAGAGGAGCTGGCCCGACCCTCCAAGAATAACTCGATTAGAGAGGGCTCAAATATCCACTTGAATGTTGGGTGATATGGGTATTGTCTGATATTGGCGGCATACGTAAGGCTGAGACGCTTCCTTCTCAGGTCAAGAGGGGGCTCGTCTGCTTCCACCAGTAGGCTGGCCCTACGGGATGTGCGAAAAGCACCTGTGGCGATACGCACGCAGGCATGGTGGACAGCGTCTAGGGGCTGTTTCAGGCTGTTCAGGGCACTGTCATACACGGATGATCCGTAATCTAAAACTGATCGAATGAGGGCGCGATACAGCCGGAGAAGGGTGGTTCTGTCAGCTCCATATGATGTGCGGGATATTACCTTTAGAATGTTCATGCGTTTGAAACACTTGTCTCGGAGCCGTGATATGTGATTGGCGTATGTAAGACGTTTGTCTAGTGTCATCCCTAAAAACTTTGTCTCCATTACGACAGGTACTCTCCTACCGTACAGTCGGAGGCTAATATCTGGACATGAGCGGCAGCGGCAAAAGTGCACACATACAGTTTTATCAGTCGAAAACTTGAAGCCGTTTCTCAGACACCACGCAGATAGCTGGTCGAGGCATATCTGAAGTTGTCTCTGAGCTGAAACAGACGTGGAGGTGCTGACCCACACCGCAAAGTCGTCTACAAACAGGGACTTTTCAACTGTCGGTGACAGAGCGCTGAATATGTCATTGATTAAAATCCCGAACAAGGTCACGCTTAAAACCCCACCCTGGACTACACCGCCCTCCTGGCAGTAGCTTTCAGACAGAGAGTTACCCACTCTCACTCTGAAATTCCGTTCCTTCATGAAATTGTCAATGAAGTATCCCATGACACCGGCTTTTCTGGTCTTCTCTAAAATTGCGTGTCGCCAGGCCGTGTCGTAAGCCTTCTCAATGTCAAAGAAGACGGCGAAGACGTGCTGTTTGGAAGAAAACGAACGGCGGACTGAGGTATCTAACGAGACAAGATGGTCCGTTGTGCACCGGCCGGAGCGGAAACCACACTGATCATTAGAGAAGAATTTGGAGCTTTCTAAATACCACACGAGGCGTGCATTTACCATACGTTCCATGAGTTTGCATACGCTTGAAGTCAGGGAAATAGGTCTGTAATGCAGGGGGTCGTTACCGTCCTTGTCAGGTTTTAAAACCGGGATGATAGTGGCCTCTCTCCATGAACTAGGTAAGTCGTGCGAAACCCAAAGCGAGTTGAAGAAAGCCAGCAGTGACGATAGTGACCTTTCATTAAGATGTTTGACCATGTCAATGTGTATGCCATCTGGACCGGCGGCTGTACTCCTCGACCGTGGGAGTGCTATTTGAAGCTCTCCAAGAGAGAAAGGCTCATTGCATTCGAATTCTTCCGCTGAGCTAAAATTTACTGGTATGCGCTCCTTCTGCTGTTTGTATCGTTTGAACCTGGGATCGGTACAGCCCGACTGCCAGCGGGCAGCCCAGGCCCTTCCGAAAGCATTTGAGACATCAGCAGGGTTAGTGATGTCGCCAGTGGGGCCGGAGAGCACTGGCAGCGATGTAGCAGAACTACGGCCGGATGGGCGATGCACTCGGCGCCAGATTGTACTTAGAGGTGTAAGTCTATTTATGGTATCAATGTACGCTCTCCACGTCCTGCGCTTTGCGTCTCGAACAGTCCGTCTCGCCAGAGCCTTGGCACGTCGGAATCGTATCAGGTTGTCCGTTGTCGGGCGTCTTGTAAAAATTCTTAAACATCGTCGTCGTTCTCTAATATCTTTTTACATTCCTCAGTCCACCACGGTACAGGGATACGGCGGGGCAGTGGGCTGGTTTTAGGAATATAGGTATTAGCTGTGTCGACTAATCGGGAACGTATTATATCGTAAAAGTTGTTGCTGTATCATCCTCCTCCGGGGTGAAATCCAATACACAGTCGGCAGTGAAGCCTTCCCAGTCTGCACGTTTCAGGTTCCACTGCGGTGTTCTCATTCCTGGGTGGGGGGCCTGGGACCACAGCCAGATCGGGTAATGATCGCTCCCGCACGGGTTCGAATGGGTGCGCCAACTGAAACGATCGCCTACTGATGGAGAGCAAAGTGACAAATCGATGGCAGATGTAGCTCCTGACGGCAGTGCAATGTGAGTGGGGTCGCCGGTGTTAAGAATACACAGGTCATTACGTGAAACTACATCCTCTAAGCACCTTCCACGTCGGTTGGACCGTGGGCAGCCCCAGACGGTGTTATATGCATTAAAATCGCCTAGAATTATATTGTGTCTCGGTAACTGCCTCACCAAGTTCTCGAACGCGCCGACTGGAAACTCCTCGGCGGGAGGAAGGTACACAGAAACAATGGTTAATTTGATGTCATTGAGGTCTACAGTCACCGCTATTGCCTGTAGATTAGTCTGTAAGTGAAATGCAATTGAGGGGGTACTATAATGGACAAGAAGGGCTTCTCCTCCGTGGGCGACAGAGATGGTGGGAACGTCGTAGCGATATGTTTTGTAATGGTGTATGTTACATGTGTAGTTTTGTTTTAATTATGTTTCTTGTAGTGCGACTGCAACGGGGGTTTTGGCGGCCATCAGCGCCTGGAGGTCGCTCGTGTTTGCTCTGAATCCCCGCATATTCCACTGCAGGAATGCTGTCATCAGAGTGAGAGTGAGGAGTAAAAGGAGTCCGTAATGAATATGTGTCATGTTCAATGTTGGTGACTGGGCGCCTGAAACGGCACGCCCCCGCTCAGCATCTCTGTGTGGGAGTGACTAGTGCGTCGCTCCTGCAGCCTTTCCCTTGAAATAGGGCGCCTTACATGCTCTCTTGATGGGGAACGGTACCTATCCCCGTGGTCCAGTGTTACTGAATTTGAGCGACTTCGTTCGCAGCCCCGTCTTTGGCCTGAGGGGTTTGTTTGTTTGTGCTGAGGTAGAGTGGGGTTAACGTTCAGTCTGAGGGTTACACCGTGGTGGTGTCTTCGTGGTGGCTGGAATTTCCGGCCGTGGAGGAGGGGTTGGCGGCGGAGGCATGACTGAGCCTTCGTCCTTTCGAGTGTTTACTTTTTCTATTGTTGCTGTGGGCACGAGTTTACGCTTTTTACTTTGTTGTTGTTGTTGTTCTTTGTTTGTTGTTTGTTTTACAGCGTGTGTTTGTGCTTTTATCGATTCTCTGACTTCGGTCACCTGAGGAGGGTCAGCTCGACTGATCGTGGGTGCAGTGCGCTCCGTCGTTGCAGGCGGTACTGCCGGACCTTTGGGAGGATGTGGCTGGGTTGGTGAGTCCTCTCGGGCTCGCTTACCAGAGACTTCCTGAGTGTGCTCGCTGTCGGGGGTGTCAGCCTGACTGGTCGTCTTAGCACTGGGAGTGTCAGATTCAAGGGGGTCCGTACCCACAGCAACATCATGGCGCTCCGGCAGTGGAGTCTGTGTTGCCTTGTCAGCTGTGTCTGTGCAGCCCGCCGATGTGGTGCGGGACTCAGCCGATCTGTGTGACAGAAGATCAGAGATTAGTGAGAGGAACTGACGGAGGGAAAGGTCTGTTAGCTGGTGCATGTTTGAGTCGAGGTTCAGTGCAGCATCGGACTGTGTGGGGATCTCAGCAGGTGAGGCACCGGGCTGACCTCCCACCAGGGCGTCTCTGTACGGCGTGCTAGTGGGGGCAGAAGACCTCGGGACCGGGGATGTTTGGGTCGGTGCTACTTTGAAGGGAGGCGACACCTTTCTTTTTGTGCCTCCTTTGCCTCGGCCAGCCTGGGACACGATCGGCTCCACGCCTCGTGGTCACCCCCGCAACCTATGCATTTAGGTGTGTGGGCCTCACAGTTAGCAGAGCTGTGCTCAGTCACAGAGCAATGTCCGCAGCGCTCTATACCCTTACAGCTGCTGGCGACGTGCCCGAATTTCTGGCACTTAAAGCACCGAGTAGGGTTGGGCACAAATGCACGCACTTTTACGGCTATCCAGCCGACTCGTACCTTCTCGGGCAGATCTGTTACAGAGAATGTTAGCAGGAACGTACCAGTGTTTGAGCTTTGGCCATCTCCTCCCCTAAGCATCCTTTTTACCTCAATGACTCCCTGGTCTTTCAGTCCTGTGAGCACATCCTCGTCAGTAGCGTCACATAGGTCGGCACAGCTGATAACACCGCGAGAGTGATTTTTGGTGTAGTGTGGAGATACACTGACTGGGATGGATAGCGTTCTGTTCGCCGTACGGATTTGCAGTGCGGTGGCATTCAGAAGTTTGCTGGCGCTCGGTCTGCTCGCCATTTCTACCTCGATCCTACCGTCCCTGTATCGGTATGTGCGCTTGGGTTTGTAGACCTTAAGAGCGCCGTGGAGTTGGAATGGGTTCAATTTCGGAGTGGGTTCAATTTCATGGACCTATCCTCGACCGTTATGACGAGAGTCAAAGGAGTTGGCTGGTCAGGAGTCGTTCGCGTAGGGGGTCGGTCAGCGGTAGGATCCATCGTATCAGCGGTATCAGGAGCAGTAACAGCGGTGGTCGAGTTCGGAGCGGGGGTCGTAGTGCCTGAGGTCAATCCGGTAGAGCGTGGGGTAGGTGCAGCCATGGAAAAGGAATTTACCTTCGGCCCCCCGGGTTGCCAGCTGTCAATAGCTGGGCCCGGGGGCTGGTACAGTGCCTACGGGTGCAGGTGCGCCTGTCTCAGAGGGGCGAGAGATACTCACGCAACCCCTCCGATCAGAACGCACCCACCCCCTTGACGCCATCAGCCCAGTGTGCCGGCAGGGCCATGAGTCGGGACGAAGCAAAACGCGGCAGCCCTCACGCAGCGGAGACTGCAGTCTACCAGGCGCGCGCAACAAGCCGGAGTCTCGCAAATCGACGGTTTCTGAAACCCCGGCCCGCGTCGCGCCCGGCAAGAGCTATCACAGTCCCCACCGCGAAGGGCGCCGCGCCGCACGCCCGAAACATAATCCCCCCTGCGCAGCTGGACCGAGCGACAGTGCCCGTAGACACTGCCGCGTAGCTAGGCCGCCCGCGGCAGCCTACGGACGGCTTACCCCCGGTTGGATCGAGATATCTGGGCCAAAGGGGGCGTGTTGGAGCACTCGGGTCTGACCCGCCCGAGGGGGACCTCAACCCCCCAGGATCCCGTCTACCTCGTCGCCGGGGCTCGAGATAGGCCTCGAGTGGGCGCCTTACACCCATAAAATGCCGAAGAAGGCAAATAACTGTGGGACCAATAACTGAAGCATAAAAAGAGGACAGGAACTGAAAATAATCAACAAAATAAGAAAACAAAAACAAACAGGAGCTACATACTGGGAGGTGCAGGACAGATCTGACCCGATCCGATACGGTTACCGACCAGGTAACAAAGGGCCCGTAAGGCAATCATCAGCATCGCCGCGGACCTCATCACCAGAGCCACCGACGACAGACGCCGACTCTAACCGAGGGATGTCGGAAGAGGCGGCGGCTGTCGGAGGGCTAGAAAAGATGTATCCGCGGCGATGCGACAAAGTGCCTCCCAAGGCTGACTGGGGCCCCGGGCGCGTCACACCCCGTTGCTCCAATCTTTACTTGTCAGACGAATCCGGCAAATGAAGGTCGGTCCCCTGAGGGGTTCTACGGAAATATCGAGTTCCAAGACAAATGATATATGGAGTACCGGGTTTTCCGACTTGCTTTACAGCTTGGCTATCTCAGTTAAAATCACGTTATGAAGGTGCCACATTCCCTTTAATGAATTAAATTTGGCCCTTTTTCTAACTCGCTTTGGCCTTTTTCCGCCGAAAAAACCTGGCAGCCCTGCTTCAGTGGTGGATATTGTGTCTACAATTTTATTGCGATGAGTATAAGATTTTTACTCCAGTGTGCTCTGTCGTGGTGATCGGTCGATTACCGTGATTTATCGCTTGGCTACGCTATGATAATTACCATGCTGTGATAAATGCTTGCAGACTGTCTGGCATGCTGCGATCCGCAAATCGTCTTCGAGATGATCACTGTGCTGCTAGTATATTTTCCGATTTCTAGTTTTGAGGTAGTGCTGGGGAATAAATTGATGGGTCTACAACTATGCCCGCCCCTAGTATGAGGACCTGCAGAATTGTTATTTCACATCGCGGAATTCAAATATTTTCGTCATGACCTTATCCATTTATTCATCTTTGGATATGTATTTGTTCATTTCCCTATTAATGAGCGTTTTTCGCCATAGGCAGATCCAAGGGGTGAGGGGATATGTACCCCCTCCCCGACCAACCCTCGGCGCCCCTGAAATGGTCACGGCGCCCCCTGAAAGTTCGATGGCGGCCCCTGAAATCTCGCTTCCCCCAGGATGCGAAAATCGGCGCCCACCGATAGGATTTTGTGCCCACCTGATAGGTTGTTCGGTCAAAAGTGGCGCCGCCTGGTCCGGATGGTGCCCCTCGGGAAGGTGCCCCCACCCCGATTGGCAATCCTGGATTCGCTTATGTTTCTCGCGATGGCTTATTTACAGTGTGTGGTTGTATTTCGGCGTGCCATTCACCACGGTGCCGTGTTCGAAGGTATTGGGCCGTCATCGGAGCGCCGGGCTGTGGGGGCCCGCGTCCGTGGGAGGGGGACGTCTGTTTCGGTTGGCCGCGCTCGCCTGGGCTGCTGCCCACTAACCAACTGACGGCAGCTGCCAACAGTGGTTTGCCAGACAGAAAACACTCGTCGCTTTTGAATGCGTTGAGGAAATGCTCGTCGTGAGGTAGACGTTGATTATGGGTTGTTTTTGTTGTAATCTGAGCTGGACGGAATATTTGTAACGTGGTGTCCCTGCCTGGCGTGTGACGTGCTGTCCGGGAAGTAACAGTCACGGAAACCGATTTTCCCAGCAGTCAGAGGGTAAATCCCAATATATCCCAGTCGATATAAAGTTGAAGACCGAATTCGATTAATTTTGTACCTTCATAATGGGATTTGAACTGAGATGACCATGCAATTGAGCATGCCGAGAAAACAGTTGATCGATATTTCATTTCTACTGGATGGCGCCGAAAAAAGGTTCAATGTTAAAAATTCACCCTTTCTGACTCCCTCCTCCCCCAGTGGGCACGTGGTATCAGTTGATCTTGAGAAAATGACGTCATGCTCAAGTTCTGATGCACGGACAAATTGTTCTTGATTGAACCTCTTTAAAATATATGTGCTAAACATGACTTTGGTACTAGCGATTATAAATGTGTGGAATATGCTTGATTGACTAGTTTCAAACTTGAAATGTTTCAATTTAGTAAGAAACATAACATAAATTTATCAGTGTCTTTTTGAGTCAGTCCCACTTACAGCCTCTTTTCGCTAGAAACGCATCATTTATAATCGTATTCGTTTATGGCCTAATGAACAGTTTTATGGGGTACGAACCATCGTCAGATTGCACGCTGGTTTGACGTCACGCCGACCGGGAGACTTTACTTCTAACGGAGCAAAATCAAATGGCATGTAATCTAAGGTCATTTTGAAACTGAAGTAAGGCCAAAATCCATTATTTTCAATCAATATTGCCCCTGAAATCACTCCAGTCTAGAATCGCACCGAGGTACCACATTCCCTTTAAATCCACTTTGAACTCGTTTTTTCTCTGACGTATTTATGCTAGATGATATGTCAAATGATATGCTATTTATGCAGCAACATCTCATCGATTCTGTGAAACATGGTACGAATGGACGCAAAACTGGTGACAGTGCAGTATCGCGTGGTGGATTGCGCCGCTGTACCGCGCCGTCAACCACGCGCCACAGACTAGCGGCAGGGCTCTGTCGGCTTCAACATGACATGGACGGCCACCCTTTTGTTGGAGTACTGGCAAGCCCGTGTGTAATGCCATGCTACAGCTGCGAAAGCTGTTCCAGTTCAAGTATTTCTGTCTGCCCGGCGTAATTTCACCCGCCGCGTGGGCGCTGTTCACGCGCTCGGTTGGCGCGGCAGCAGCCGTTTTGTGCTGGCTCGTCGTGCTTGGCGCCATTTGGGTTGGTGACGCACACTGGGGCAAATGGCCTCCAAAACCGGCCAAAACCTCCAATTTTGACATCTTCAAAATCGGACTTAGTCATTTGGCTCTGACAGAGAAATTTCCAAAACCTTGGAAAAGCATAATGGTATCCATTTTTCTCTTCTTTAGCCGCTTGCACAGATGCTGGAACACAGCGCATTAAACACGCTGCAGCTCGGCGTCAAGTTGACTCTAGATGAGGTATACTTTCTGATGCATTATCAACCATGGTCGCAGTCACAAAACCGTTATCTACTTATATCAATGGAAAGCTGGGAACGCCCTGAAGACACTCAAGGTTGAAAAATACGAAATTTGACAATAAGAGCCTGATAGTACTTGTAACTATTAGGACATGTAAAGCTTCCTACTTATTCTCAAATCCTAAACTTTGTTAGACCTGCGAAAAAACGCACAGCGAGTTTCACTTAGAAATTTATATGTAGTGATGCCATGTTGTGTTCTCTAACCACCCGTGAAAAAATTAGCTCGGCATCAGTTGACCCAGGGGAGATATGTCACTTTTTGTGCGGCAATGTAGTCCAAGTAGTGCGGTGAGGCCGGCGGCTACGGCGGCCGTCGGCTCATGTTGCGCGGCACTTGGAGTAAGGACGGCTGACAGGGCGCCGTGGTCGAGTCGTGACGTGGGAAGGTGGACATGCAAGACGCTGGGCAGAGTCAATCTGTGCAAAAACCGATTTTAACACGCGCACTGAGGGTGAGGGAAGATCAGAGAAGAGTCACCCATTTGTTCATGGAGAGCTCAAAACTACGACCAGAAGGACGCTGTTAAAAAAACAAAATATATTTACAGGAATGTTTTCGTGCTACCATGAGTCTGGTCGTCGATCAGCCAAAGGCGGGAGGGGGGGCAACGGCACAGCTAATGAAGGAAACACAACCCGCCGTTCTTTCGGGAAGGTTCGACAGTTCAGCGAGGTTACTGGGGTAAGCCTGGATCTGCTACAAAGGTTTTCGTTAATATTACCCGCACTATCATCATCAGGGGCGTAGCCAGGATTTCACTCGGGGGGGGGCGGCACCCCAAAAAAGGCCCCTGCGACAGCGCCAAAAGGGCCCTGATGGGTAAAAAGGGCCAGGCTTGTTACAGAATCGTGTCCTCAGGGGAACCCTTCGGGCCCTCAGGGGGCGGCTCTCCCTGCCCCCCCTTGGCTACACCCCTGATCATCATCATCAACAATCGAAATTGAGAAGCATCCGGCCTATGCTGTAGAGACAGTGAGGCTGTTTGTGAACGTGTACCCATGGTACAGCATGTCGGCAACCATACATAATGTCAAATGCACGAGGAAGATGTTACTGAGAGCAGGGGCGTCGCCACCGGGGGGCCAGGGGAGCCTGGCCCCCACTTTTTGCCCTAAAATTCCCTGATCTCAGTCAAAATGGGAGAAAACCGGACATTCTTATAACCAGCCGCTGCAGAAGGCAACGAGGAGCCCAAATTCGAACAGTATTTGGTCCTAACGTAGTTTTTTTGTCAGCGTCATTTTGAAGTTTGGCTGCCTCCCCCACTTCTTTGCCGGTGGAGACGCTTATGACTGAGAGCCTGAAAGTTTCCATAGGAGCATACATGGAGGAGGCCCAGGAGGCAAGGAATAGAGATCACCTTGCATTCAGGTAATATCATACCAGAAAGACATCCATAGTTGACAATCACTGATCAGTACCAGTACCTGCTTATCACCAATGACCTCGTGGTAACATGATCTCCGATGATATAAAAATCCAGAAGGCCCATGACAACGGAGGTTTCGAGCCTGAGTAACCCTATTTATAAGCTGAAAGATAGTGCCACTAATGATTAATAATTCTATGGTGCGTGAGTGGGTACTTGGATGTGAGACTGCTTCAAGAATTTACCTCGACTTCAATGAGAATTCTCGGGGCTAATGGATAGCGGACTGGATAAAGGGACGCGAAATATTAAATGGGAGAGTTACACAAAGATGCAAAAGAGGTCGCATGATTTAATGAACATTCCCTGTGAGTTTAATTTATTGTCTGTTTCCGCATGTTTGTGCTCATTTTATGAGAAGAGTGACGGTAATCATTCCCTGAAATCGCGCTTAACATTATTGTGTCAATAAATGCAGCTCCGCACATGACCCGAGAAGTTTCGATATGGTTCGGTACTGGACTTAAAGATGTCGAATAGTGAAAGAGTGAATTTGTGCCATTATTTATCATGTGGTACTTAATAGTTGAACCAGAGTGAAGGCTAAGCAGGACATCTGACCTATGATGACCTTGAATGTGTCGGATCGGTTTTTGAAATATTACTTTTGTTTTTTTCTTACATTTTAACCGTCACTGGACCCGCCTTATCTGATTCAGTCTCATTGAGTGTTTGCAAAACTGGAAAGAACGAAATCGAATTCTGATATTTATAAACCTTGAAAAATAGTTTATCTGATATGACCTGGTGTAGATACCCAATGTTTTGTGGCTGGGTAATGAAGTTCAGAGCAACAGCTTTCATTTGAGCACAAACAAGTATTCCTAATCAAAGCATTTTTTTATTTACGAGGTTTTGGCCTATTTTGAAGCCCAGTTGCCCCAGTGTGTGACGGTGGCGTCGTTCCCGCCGTACATCTTGCTGTCACGTGGTGGCGACAGCTCTCCGTCTGACATGTCACACTGTGACCGTCACGCCGTCCGGACGCCGTCCGAATACTGCGGCCGGCTGAGAGCCGGGGCAGCAACCAGGCGCTCCATGGGTGCTTTCAGCAGCAACCGAACGCCTGCTTTCGTGGCAGGCCTTGCGTTGTGGCTTGACGAGCTCTCTGTGCTGGTCTAGTTCCATTCGGTACGTCCGCTGCACGGATGGGGAGTGCCCTCCTAACCGACCGTGGCTGAGGTGCGGCACCTTGGATGCTCGGCATTACACCTACAGAACTGACGACGTGTAACACTGTGAGAAAGAGCGTGGCGTGGTGTTCCGCAGGGACTGTGTTGCACTGCATTGTCGCGGAGGGATGCTCCCTGTTGGCGTCGAGTAAGGGTATCGCCGTGGATTGTTTTATTGTAAGGAGAGGGGAGACCCAGTCTGGCGAGCACGGGAAGGGACCAGAATTTCATGACTGTCTGGTAAAGCGCCAAACTCGGCCTATCGGCTGGATAGATGACTTGGCATGCGCACTGGAGGACGCGTCGGAGGCCCCTCCACCTATTTGTCGGAGATAGCCGAGAACCGTTTGCGGCAGGAAAAGGCAGCGTGCTGCATTTCGAAGAATGGATATGTGCGTCAATTGTTGAAATTGTTTGGCAAATCAGTTAGTATGTTTTACTCTAGGCTTCCGAATTCATACCTATATTTTGAGATCGCCACGATCGTGCGGCTGCACCATTTCATTTGCATTGCAGACAGAGCGGTGACATAATGCCTTATAATCGGGATTGTTGAAGTTCCTCAGTGTGAATGATAAGGTCATGAACAGTTGTACTGCTGGTTATAGAGTACCTTATACCAGTGACGGATCTAGCCGGTTGGTTTGGGAGGGGCAAACCAAAGTCGAAAAGCAAAAAACAAAAAAAACAAAACCTCGCGAAGTGAAAAATTGCGCTACAATATGTCTTCTCGGTAGGATTTTGGGAACTGGAGACGAAAAGCAAAAAAAGTCACGGGGTGAAAAATATGGCCTCAAGATACATCTTTCCTATCCAAGCCCCAATATTTACACTGAACTTCTCTAATTCTATTTGAAGTTGAGAGTTGAAGCACCAAAATTTTGCTTACAAGCTAAAAAGGAGTCGGGGGAAAAAGGAGGTCGATGGCTTTGGGGGTCAAAAACATAGTTTTGCCCCGAGCTTTTCCGTTTGGGGGGCAATTGCCTTTTTTGCCCCGCCCTGGATCCGCCACTGCCTTATACGTGATATATCGTTTTATGACTTCATAGGCCAATGACCTTGACTCCAAGAGTTCGAGAACCTTATATGGAGCTTTCTCTCCATGTCCTTAGTTCTCTTTCAGTTATTCACCGCTTTTTTCTTAATTGCAGCATTTCCAAAGGTCCCTAGCAGGGCTCAGATTTGTCATTTATGACCTGACTTTGAAGATATTGATAGACCTTGAAGACCATTAAGATAGTCCTGATGGGTTGACGCTGGCGCGGCAGTACAAGCCCTATACAAAGTATAGGAGACCCAAAATCCAGCAGTTCCTGACACTCCACCGTGCTGGATCTCCAGTCATGACCATCACAAACCCGTCTCTGGGGGACTCACCACCCCCCTTCCCCTTCAGTTAGCCTCAGTACTGGGCCCCTCTCCAGTTCTAGTGTTAATATGGATGTTCCGGTCCGTACTCAAACCTGCTCTGACCTCAAAGCTCCTCCAAGCTCTTCTCAAATATCCTCCAATCTCCTCTCAAATGAGATGTGGTTTTTCGCAGGAGATTATGGGAGCACAATTCTGACGCAAGAATTTCAATTGCTGAGAAAAAAACGATTTACAGTGAGAACGTTTGTTACTAGTTTGGGGTTAGGATTTCTGCATGCTATTCCGCTAAAATACATACAATGAGTATGGGAGGCCCTAATCAAATTTCGAGAGTTCCTTAGCTTCGTTACGCCCACCATATTGGCGTTGATCAGTCGCAGAGAGCTGATGCATCCTCCCAGTGGCGGATCCAGGACTTCATTTGGGGGAGGGAATAAGGGCTAGGGGCGCGAGCCTCCCCGCCATTACCTTTGATCAGCCTCTGGCTATGCTTTTACCATAGGCTTTCTGACATTTGGGGGGGTGGGGGGGTCTAGCCCCCTAGCTTCCTTGTATCTGCCACTGTCTCCTCCCAGTTTTTTTCCAGCCAACACCGGTTTCTGCACCTGCTCCGAAGTCCTCAAGCTCATGTCATTTTTAAAGACATTATAAATATATTCAAATACATATATACACATATTCAAATACACATATTCAAAATCACACACCAAATAGAAACATGGCACGATACATTCACGCAGCTGCATACATACACTTTAATAGAATTACCCTCAAACAATTTCTCTAGAGGCATAAAATATATTTTACGCAGATGATTCCCTCACTTTTGTGCCTGACACTTCCTTCACAGATGCACAGAGACACAAACCTAGGTTCCATGGCCAAATTGCGATCCATGTCGGACTGCTAATCCATGTCATCAAGGGCTATTTCAGCAGGACACGTGGTTTGTGGCCAAGTGCTGGTGAAATAGCCTTTTAAGGAGTCAACGACTCTATTATTATCCTGATCGGTGGTTCCATTCGGATCGTATTTTGCCCATGGAATCTAAGCCACTGACATGGTGCCAGCGCGCCGCCAATTGTTGCAGCAGAAGGCAGTGCAGTGGCCGGTCTGCGCGCTGCCATGGTGTTGAATGACGGCGTGCAGGCCATATACGAGACCATCAGTGGTCCGAGGAGGCCCGATGGCCATACGACTGAGGTCGAGGTCGCTGAGAGAGAAGGAGGCACGAGTGTCTACCTTGCGAGCTCATGACACACACAGGAAGTGTGCGGGGCACACCATCAGACTGGTGTACTGCGGCACAGCGTCTCACTGGTGGTATACTGCGGCGCAGCATTACGCTGGTGTACTGCGGCGCAGCATCACACAGGAGGTGTATTGCGGTACAGCGTGTCACGGGTGGCGTGCTGCGGTACAGCGTGTCACGGGTGGCATACTGAGGCGCAGCATCACACAGGAGGTGTACTGCGGTACAGCGTGTCACGGGTGGTGTACCGCGGCACAGCGTCTCACTAGTGGTGTACTGCGGCGCAGCATCACACAGGAGGTGTATTGCGGTACAGCGTGTCACGGGTGGCGTGCTGCGGTACAGCGTGTCACGGGTGGCATACTGAGGCGCAGCATCACACAGGAGGTGTACTGCGGTACAGCGTGTCACGGGTGGTGTACCGCGGCACAGCGTCTCACTAGTGGTGTACTGCGGCGCAGCATCACACAGGAGGTGTATTGCGGTACAGCGTGTCACGGGTGGCGTGCTGCGGATACAGCGTGTCACGGGTGGTATACTGCGGCACAGCGTCTCACTGGTGGTGTACTGCGGTACAGCGTGTCACGGGTGGCGTGCTGCGGCGCAGCGTCTCACTGGTGGTGTACTGCGGCGCAGCATGACACAGGAGGCGTACTGCGGTACAGCGTGTCACGGGTGGCGTGCTGCGGCGCAGCATCGCACAGTACGTACTGCGGCACAGCGCCGCACTGCTAGTATACTGGGGCACGGCATCACACTGGAAGCGTACCGCGGCGCAGCATCACAGTGAAAGCATACTGCAGTTCATCCTCGTGCAGGCAGTGTGTTGCGGCGCGACATCGCACAGGTGACTGCGGGGAAGTTTTGCACAGGAAGTGTGCTGCGGACAGTGGCGGATCCAGCCGGTCAGTTTGGGAGGGGCTAACCAAAGTCGAAATGCAAAGAAAGAAAAAAACAAAAAAACGTCACGCAGTAAAAAAGTGCGCTTAAATATGACACCGGTAAAATTTTGGATATTTGAGGCGAAAAAACGTCACTGGGTGCAAAATATTGGCTCGTGATACTTTTTTCCTATCCAAGCCCCAATATTTACACTGAACTTAACTGGTTCTGTTTGAAGTTGAGAGTTGAAGCACCAAAAGCTTGCTTATAAACCAAAAAGGAGTCGGGGGAAAAAAGGAGGTCGATCGCTTAGGGGGACGGGGCAAAAACATAGTTTTGCCCCGAGCTTTTCCGTTTGGGGGTGGCAAATGCCTTTTTCGCCTCCCCCTGGATCCGCCACTGGCTGCGGAACAGCATCGGCTGCGAAGTGTTCTGCGGCACATTATCGTTCAGGAAGTGTGCTGCGGCACATTATCGTTCAGGAAGTGTGCTGCGGCACAACATCGTTCAGGAAGTGTGCTGCGCGGAAGCGGTGTCCGGCTCCCGTCCCCTGACCCCCTCGGAGGGGGTCGCGGAGGAGGCGCCACCTCCGGCTCAGGTGCCGGGGCGGCGGGCCGGCGTGTGAACACCAGCCCCATCTTCCCTGCCAGGCGGACAAAGTCCGCCACGGTCAGGGAGCGGATGACCTCCTCCGCGGTCATCCTCACAGTGTTCGATGCGCTTGTGGATGCAGCTTGAGCATAACTCTTCCGGGGGTGGGAAGCTTCATATGCTTCCCGGGCTTCACGAAAGCTTATCTGTTGTGTTGTTTGTATTTGAATTATTTCTTTTTCTCTGAGGAATTCCGGACATGAACAATCCGCCACCTCGTGGCAGCCCTTGCAGTTCACACATTTGAGATAGTCGGCATCGCAGTCAGTGGTAGTGTGTTGGTCTGACGAGCATTTACCACACACACGCCTACCTTTGCATGATCAGGAGGTATGACTGTACTTCTGACACGTGAAACAACGCATAGGCGATGGTACGTAAGGCCTAACTCCGACCCTCGAGTACCCAACATAGATGTGATTTGGTAGTTCTGTGGTGTCAAAAGTGATTATGACCGTATCAGTGTCTAACATGTCCTCTCCACTTCTCCTTCGAATTCTCCTCACCTCCACCACTCCGAGTTCCTCAAGGCCTTCAACGATCTCCTCCTCTGACAATCCCCTAAGTTCCTGACTGCTCACCACGCCCTTACGGAAGTTCTTTGTCCGATGAGCCTCTACTGATATTGCAATCTTGCACGTCTTTTTAATCCGCCCTCCTTTCTAGTAAATGACAGTTCGGAGACCGAAAGTGCTCGCTCAGCATCCGTTGTGTACGAAAACTCAACCTCAAATGCGCCATCACGTAGTTTCTGACATCTTTTGACTTTGCCCAGATGATCAAGTGCCTCTTTTAGTTTGAACGGTGACAGGGATGTAATAAGCGTGTCCAGTCCCCGCATCACTAGGACACGAGGACAGGATGGTTGAGCGACTGTTTTCCGCGACTCTCCGCCTCCCGCTGGGGGCGAGAGTCGGGTGTCTGCCCCTGACCATGAGCGCCAGCCAGCGATGCCTGCTGGTGCCTCGGATTCGGCTCTTAATGCCTCTCGCGCCGAATCACTGCGTGATTCGGAGGGGTGGACGGTCGTGGGACGAGGGGCAAACCCTCCCCCACGGGGAGGCGCCGCCCGCCGTCCCCTGTCCCCCACCTTCTGTCGGCACTCTCCCATCGTCGCTGCCACCGGACATGTCCGGAATGGAGCCGTCGCCAACACCTCCCGCTGCCCAGGCTTTCTCCTCCACTGTAGCCGCAGTGCGGAGGAACTTTGAGTCTGCGTCACGAGCCAGATCTCCTGTTAGGCGCCCGGCTGGTAGCCCTCCAGACCAGCCCCAAACCTCGCGCGCCCGTGGGAACTCGGTAGAAAGCGGGCGAGGCCGCGGTCCCGTTCGTAACCGGCTGGGTGGCTCTAGTGCGGCACCAACTAAGGCTCCGCACGGTGCTTCTGGCCCCCCGTGGAAGGGTTAAACGGACTTGGGGCTGTGTTGTACAAAGCATAGGCGGATCCAGGATTACCGATCGGGGGGCACATTCCCGGGGGGCGCCATCCGGACCGGGGGGCACCATCCGGACCAGGGGGGCGCCACTTATGACCGGCAAAAGCTATCAGGTGGGCGCCAAATCCTATCGGTGGGCGCCGACTTTCGCATCCTGGGGGGGGTGGGAGGCGACATTTCAGGGGGCGCCATCGACCTTTCAGGGGGGCGCCGAGGGTCGATCGGGGGGGCACGTGCCCCCCTTGCCCCCTGGATCCGCCTATGGTACAAAGTCCGTTTCTTTTAACATAAATGACTTTTTTATGGTGGAACTGCCAAGGCCTCCGTGCGAACTCTATTGACCTGCAGCAAATTTTATCCGAATACACACCCTCTGTTTTATGCCTCCAGGACACAACGCTGTCTCCTGGTGTTACTTTTAAGATTCGAAACTATCAGGGTTTCAGAAAAGATATTTTTAGTAACACGGTACCATATGGAGGGGTCATCGTTGCGGTGCACCATGCTATTCCTTGTTACAGTATTCCTTTAATTACAGTGCTGCAGGCGGTGGCCGCCCGGGTAGACCTTGGTTTCACTAAACTGACAGTTTGCTCGCTTTACCTCCCACCCGTTGGGCATCTTAATTTAAATTATCTTAATAATCTGTCTGACCAGTTACCAACTCCGTTTCTTATACTTGGCGATTTTAACGCCCATAACTCAGCTTAGGGGATCTGCCAGCCGCACGTGCCCCCGGGGCCGCACAGTCGAGCGTTTCCTTCACCTTAACTCCCTCTGTCTCCTAAACTCAGGCCGCGCTACTCATATCACTCTCCCCTCTGGCTCCTTATCATCTATTGACCTTTCTGTTTGCTCTCCGTCTCTCCTTACTCAACTCCATTGGAACATCCTAGACGAACCCTATGGTAGCGACCATTTCCCCATCTTTATTTATCCAACGAGGCCATGGGAGGGGAGTCCCCGCCGAGTCCGTTGGAACCAGAGGCGTGCGAACTGGGCGGGCTTTGAGGCTGCGTGTGGTACGGTAGAGCCTCCCCGGAGGCCTCGGCTACTCAAGCTATCGGAGAGTTTAACAGTATGATTCTGACAGCCGCGAAAGCTTTTATACCTATGACACGCGGCCAGCCAAAGCGCACTCCGGTACCGTGGTGGAACCACGAATGTAAAACAGCTATTTTAAAAAAGAAACGGACTTTCCGGGTTTTTAATAGGCACTCTACGGAGCTGCATCTCATAAACTTCAAACGCGCCCGGGCGTTTGCCCGCCGTGTGATACTGAACGCCAAGAGGAGGTGGTGGATAGACTACGTTTCCACTGTGAATCGTTTTACACCGTCAACCCAGGTCTGGGCCCGCATAAGGAGCATGCAGGGAAAAAACCGTCCCCCGTCTGCCCCTGTCCTTGAAGTAAATGGGATTAAAATCACCGACGCGCATGATGTGGCGGAGTGTATGGCGGCGGCCTTTTCGGACCGCTTTAGCATTTCCTTGCAAAGTAGGGAGTTCACACGAATCCGTGAGAGAGCCGAGCGAAGGCCCGTGGATTTTGGACAAAATAATTCCGCCTGTTACAATGCCCCTTTTTCTACAGCTGAACTCAGGGTGGCACTCTCCACCGTTAGACCGGTGTCGCCCGGTCCAGATACCATCACAAACAGTATGCTTTGTCATTTGCCTGAGTTGTCTCTCTTGTCATTGTTAAATATTCCTAACAATATGTGGAGTAATAATGATTTTCCGGACCAGTGGCGTGAAGCAACTATTATACCGATTTTGAAACCCTGCAAGACTGGTTCCCTGCCTACCGACTTTCGTCCGATCTCCTTAACTTCATGTGTTGGTAAGGTGTTTGAAAAAATGGTAAATACACGTCTTGTATGGTACCTCGAGAGCAACCAGTTACTCTGCAAGAGTCAGTGTGGCTTTCGTCAAGGTCGCTCTACGCTTGATCTTCTAGTTTCCATAGATGCATCAATACGAGAAGGATTTCTACGGAAATTCCACACAATAGCAGTGTTCTTTGACGTGGAGCGCGCCTATGATTGCACGTGGAGGCACGGAATTTTACGCAAACTTTTTGAACTCGGCATTCGAGGCACACATGGGATGGCTTATTTCGAATTTCCTGAAAGATAGATATTTCCGATTCCGCGTCAACACTGCATTATCGAACCGCTACCAACAACAGAGCGGTATAGCCCAGGGATCCGTGATGTCTATTGCCTTGTTCGCCGTCATGATTAACACGCGCATTGACGGGGGTCTGAGCCACCTTCGCATTGACGGGGGGGGCGGGTACCCGCCCCCTAAGATCTCGAGAACCACGGTAGGTAGCGAAAAACGGTAAACGGCGTTGGGCTGCCCATCCACTTCTCCATCGAAAACATTTGAACCATTTTTTTGTCAGGTCACATTTAAGGTCACGAGAGGTCAAAACATGCCCGTCATAGGGATAACATGTAAAATTCAGTTTTTCGGGCATTACATCTGAACAAGTAAAGATAGAGCAAAACGACTTGAACTGTATGAATCGTCTTAGCAAGCCAAATCGAATGATATATAATTTTACCTTGCTAGGTCAAAACAAGAATTTGACCTGACCTGAGGTCAGGTCAGGGTCAAATTATATAAAATGGATATCATTAGAACCGCAAAGCCCAGGCGAGTCTAATGCAGCTAAAATAAATGCTCTATCACCATCCGTTACTGAGTTATTCCGTAAAAACCAATTTTCCCATGTATTTCCAATGGAGAGGTCATGCCTCGTACCTGACCTTAGGTCATCGATATCAAAAATACCGGAACATATGTTAGAGAACTCGGTGGGGCCATTATGTGATATGAGTTTCAATCGGATAAGCTCACCCTGCTCCGACTTATGCTATCTTAAACTTTTTTTGTGGTCGGGTCACTTGACCTGTACTGGTGACCTGACCTGAGATGACCTAACCTTAAAATTTTCACAGAAGTTGTAAAAATGATGAGGGAAAAGGTATATCAAGTACGGCGGCGCTACGAGCCGCCGTTTTTCTGCTATCTCCGAAAAACCCGAGGGGGGCGGGTACCCGCCCCCCGTCAATGCGCGTGTTAATGATGTCGCAGACACTCTTCCTACAAACATACGTCATGCTCTTTTCGTTAATGATTTCACTATATGGGTGACAGCCTCTACTACCGCCGCAGCACAAAGGCGACTGCAGCTTGGCCTCGATCGCCTAGAACAGTGGAGTAAGCACAATGGATTGAACTTTTCCAGCACAAAAACAAAGTGTATGCACTTTTGCAAGAGACGTAGAGATTGTGAAGATCCGACACTACACATTTACGGGATTCGAATCGAAGTCGTAAATGAAACTAAATTCCTTGGACTCACACTCGACAAAAAATTATCATATGTACCACACAAAAGGAACTCCGCAAAAAATGTTTTGAATCGCTGAATATACTCAAGGTGCTGACAAAGATGAGATATGGTGCTGATCGAAAAACGCTTATTATGCTTTATAGGTCACTCATTCGCTCGAAGATCGAATACGGTAGCCTTGTGTATGAGGCCGCATCCCAGTCTGCGAAAAAGATTCTTGACATTGTTCATCATCAGGCCATCAGGATAATTACAGGAGCGTTTCGCACTTCACCGATTATGAGCATGCTGGTTGACATTAACGAAATGCCGCTTGAGTGGCGCCGTAAGATGCTCGCTATGCGATACGCCGTTAAAATCAAACAATCACCAGCACATCCCACATATCAAACCTTTTTTGCGGACGCCCACCTCCGCCAGATTGACGATGGCTCGCGCCTAGCATCCCGCCATCCTGGAGTCAGAGTTCGTACCTGGCTGACGGAAGCAGATATCAACACAAGGCTCGTAGAACCGTATGAGACACTCGATATTGAACCATGGCACATCTCAGCAGTTCACACAAATACAGATTTACTTGAACTTTGCAAAAATGTACCCCCTGAAGCAGCATGTCAGCTGTTTCTGGAATTCTGCTCTGAATCATTTGAAAATCATACCCGTTTGTATACGGACGGCTCGAAGAGCGATAGCGGCGTAGGATGTGCATTTGTCGGTGACGATGTTGAGAAGGGCTTCAGTCTACCTCGCGAATCATATGTTTTTACCTCAGAACTGTATGCGATCTTTCGTTACTTAGACCAGGTGTCTAAGTCCAGGGCGAGGAAGTTTGCAATTTTTACCGACTCATTGTCCTCTTTGCAGGCTTTGCAGTCTCTTTACTTTTACAAAGCATCATCATCTTATCTCTTGGCCCTTATAAGACGCAAGCTGCACAACCTAAAGGAGAAGGGGAAAAGTGTAGAGATTGTCTTTGTTCCGAGCCACTGTGGCATCACTGGAAACGAGCGAGCTGACAGAGCTGCAAAGACTGCTGGAGAGCGTGCCGCTCTCCCTGGTCTTCGTGTCCCATTTTTTACCTCTACGCTCTGGTCAAGAAGTGTGTTTTAGAGAATTGGCAGCAGAGATGGGACGAGGACGCCAGAGGCTCCAAGCTCCTAAGATAGGGGAGTGGCAGTCGAGTAGTTTGGGATCTAGGAGAGAGGAGGTTATTCTCTCTAGGCTGCGGATTGGTCACACGCACACCACCCATTCGTACCTCTTGAGCAGAGGAGAGCGACCTGAGTGCCCGCGATGCGGTGACCCGGTTAGCGTTAGGCATGTTCTTGTGGATTGTCCAGATTACCAGATCGAAAGAATGCGACACTTGGGGGGGTCTTCATCATTGGAATGTCTTTTGGGACAGTCCCCTTCTGTTGAGTTATCAGGTATCGTGGCTTTTTTAAAAGTATCGACTTCAATATAATTTATTCGCCGACCTAGTCCCGTGATGTGAAACGTCCATTTCTAGCCCGGATCTTATCATATAGAGATTAGAGATTTAGCACATTTTAGGACGCGACACTACCTTTTAGTTTTAGTACTTGACCTGTAGAAACCCGTACTGACTACTACTACTCGTTGCGTAATACTACTACTCTCCTATGTGCGCAATATGCTAAGTTATGGGCGCAATATGACCACTGCAGTCGACGCGCCCTTAAACCCCAACTATGATGAGAAGTGTGCTGCGCATTATCGTTCAGGAAGTGTGATACAGCCAGTGGCGTAGCCAGGATTCGGCCAAGGGGGAGGTTTCCGACAACCGTCGGGGCCCTTAGTAACCGGGGCTATCTCCTATATTTTTATATCGTATTTTTACCTTACATTTTACAAATAAAGCGTTGCCGTGCCTCTTGGGTTTGTTCTTACTTTGTTTATACCTTGACTTCTCCATCCGACCAAGAGTTGGTAAATTTAGGTCAACAAGCATTAAAGCTGGCCCATATCTATATGGCAGTGTGACTGTAATGACAGCGTTATGGCACAATTCGGGACATTAAATGTTGATGCGTCCTGATGTTAAACCTGACTTTACCTCAATTCACTCGGGTAATCAGACTGAGCAGCATTACAAGCTTTGACGTTGAAGTCATTGAAGGTCAGTCGTTTTGAACACGAATCATTTACAGTCTCCTCTAGGGGAAATGATAACCAAAGCTTTGCGAGTGACGAATTCTTTAACATTTTAATCTGGAAGTAAAAAACAAAACGAGAAGAAAAATGAAGCAAAATAAATGGGATATGGGATTGTGTCCTGGCCGTTATGTTACGTCTATTCCACGGACAGATTCTGTTGATTTCACCACAGTTATTTTCTTACCCTTGCTATACGTAGGTAAGTGAGCAAATTACCAAGGCAATAGGCGCCCAAGATAGATATCGCCTAGGCTCACCCTGTTGTTGTTATTTATAACTTTTCGTTCATTTTTTCCTCTTGGGATTATGTTCGATTTCTCTCATTACCCTTAAGTTCAAATTGACTGGGCAGCTAACCACAGCGCCCATTTATCCTATATAATGCCCAACATCGGCTACTGGCCCAGTTCTAACCAAAAGAGTCGTCGGCGTGAGGTTGTCCTAACCAGACTTAGGAATGGACACACAAAATTAAATGCCTATTGGAGCGCAGGTACCTGTAGTACCTGCGACGCAATGGAAAATCCCTATCACACACTTATCAATTGTCCCCAGCACAATACCCATAGGCAACCCATGCTAGATGACTGCCGAATCCAAAATATCCCCGTAGACTTGAAAACTCTGCTCGGAAATGACCATCCCGAGCTGCTTGAAAAACTCTTCACATTATTAAAGGATTCTGGGCCAGAGAAGTAAAAGTACCCCTCAAATGTCTATGGTGACGGGCATGGGCGCCGAAAGCGGGGGGACGGGGGACGCGTCCCCTCTGTTGGCCAACCAGGGGGGACGTCCCCCAAAAAATTTGGGTCAATGGTCATTAATGCTGTCAGTTACCGAATATGCTCAAAATTCGTCTCCCCGGTCAGCACCAGCCCGGGTCTGTCCCCCCCTGCGAAAATTCCGTGGCGGCGCCCCTGGTGGCGGGTATATAGTGTACCCCAACCTACTAGTTACCAGGTTTCTAATCAAGCACTAATGCCATAGACGATACGCTGCAAAATTTAAACACTAGTTGCATAACACTAAAATAGTATAGGCTATAATAGGTTAATGCTAGGTTATCTTAGGCTAGCTTTGCAACCAACGTAGGTTCAAGTAGGGCCCATCTCTTAAAGGGAATGTGGCACCTTAGTCGAATCCTGGAATTTAGTGTAATTAGACGTACTTTTAGCCGACATTATGAAGCCACTCATGATTTCTGTGAAAAATGTAGAATAAGCTCAATATTTTGATTTTTAAAATACTCCTCTAGGAAAAGAAATACATATCTGCCTGTGGATGATGTCATGATCTGGCAACCACTACCAAACCCGAAACGCTTCAAGGGCTTCGATTGGTTGATGCTCATTGTGACGTCAGCATATGTCATCACATCAATAGCCATGACAACTATGGCCTGCTGCTAGGGGTACATGAGGGGTACATTTCAGGTAGGTTTTAGCTTTTTTCTACAGAAATCTCGAGTTCCAAGACAAATGATATATTGAGTACCGGGTTTTCCGACTTGCTTTACAACGTGGCTATCTCAGTTAAAATCACGTTATGAATGTGCCACATTCCCTCTAACTAGCGACTCTCATAATTCTTACTAACAATCTATCTATTTTCTCATACCTCTCTTTTCCTCTGCGCGGCGGCTGCCCAGCCGGAGAGGGGAGCTGCAACCTCACCTCCGGGTTGCAGGGTAAATTCGCCGCACCCTGGCCAGGTGTTTAGCGCAGTTTCTAAAGTATGAAATTATTGATTTAACGGAGGATTTCGAGTAACGTAGAAAAAGCGGACTCTCAGTAGCTCACACACAAAATTCTAAATTCTAAATTTAAGGTCTTCAACCACAGCGATGACAGGCGTCCCTTCGCACTCTGCGCGTCCAAAACTTTTAAAAGAACTTCCTTGGCTTGGCTTTTTGCTATTGCCACGACCGTCAATTTGCAAGCTGAAAACATCTTGCAACCCATTACTTGGAATAACTCACATTGCTTTGATGAACTAAAATGGTTTGCCCTTCCGCAAAAATTCTAAATTCTCCCACACACTTCTCTAAGGGCGGGCAAAGGTGCTATGCACAGAACGCCTTATAAAAAGTCTTCGATCGATCATTACCCTTGTTGGTCTGATTTCCTACGAAGATATTTGAAAGTACAGTTGTTTATATAAGAATATTTAGGAAGGTAGTCGTTGGATTGGGGTTATGAAATTAGAATCAGCTGAAAGTGCTGATCCTGATTTCATAGCCTAGAAAAATCTCGGAAAGTGCCCGATTCCCTGTTCGATTTGCTCTTGTGGATGAAAAAAACGTCACGCGGTGAGAGTATGCCACAATTTGTCTAGCCGGAAATAGCTTTAAGCTAGATGCTTTTCCTCCGGTACTGGTGCCAGATTGGCATGTTTCGACCATTTTTTTCGTACGCACGGCGTAGATACATTCTTTCCCAGCCCGGTGGTCTTCGGAATCTTTTTTGCTTTGGATCTCAAGCGATATCTGGATTGTATTCTAAGTTCTAAAATAAATATAAAGGAAAATAACGCTCAATAAAAGGGATATAGGAGCGTGCCCCAGATGCTGTATAATACTTATTCCGTGGACGGTCCTACTGATGAAACCGCTCACTTACCCCTCCCTAGCCATCGGTGGAGATCCCGGAGGTTGGAAGGTCAGGACTCCCCTGGACTTTGGATCTCCGATATGCTTTGTATAGGGTTTGTATGCTGTGCCAGCTCTCAATCATCCAGGACCACCTCCCCCTGGGTCGAGAAGAGATCTGCAACCTTATCCCTAACACTTGACATGACGCTGAAACCAGTACCCCCGAAAACAACACTTGTCCCGAAAATCAGTACTTTGGTCCCCAAAAACGAAATTTGGGGTACCCTGAGACTGCCTACTGATGTTCCGTGGAACTTTCCCTCGTGAGGCCCTGAGGCTACTCTGAACGGGGGGAGGGACGATGCCCGCTGAGACTAGCTCTCGGGGACACCTGAGGGCAACCCCAGGGGTCCCTGAAACCAACTCCTAGAGGACTTCTAGACCAACACCCCTGAGACTAATTGTCGGGTCTCAGACTAGCTCTTGTGGTCCTCCTTACACCAAAACTGAAAGGCCCTCTGAAAGTAACTCAGACGCCCGAGACTAGTTCTCGGAGGGGGGGAGTCCGAGACTAGCTCTGGGGTCCCTTGAGACCAACACTTGGCGGCACTTACAAGACTGATTTTAGGCCCCTCCCTGATTAGCTGTCAGGGGACCCCTGACACTGATTTTCGGGGCTTCTTAGAGAAAAAAACTGAGGGCCTCTGAGAATATCTCCGGGCTCCTAAGATTTGTTCTCAGCAGTACCCCTGAGACTAACTATCGGGCCCCCCAGATTTGCTCTCGGGAGGAAGAGGGGCTGAGACTGACTCGGGGGCATCCAGATTTGCTCCTGGGAGTCCACTGAGGCTGACTTTGGGGGGGCTGGGAATGGCTCTCGACGGCCCTCTGAGACTAACTCTGGGGCGCCCCCTGAGACTAACACTCGGGGTGGGGAAAGCACCCCTGAGACTTTGGCGCTTCTGGACTACCTCTCGGAGGCTCAGATAAGCCCTCAGGGGCCTAAGGCTAACTCGGAGCACCCTGAGACAGGCTCTCGGGCCCGTGAGACCAAAACTCGGGAGCACCTCTAGGAGTTGCTCTTAGAGCCCCAAGATTACCTCTCGGATGCCCCCGAGACTGACTCCCGAGGAGCCTTCTGAGCTTTTGGACGCTCCCCGGGACTGATTCTCAGAGTCAGTCCAAAACTCGGCGGGGGGGCACAACCTGAGATTAACTCGAAGGCTCCCAAGATTACGTCTCGGGGCCCCCCTGAGACCTACACTCTGCGGCACAAATGAGACGTGGGGCCCCCTGAAAGTAAACATTGTCTCCTGAGAGAGACGCCCTTGAGACTATGGGGGGGCCCCTGAGACCAACACTTGGCGGTACCTATGATACTAATTCTCGGTTCCCCATGTAAGCTTTCGGGGGCTCTCCGTAGACCAAAACCAATGGGTCATTGGATAACAATTTGCGTTTCCCGAGATTGGTTCTCAGGGGCCCCTGAGGCAGACTACCGGGGGCTCCCCGGGAACAACTTAAGCTACTCAAAAGACAACGAGCCGAAACGTCCTGGGGAAATATCTGTCTATTTCAGCATGTTCTTTGCCGCGCTGCTTTTAAGGCTAAACTAAGGGTTTTCCCTGAAAACGGTTTTTGCTTTACCTATTTTGCTGTCACCCTAAATTGGAAACAGTTTGAAGTTAGTGTCTCTGATATTTTTGCACCGGACAGTTATTTGCTTAGACCACATGCCTCGTCAATGACAGCCAAATTTTAACGCTTATCATTTTCAGTCATCACGTCCCAGTCCACATGAGGTCATGGGAGAGGTTAGGGGCACGGAGCTCCCGTGCCCCTGTTCCGCCGCCTATGTTCACTGTGATTATCTGAGAGATACTTTGAAAGAATGCCAATGATACTCTTAACCTGCGCCCCACCGGGGGTCCGGGGCCACTTTCGCCCCACGAGGAGATCGATGGTCTCCCTCTAATTCCGAACATACGGGGTTAGTGCAAATCTTCAAGGTGAATTGGCAAGTTAATGTGAATTCAGTATGGTATTAACCCTCGCCCCACCGGGGGCCATCGATGCCCCTAAGGTTTTTCGGGATAGTAGAAAAACCACGAGGTGCAGCACCGCGATTGAGGTCTCTACCTCTCACCCAATACTTTTCCCACCATCCCTGAAATTTTTTTACCCCAGGTCACCCAAGGTCAGGTCACCAGACGAGGTCAACCAAGGTCACCTCACTTCAACTTTTGAGCTCTATAAGAGCTACATTTCTAAGTCGATTTATTTGAAACTTCCTACACTTAGGACCCCTCCAGGGTCTATAAAATGTATATCCGGGATTTTTCGATTTCGTGACCTGAGGTCACATCACGAGGTGACCTCTTTCATTGAAGAAGCATGGGAAAAACTGTTTTATGATCTAAAAGTCACAAAAACGATCTCAAATGCTCAGTTTGCTCAGAAAACCGTTCTTGCACACCCTTTCATGGACACCAGGGCTCATATTTCCCCTCGGAACTCTCCGAGGTCATCCAAGGTCACCAGGGGTCAAAAACAGTATTTTGACAATAACTTTTGACCTAATTAAGCTAGAGCGCTGAATCAGGCATCAACAGTTTACCTCTGGAACACAAAGTACGCGGATCGGGTTTTGTTCCCGTGGAAAGAGAGATGATCATGCCAGCAATGGCAGGATCCTTCTTCTGTGCTTCCCGCAAAAGCGAATGAGACCACAACGCAGTGATGCTGCGACTGCGCCTCGTCAGTCTGAATCCCAACGTCAGCAGACTCGGAGGGCAACGGACAAAGCGTTGGCCACGATGTTCCGAGATCCAGGTCTGTAAACCGGCTTGAAATCAAACTCAGAATGCTGTTCCATCTATCGAGCTAGCATGCATGAATCACGGAAGTTGACTAGTCATTGTAAACTCTTGTGATCAGTTTCTAACCTGAACTTCCTTCGGAACAAGTACGGCCTGAAATGTTTGGCAAGTGTCACGCTTGCCAAGGGTTCTAACTTTGTCGTCGAATAATTGTTCTGCGACTTTGACAAACGATGGCTGGCGTAAGCAATAAGTCTACTTTGATCATTTTGTACCTGCCAGAGGATTCCACCTATGCTTCTCTGTGTGTGTATTGGGGTTTATAGGGCGCCTTCAGCATCTAGGCTATATCGCGCCCTCCACCTATGCTTCGGAAGATGCATCGCATTGCAAGGTAACTGACCAGCGTTTGGGCCGAGCTGCGGAAATGCTAACACTGGTGTCTCACGTAACGCCTTTTTCATTTGTCCACACTTAGGGTCAAACCAAATGTCCGACAGACATTTGTTTCGCGGTAGATACCGTCATCTACCCATGATTTACGGGCCTCGGACAGTGACGGTAGATGCCGTCATCTGCCCATGATTTGACCTGCGTCGGACAGTGACGGTAGGTGCCGTCATCTGTCCGTGATTTTCCCTGGATGGTGAGGGATGGTGTTTGTTGGGAGGGCCGGCGTTCGTTTAGTACCTGTCAGTCGTCTGCGGTTCCGGTGGGGAGTGGCCCCGCTGCCATCCCCGCTGTCAAATCCAGCCCGGCTGACCAGCCTCCTCGTTAGACACGCCCCATCGTTTGATGTTTCTACGCTTCATTCCATTGCTTTTTTACGGTGTTCTCGAGACACCAAAGGGTTTTTCCGACATGGTACCTCAACATTTTTTCCGTTCTGTCGTTTTATAAAAAGAACAAATTACACTGGGCCCAATTGCAGCCTTTGTAATCGGTTCCTTTGAATGGTGCATCACCTGGTTTGCCCTGGATTCTCCGGAATCCGTCGATTCCTTGTCCATAGTTTAGTCTCCGGCTTGTCCAGTACCAGTTGCTAGACACTCTCCAGTTATTCGGGTCTGGAACACCTGAAAAGGCAATGCTCATGTTGCCGCCCCGGTAACTCAGTGAGAAGAGATTTAGGCTCCGGCCCGCTGCTGAGAAACATACGGTGGCAGAGCACGTGTGAAGGCTTGGCATCGATTCCGACGGTCGATACTTATCCAACGTAGGCAGGGCGGCCAGCTGCTCTATGGAACGATAAGCGGAGAGCTCAAAATACACCCACTGTTGCAGGATTTGCTTGTTCGATGACAAGTGCATTGAGGCATTTAGTTGACTTCAATTCCAAAATCCGAACTGACCTGAACCCGAACAAAATGTGGGTGAAAATGGTGATAGTAAAACAAAGAATGTAATTTTTTTCACTGTTTTAAGCCGTGTTTCGAAGTCCTCTGCCCTCAAGTGTGGTGACAATGCCGGGCTAAATATTCGCTCCAGTTCAAACATTCAGGTGTCTCTGACCAAAGGCGATTGAATTCATTGAATAAAGAGCCTATATGTTGTGTGCACTTCCAAGTACCTGCCAATCACGGTGATTTTTTGCGGACATGACCTTTGTTAACTGACTTCACGGGCGTTCGTACCCTCCAACCCTCCGGCCGCCATAAAATGAAAGGAGTGGGCTGTAGTGGAAGGGTGATGGAACGCCACTGAAATGCCGGCGCCGGTCCAAGACGCACACGGCCGAGCTCTCTGGTGTGGGGATGTCTGTGTGCTGCCGGCTGTCGTCCGCCACCAGCGCCGGTCATTACCGCGCGGTGAGCGCCAGAGACCGATGTCTGACGAGCGGCATCTGTGGGGTGGGCTGGGCAGCGGCCATGACCCGGGGGTCAGACAGGCCTACCGGCGGCGCGCCGCGCTGCCACTGTTGAACCCTGGCCGCCAGCCAGTGGCGCCCCGGCGACCGAAATACGCCGCCGCCACGCGACACCGGCTGGAGGTCGGTCCAGCCACCGCCGGCGTTGCAACTAAGACCCTGCGCCAGCTGTGACCTCACGATCTGGCGGCGACGTTGTTGCTCATTTTGATTATATCTCAACGGACAAGTATAGGCTGAAATGCAATATTGAGCATACCGTCAGACTTTCGATATTTGTAATCGTATCATAAAAGAAATAGAGTACTATGGGGTTTTAATTTTTTAACTAATATTTTCACTGAAGGCGCAAATATAGGTTATTTTAAGTACAGCCAGTGCCGACAGAAGTTCACTTTGGAAACGGAAGATGGGTCAACTCAGAAGATAGTGCCATGCACTCGATGTATCAGAGATGGATCCAGGATATCCTATCATGGGAGGGGGCGCCACCTGGACCAGGAGGTGTCACTTTTGGGGGCAAAATCTATCAGGCGGGCGCCAAATCCTATCGCAGGACGTCGATACTCATATCCGGGGTGGACAGTGAAATTTTAGGAGGTGCGGTGATGATGGGGGGTCCGCTCGTCTGGTGTTTGCCATTGTTCTACAGTGCCAAACAGTTCTGTTTGGTCCTCCCACTCGGTTTGACTGGTATCACGGTCGGGCTCTGCCGCTGCAGTGACAGCCCAGCTGCTGCAGTGGCAGCGTGCAGTGCCACCGTCCTCGCTGCAGCTGCACACGTCTCTCGGCTGAAAGGCTCGGCGCTAAATCTCTCCCACGGCACTTCAAGCAGAGCTGCCCCGCCGTTAACGTCGCGTGCCATTCAGATGAAACCGGAGCGGTCGAGGGCACGCTCCCCTCTCCCTCTCCACCGACGACGGCTGCCGCGACCTGTGGTCCTGCAACGCTGCAGTGAGGCCTTTCTTTTACCGCACTTATAGCGTGCGCCTTCTAGGATTCATCGCCGGGTTTTGTGAGCGCTTGACCAGAGTTTGTAACCGGAGTTTGCGGTATTCAGTGGTGGATTAAGGACTCGATTTTGCAAAAGGGTCGAGCCGAATACAGGACAGGACGCCTTGATGGTCTCGGTTTGAATGAGGCTTCCTATCGTACAAACATTTGTAGTGAGGGGACTCGGCTTATGTCTGGGCTTTCCCGGTCTGCTCTGAATGTTTGAATTGTTAGTCAATTTGGCGCCTGTGAGATCGGCAGCGCAAAATAAAAAAATACATAGGCGTAGGCACAGGGGGCCGGGGGTTCAACGTTCAATATCTGAACTTTGAACATCAAGAACACTGAACATTGAATAACAATAAGAACACATCAAGACTGAAGATCAAGATCCCCTCCAAAGTTAAATATCTGAACCATGACCCTATGGCGTTGGCTGGGAATAAACGACTTCCAAATACACCGTGCCCCCTCCCCCAATGTTCTGGACGTTTCTACACCCATGCGTCCATGTGTTTTCATCAGGTCTGTTGAAGGGCGAACGCCGGAGTTGGCTGTGCGAGGTGGCTCTGACCTCCGACCCTCTGTTCTGGAGCCATCAGGTCTGTTAAAGGGCGGACGCCGGAGTTGACTGTGCGAGGTGGCTCTGGCCTCTGGCCCTCTGTTCTGGAGCCATCAAGTCTGTTGAAGGGCGGACGCCGGAGTTGGCTGTGCGAGGTGGCTCTGGCCTCTGACCCTCTGTTCTGGAGCCATCAGGTCTGTGGAAGGGCGAACGCCGGAGTTGGCTGTGCGAGGTGGCTTCTGACCTCCGACCCTCTGTTCTGGAGCCATCAGGTCTGTTGAAGGGCGAACGCCGGAGTTGGCTGTGCGAGGTGGCTCTGGCCTCCGACCCTCTGTTCTGGAGCCATCAGGTCTGTTGAAGGGCGGACACCGGAGTTGGCTGTGCGAGGTGGTTCTAGCCTCCGACCCTCTGTTCTGGAGCCATCAGGTCTGTTGAAGGGCGAACGCCGGAGTTGGCTGTGCGAGGTGGCTCTGGCCTCCGACCCTCTGTTCTGGAGCCATCAGGTCTATTGAAGAGCGGACGCCGGTGTTGGCTGTGCGAGGTGGCTCTGGCCTCCGACCCTCTGTTCTGGAGCCATCAGGTCTATTGAAGAGCGGACGCCGGTGTTGGCTGTGCGAGGTGGCTCTGGCCTCCGACCCTCTGTTCTGGAGCCATCAGGTCTATTGAAGAGCGGACGCCGGTGTTGGCTGTGCGAGGTGGCTCTGGCCGCCGACCCTCTGTTCTGGAGCCATCAGGTCTATTGAAGAGCGGACGCCGGTGTTGGCTGTGCGAAGTGGCTCTGGCCTCCGACTCTCTGTTCTGGAGCCATCAGGTCTATTGAAGAGCGGACGCCGGTGTTGGCTGTGCGAGGTGGCTCTGGCCGCCGACCCTCTGTTCTGGAGCCATCAGGTCTATTGAAGAGCGGACGCCGGTGCTGGCTGTGCGAGGTGGCTCTGGCCTCTGACCCTCTGTTCTGGAGCCATCAGGTCTATTGAAGAGCGGACGCCGGTGTTGGCTGTGCGAGGTGGCTCTGGCCTCCGACCCTCTGTTCTGGAGCCATCAGGTCTATTGAAGAGCGGACGCCGGTGTTGGCTGTGCGAGGTGGCTCTGGCCGCCGACCCTCTGTTCTGGAGCCATCAGGTCTATTGAAGAGCGGACGCCGGTGTTGGCTGTGCGAAGTGGCTCTGGCCTCCGACTCTCTGTTCTGGAGCCATCAGGTCTATTGAAGAGCGGACGCCGGTGTTGGCTGTGCGAGGTGGCTCTGGCCGCCGACCCTCTGTTCTGGAGCCATCAGGTCTATTGAAGAGCGGACGCCGGTGCTGGCTGTGCGAGGTGGCTCTGGCCTCTGACCCTCTGTTCTGGAGCCATCAGGTCTATTGAAGAGCGGACGCCGGTGTTGGCTGTGCGAGGTGGCTCTGGCCTCCGACCCTCTGTTCTGGAGCCATCAGGTCTATTGAAGAGCGGACGCCGGTGTTGGCTGTGCGAGGTGGCTCTGGCCTCTGACCCTCTGTTCTGGAGCCATCAGGTCTATTGAAGAGCGGACGCCGGTGTTGGCTGTGCGAGGTGGCTCTGGCCTCCGACTCTCTGTTCTGGAACCATCAGGTCTATTGAAGAGCGGACGCCGGTGTTGGCTGTGCGAGGTGGCTCTGGCCGCCGACCCTCTGTTCTGGAGCCATCAGGTCTATTGAAGAGTGGACGCCGGTGTTGGCTGTGCGAGGTGGCTCTGGTCTGCGACCCTCTGTTCTGGAGCCATCCGGTCTATTGAAGAGCGGACGCCGGTGTTGGCTGTGCGAGGTGGCTCTGGCCGCCGACCCTCTGTTCTGGAGCCATCAGGTCTATTGAAGAGCGGACGCCGGTGTTGGCTGTGCGAGGTGGCTCTGGCCGCCGACCCTCTGTTCTGGAGAGCAGTGGCGGATACAAGGGCCGATTCCACCTTTCAATATATTTTGTAAAATACAGATTTATTTTTCTTTTTGTTAGTTATTTCAAGTTGAAACATATCTTGGCAACATTTCTAGCGTTCGATTGCCCTCACCCGTGCGTTTATTAATGAGAAATGGGATTCCAAAGATATCCAAGTACCGAATTGGCCTCGGTGAAAAGGCCTCAGCTGGATTTCGTCCATTCAGAACAATGACGTCACTTTGTCGTATTTGGAGGGGGGCCGAAATGATCTCGGGCGTCATGAATGGGTGCGCAAGTGCACGCGGTGAGTTTTAAGTTACCTCGGTAACCTTGGTGAGCCCTGTATTGAGGCGGGAATATCAATCACCAAGGCAGAGAATACCGAATTTTGAGGTCAGTATGGTTTTTGGAGAAAAGACTGGAAATTGAGTGAGTGCGTGGAAAGAATTTGAGTTTGCTGTTGGAAGGGATATTGTGGATGAAGGTTCATTTCTTATCCCTGATACTGCAACTTACCTTTCCGGAAATTCACGATTAATTGAACCATTTCTCCCATCTTAGATATCTACTGGAGATAGGTGGGTACCTACCTTCTCAGTACAGTACTGAGTGAGGTCATAATACCTTGCAAAAGTTTTCCACAGCTCGGAGGAAGGCTCAGACTGTACCTTTTGTGGCTCATGATTTTTTAAGGCTGGGTATGTTTGCTATTTTAGGCTATATAGGCTGGTGGTTTTCACACATTGAAGCAAAATAATCCTGGCAGAGGCTTGAGTGTTTAAACCCCACGTCATGCATTAGATAATGGTAGCCTGTGTGGTGCTTGCATGGGGGAAAGTTGGAGAATATCAAAATAAGGGGAAGAGGGATTTTATCTGGTTGGCTATTTACCATGGCATCAGGGTCAAATAATGTATTCTATATATAAACATTAGAAATCATGTAGCTTCCTAGTTCTATGTTAATGGGTTAGAGATTCAGGGTTATTAGATCCTATCTATGTATATATGAGGTACCTACAATTGCGGAGTGTCAGAATGTTTTCATTCCACTAGGAGGTAGCAGAATGATGATTCTTCACTTCCATTCTACAGCAGATATTTTCATCTACTGTCAGTCAAAACAAAAAAGCTGGTGGTAGTTGTTGCTTGTATTATGAAGGCACATAAATACAGTCCTAAATCAAAGTATTATCCTAAAAAAGTATTGGTTTGTTAAGGAGCAATAAACAGGTCCAGGAAAAGGGCTGTGATGGGACTTGCAAGCCTGTAAATACTAAACAAAAAGAGGCATGTTAAGAAAGCAGGGGATTTTGGCCTCTTTTTGGGATTTTGGCCTCACTCTCCACCTTGCGTGAAAGCAATTTCAGGACCCTAAATATAAGGCCCTCGGGCCGTCAATGTCGGAAAAAAACACTCATCAGCTCAGAGTGGACACATCCCTACATGAAGACATGTCCCGTTCTTTGTAGGTGATGTTTAAGAAGAGCGAAAAAGCCGCTGCCCCGACGTCAGACGCCGGTTTGAAGTCGGCCCCGGCGGCGGCGGCTCCAGTGGGCCGGTACCGAGTCCAGCCCGACACCCCGGACGGCCGCGGTCGCTTGCAGACGGTGGTGCCACCTTTACGGCGCGACAAGTCGGCGACGGAGCGCCGCGCCGTGCCCCTGGCGGCACCGGCACCGCCACAGCGCAGATTCAAAGGTAACCTGTGGCTGAGACATGTGGTGGGTTTCGATGAGCGATTTTGCGTCAGTATTGGAATGATGATATGCTTTGCTTAATATTGTCAGTATCCGTAATCTATTATGTATTTTTATGGTTGAATTTCCCATAAATACGAAATAAATTCTGGAAGCTGTGTCCGTCCGTCAATGTCCGTATCACAGGCTTTGATTCCTTGCGGGAAGCGGCTGGTTCCCCAGTGCGCGGTGGTATTACTCAGACTGAGCGATAATTGATCAAGTGATGGGTAACAGTATACATGGGTGCAGCAGTATAGTGACGCACGGTGGGCGTGGGTTTCAGAGCGGGTGGCCAACCACGTGGCAATGGCGCCCAAACAGGAGACGGCCCCGGCCCCGGCCATTCCGCTGCCCGCCAAACCCGGTCAGTGCTCTATGTTCGTCGCGGAAATAGCAGCACACCATGCTTCCACAGATGTGAACCATTTAGCTGGCATATTGCAGGGTCTTGTGAGAATGCATGTAAATATTCAGCAGACGTGCTCCGCACTGTATAACTACTGCGGATTATAACAGTAATGCGTGACTGGAAATATCGCGCCGCGCTCTTAATCGTGTGTACTGATCGGCGTGCCACATTTCAACGCTGCCCGCGGGACGGACTCAGACGTCGAATCTTCTAAGGAGATCGATGAAAGTAAGTCGCAAAGTTTTTATCAGGCAGTAGCGGATTTTCTTGTCTATCGAAGCCTTTTCTGATAAAATTTTTCATTGGGCAAATGTTAATACGATAGGCAATAAGGAAGTGGTATGTGACCAGATGCCCAGATCTGTCGGTGCATTTCCAATCTAAGGTCCTAACTCCCCTAAATGTCCTGTCAAAGAACATTCCTCGTCATTCCCCGGCTTTTAGCCATGATGCCATAAAATGGTCGTCGCATGAGGCTCGCACGCCCTATTATCTTTCTCACACAATTTGCCTCAGTGTCTTAAAGATAAAGAATTGAAGTGGGAAACGTACCTTTCTTCATATATATTTTTTTTGTTTCACCAGCGGGCAATTAAGCCTCATTTATGAAACGAATCTAGGGGAAGAAAGCAAGGATAATTCGCTTTTTTCGAGAATGACCGAACTATGAAAAACCCTCACCTCGTTATTAGGTATTTTATTTGTTCCTCCCACTACTATAAACAGTCCACCACCAACGCCGCCGCTGACTACGTAAGATGCGGCCTAAATAATTAAACTGCGGCCGCAACGTCTCAGCTCGAAGAAAAGCCACCACAAACCGAATTTGAAACATACCGGACATAGTTGTCAAATCACATTTCTCTTCGTATGCTTAAGTCCCAGATTTGATATCACCCCTACTTCTGGTAATGGTCAAGCAGGCTACTTCAAACAAGGGAAATCAATCGCCCTCAAGGAAAAGGTTAAATAAGTTTCAGGGCTCTCCTTGTGTCTGCTAACCTGTAGTGATATGTGCTGCTTTTACTCAGCTGGTTCATGCTAATGTGTGCCTAACTGTGCTGAGCTGTGCTGATTTGTGCTGATTTGAAGCAATCTGTTCTGACCGGTATAGTGCTGAACCGAACTGTATTGAACTGCTGTGCTGTGCTGAACCAACTGTATTGAACTGCTGTGCTGAACCGAACTGTATTGAACTGCTGTGCTGTGCTGAACCGAACTGTATAAAACTGCTGTGCTGAACCGAACTGTGTTGAACTGTTGTGCTGTGCTGAACCGAACTGTATTTAACTGCTGTGCTGAACCGAACTGTATTGAACTGCTGGGCTGTGCTGAACCGAACTGTATTTAACTGCTGTGCTGTGCTGAACCGAACTGTATTTAACTGCTGTGCTGTGCTGAACAGAACTGTATTGAACTGCTGGGCTGTGCTGAACTGAACTGTATTGAACTGCTGGGCTGTGCTGAACCGAACTGTATTTAACTGCTGTGCTGTGCTGAACCGTGCTGTATCAGACTGCTGTGCTGTGCTGAAGTATGGTTTAGCGGGCTGTGGTTCGGTGGACTGTGTTGACCCAGACTGAGCTGTGGTCGGGTGGGCTGTGTAGAGCCAGGCTGAGTAGTGGTTTGGTGAAGTACACTAATATGTGCTTTGTTGAGCCAGGCTGAGCTGTGGTCTGCGGATCTGCACTAATCTGCGTCGCAGTGAGATGGCCTGATCAGACGTGAGCTGGTATGTGCGCATTGTCCTCAGCCGTTTTGTGCGAGCTGGCTTAAGCTGTTGGTGCGTGTTTTTCTGAGTCGTTGTGTGCGCGTCGCTGAGTCGTTGTTCTGAGCCGTTGTGTACTCGTTCTGAGCCGTTGTGTGCTCGCTATTCTTAGTCGTGTGCGCGTTGGTCTGAGTAGTTTGTGCTCGTTGTTCTGAGCCGCTGTGTGCGCGTTGTTTTGAGCCGTTGTGTACTCGTTGTTCTGAGCCGTTGTGTACTCGTTGTTCTGAGCCGTTGTGTACTCGTTGTTCTGAGCCGTTGTGTGCTCGTTGTTCTGAGCCGTTGTGTGCTCGTTGTTCTGAGCCGTTGTGTACTCGTTGTTCTGAGCCGTTGTGTGCTCGTTGTTCTGAGCCGTTGTGTGCTCGTTGTTCTGAGCCGTTGTGTACTCGTTGTTCTGAGCCGTTGTGTACTCGTTGTTCTGAGCCGTTGTGTACTCGTTGTTCTGAGCCGTTGTGTACTCGTTGTTCTGAGCCGTTGTGTACTCGTTGTTCTGAGCCGTTGTGTACTCGTTGTTCTGAGCCGTTGTGTACTCGTTGTTCTGAGCCGTTGTGTACTCGTTGTTCTGAGCCGTTGTGTACTCGTTGTTCTGAGCCGTTGTGTGCTCGTTATTGAGTCGTGTGCGCGTTGGTCTGAGTAGTTTGTGCTCGTTGTTCTGAGCCGTTGTGTGCGCGTTGTTCAGAGCCGTTGTGTGCGCGTTGGTCTGAGCTGGACTGTGTCGACTGCAGAGGAGGCAGAGATCGACCAGCTACGCCGTCGTCTGGAAGACACCGAACGCGCCATGGAGCGTATCATGCAGCAAATGAGCTCCGTCTCCCACAAGCTCAACGCCGCCAGAATCAGCTCCAACATCCGCGCGCTCAAAGAGGTGAGACCGTGGGTTAAGCAGTAGTGTCACCAGCTGTAATGCACGCGATCGTTTCGAAACGTTTTCTCCCGGTGTGATGTGAATTTTATCCTGTATGATATGTGCTATTTCCTATATACCGTCGCGGTAAAGGGATTTAAACGGGAATTTTTGAATTACTGACTGGTCAGTTGTCTGATCGTTTATTTTGCTGCGAAAGGATGGGAATGAACCTGAAAATGAGGTGAGTGGAAGCATCAAAATATTATATTTTGCAGAAACATGGCCGCCCATTCTGGCACGTTAAATGCAAAATTTGACGTCATAACAACGCCATTATATGTTCAGCTATTTGATCGTAAAGGCTCGCCAACCGTCAGGTCATGTCGCGGTCGGTAAAATCATTATTATATTTTTCAAGTAATGATACCTGTTACCAGTTTTATTCTGACCAAACACCAATAGAAGCCCTTTATCGTGTGTAAGGTCTCTGCGAAAATAATGGCAGTTATTTCTGAGTGTGCAAGAAAATGGCTATTTCTCAGCGACCCGACGTCCCAGCGGCTCGAAAATGAATTTCCCAGGCTGCACTTGCATCTCTTTCATCCTCAGTACCATTACAATGCTCTCCGTCTAAAAATAACATCTGAACATGTAGTGAAAGACTCAGGAGAAAGTATCGCCTTCCTCAATCCCGAATAAGCTCTAAAAATTGTAGTCCCATCCCTTCACATATGTACAGCTACTTTCCATTATTTGCATCGAATGATAGACCAATGCCGTCCAGGCCTCTACTGGCAACCCCAGTCCAAGATAAACCAAAATGTATGCAATGTATTGGATGAAGTTTCGTAGGTTATAGTCTCTGACCTCTGACAGTATCGACAGATGGTCTCCGAAACATATTAGAGACCATCCATAAGTTACATTTGTTACACACAAGGAAAGAGGGGCGGAGAAAGTCAGCCACCGTGTTGTCAGACGTCAGATAAGGGCGTAAGAAAGCGTTACATGGGGGGGGTAAAAATCACTAGAGAATGGGTTACGTAATTTATAGATAGCTTCTTGGATCTAACTTAACCCTATTTCCGGCAGGGGGGCTAATATTGCCCCCCCCCTTCAGGTTTTTCGAGAATATCTCCGAAACGGCTTGCGATAGAACTTTGAAACTTCCTGACTTTTCCTAAAACTAGTACAGGCAGGTTTTCTGAAATTTTCAAGATTATATATTTACCAGGGGCGGAGCTATGGCTGGGTTTTTGGGAGGTTCTATCCACAAACCAAGTATTATCGTATGCGATGGGTTTTTTGTAAAAGGAAGCCGTCTCTGCTGATCCTGATACCAGTCATATGGTTTTATTATATCATTTTTTATGTGAGATGATAGTGCATTCACAATTGTCACTATTTGTATTCATCAGGGGCGGTTACAGCAGTTCAAAATGGGGGAAATGTTATCAAGAAGGACTAAACGTTAGTAAGTGAGAAGACTGCTTACAGCCGTGCCAGGGCGAATACAATTGGGTATATGAAAATTCAAAATAGTTATAACCCAATTCTAGATTACCAGAGGCGTGTCCAGTCACTACACATTTTCAAAATGTATATTCCCAGCCAGTATCACCGCTGCGACTCAATATCGTTGTATATTGAAAATGTGTTTCCAATCATCCCCACCCCCCCCCACGACGAGTCCTTGATCCGCCTATGTCACCCCCTTTCCCAGAGCTGCCATGGGAGGGTAAAAATTATCAGAAATTAAATTTCAATTAGTCGAGGGACTAATATACTTATGCATACTATTCGCATATTGTTGGTATGTATTTTACCCCACTGTTTTACCTTACTGCATCCGCCCCTGATGAGTTTTTACTTTTTTCTCATTTATTTATGTGTCAAAGATGCCAAGCAGTATATGACGGCTTCTAATCCGCGTAACAAAAACTTTTTAGGTTGTATATATTTCCCCTCATAGTCCTGGTCCTGGAACTGCCATTGAATTTCGAATTTTTGCGTAACTCGAGTATATGAAAATTTTGGGTCAATGATTTGTAAATCTGAACTAGTTTTGTGAAAATCGTACAACAGAGACAAGGGTTATGGAAAATCTAAAAAATACACAAAAATTGTATATTTTGCACGACCTTCTCCTAAAAAATAAAAATTTTGAAATTTTCTTTTTTTAAATAAAGTTTAGCAGCAGAGGAATCTATGGCACTTTGAATTTTCAAAATCGGCCGGTTAGATTACGAGATCTTAGGGGGGGCCGATATTGCCCCCCTTGCCGGAAATAGGGGTAGCCGGGAGCCTGACGGAAATAGGGTTAAAGATGACACTGATGAAATTTAATGGGGTCACAGAAATTGATAAATTTATCAGAGCTGAGTCGAGGAGCATGATTGAAATGATGTTCTAATTGCAGAGTGCTGTGGGAATAACCTAGGACCCCAAAAGATTATAAAACAGAAGACAGTAAAAGCGCTATAAGGCAATGCAAAAAAGCAAAATATGTTTTGCCTTGTCTTTTAGCGCTTTTGCTGTCTTCTGTTAGGGTCCTAGGTCATTCCCAAGACACTCTGCGGTTTATGGCAACCCATCTACAGCAGGCCTTCCGAGAACTTACGATGTTCTAACTGCCCCAACTTCCTCAAAGCTCCTCCAACTTCCCCCCGCCCTTTCCAGGGCCACCTCAAACTTCCTCAAAGCTCCTTCAAGCTCATCTCAAACCTACCCCGTGGAACGAAAGGTGATTTTTTCAGACGAGATTGGAGGAGCACAATTCTGGCGCACGAATTTCAATTCATAGGCTAAAACAAATCGTTTTACAATGAGAAACGAACGTTTGCCAGTAGTTTGTTGTTGTGATTGCGTTGTTTTTCTGTGCGCCACTTCCGCTGAAATGCATAAATGAGCATGGGAGGCCTTAATCGAATTTCAATAATTCCTTAGCTTTGCTATACCGACCATATTGGCGCTGATCAGCCGCGATCATCGGATATCTCCTCCCAACATGTAACAGCGGACACCGATTTTTGCATCTGCTCCGAGGTCTTCTAAGCTCCTCTAGACAAGTCGAGCTATTTGTGGATAAATATTTTATAAATCACCAACGCCCTTCATGCATCCGTTTAGGAAATACACTCGGTTTAAAGGGAATGTGGCACCTTGGTCGAGTCCTGGAATTTAGTGTAATTAGGCGTACTTTTAGCCGAAAATAATTAAACCACTCATGATTTCTCTGAAAAATATACAATAAGCTCAATATTTTGATTTTTAAAATACTCCTCTAGGAAAAGAAGTAGATATCTGACTGTGGATGATGTCATGATCTGGCAACCACTACCGTGCTCGAAACGCTTAAAGGGCTTCGATTGACTGATGCTCATCGTGACGTCAGCACATGTCGTCACATCAGCAGCTCACAACAATGGCCGCCTGGCGAGAGGCACATAAGAGGCACATTTCGGGTAGGTTTTAGCTTTTTTCTACGGAAATATCCAGCTCCAAGACAAAAGATATATCGAGTACCGGGTTTTTCGACTTGCTTTACAACTTGGCTATCTCAGTTAAAATCACGTTATAAAGGTGCCACATTCTCTTTAAGCAGTGGCGGCGCTGCCATAGAGGCACATTGGGTACTGCTTAGCCACTTTTGAATGTCGAAGTAGGTACGTATTTTATGTGGAATAAATCTAATTTGACTCGACGTTTAAGTAACAGAGAATATTCCTTTTTCGGATCACTGGTTCAAAGAGCCGAAAATTTGCATCTCTTAGAATCCACTTTCGCAGCTCTTACCGCCAACAAATGTGATATTAGGCACTTCGCGATTTCGCTAAATCTGCCTAACACCGTGGCAAACCTAACGTGTGCTTTTTGATTAATATCTCTAATACCTCATTCATTCGGACGCGAGTACTGGCTCGTTAAATCAGCAACCCAGGCTTGCCTTAGGAGTTAACACGTGCGATGCCTTGACATTCTTGTATTCGCAAATGTCTAGCCTTCTCTAGTGCGGGACAATTGTTTGGCAATTATTAGCGAGATAATTAAGTTTTGCAACCCTTATAAAGAACGTGAGTCATGGCACAAAATCTGGCGGATGAAATTTAAAAATTATTTCACAAATCGATCGTACAGCGAGAAATTGGACGTCGTAAACAATGAAGTGCCGAGGCTGTCCTGGAAGTGGGAAACTCTCGTGAGTACCTGGACTTTCCCGGCTTACTTACTTACCTACCTACTTATCCTTCTTGAAGTTTGCCTTGTACCTTCATATACTGCCGCATAACCGTCTCCGCAATCCACCGACATATGTTTATATATATATTTTTTCAATTTTTATTATATTTAACATCTAAACATAAATATTATTTTTGCTCATCGACTTGAGCTTGCCTATTCTCCAGTCGGCCTGCTGGAATCGCCCCTAATAACAGGTATAGCCTGGGCGACGTCCTTACCTCTAAGCCAATCGTGCCTAGGCTGTCAATTTTCAAGCGCCGCCACTGGGGTTAAGCCACGGAACTTTATACCTGCCATTACTTTTGCCGAGACCTGTAACATTTTCAGTCTTGAGGTTTAACTTATCCGCTATTAACCCGCGCCCTACCGGGGGTACGGCGCCACCTTCGCCCCACCGGGGCGCCATCGATGGCCCCCTCTAACTCCGAAAATATGGAGATTGGCGCAAATGTGCAAAGTGCAAATCTGCATTAGAAACCTCGCGTGAATTCAGTAAGAAATTACTTCGCATGTTTAAGCGCTCAGGTCAATGACTTGACCTTCAGAGGTCAAGTTAGGTCAAGATCGGCTATTTTCACTCAAATATGCAGTGCTTAAGCAAACTGGGCATAACTCTTATGCCTTTAGAGCTATTGAAATCTGGTAAAGTTCATTTGATAGGAAAATGTCAGACCTTTTTTCGCTATGTGGAACGTAATGACATCCCGTCAGTGGTTTGACCTAATATGACCTGAGGTCACGAAAGGTTAGAAAGTGACCTTGCCGTATATCAAATGAAAGCGAGTGACGAGACATACACGATGGTACTTGATTCAGCGCTCTAGCTTAATTAGGTCAAAAGTTGTTGTCAATACTGTTTTTGACCCCTGGTGACCTTGGATGACCTCGGAGAGGCCGAAGTGAAAATATGGCCCTTGGGATCCGTGAAAGGGTGTCCAAGAACGCTTTTCTGAACAAGCCGAGCATTTGCAAGCGTTTTTGTGACTTTTAGATCATAAGACAGCTTTTCACCATGCTTTTTCAATGGGAGAGGTCACCTCGTGACCTGACCTCAGGTCACGAAATCGAAAAATCCCGGATATACACCTTGTAGACTTGGAAGGTGCATGAAGTGTAGGAAGTTCCAAATCGATCGACTTAGAAATGTAGCTCTTATAGAGCTCAAAAGTTAAAGTGAGGTGACCTTGGTTGACCTCGCTTGGTGACCTGACCTTGGGTGACCCTGGATAAAAAAATTTCAGGGATGGTGGGAAAATGATGGGATGAGAGGTAGCGCCGTCAACCGCGGTGCTGTGCCTCGTTTTCTGCTATCCCGGAAAACCCTTGGGGGGGCATCGATGGCCCCGGTGGGGCGAGGGTTAAGTCAACTAACATCTGCTGCTTGCGATTATGGATCAATCAATAACCATTGAAGCTGGTTCGTTGCATGCATCAGACCGAGGACGAGAATGAAGAACCAGCTGGAGACGAAGCCAAAGAGGTGAGCCCTGGTCTCAATGCCGGCTGGCAGACTGCGGAAACTGTTAGTATCATTGATCATTGACAACGGAGGGCGGCAGTGGCATGACAGTTGCGCCCATGTTTAGGTTTATCAGATAACCTGGTAATACCTCTCTCTCTCTCTCTCTCTCTCTCTCTCTCTCTCTCTCTCTCTCTCTCTCTCTCTCTCTCTCTCTCTCTCTCTCTCTCTCTCTCTATCTCTATCTCTATCTCTATCTCTATCTCTATCTCTATCTCTATCTCTATCTCTATCTCTATCTCTATCTCTATCTCTATCTCTATCTCTCTCTCTCTCTCTCTCTCTCTCTCTCTCTCTCTCTCTCTCTCTCTCTCTCTCTCTCTCTCTCTCTCTCTCTCTCTCTCTCTCTCTCTCTCTCTCTCTCACCTCCGGTATTTCTGCCTGACAGGAGCTGTGGGGCTCGATGGACTCGCTGGCCTCGGAGAGCTGCGTTACCGACTACTCCCTGGACTCGCGTGCTCAGGTACTCACCGACCCCTCCCCTCCCTCTGGACGTACAGTCTCGACAGTGTCGGCACCGGCGCCTACACACAAAGCTACGGCGCAAGCTACGGCGGTCCGTCTGGGTACAGTCTCGAAACGTCAGCCGCCGCCAAAGGCTCCGTGCGCACAGCGCCTCTGGCCAGCGCGGTCAGCAGGCTGTACCGCAGTGTCAGCCAGCTGAGTCTGGAGCTGGAGACGGCGCCTGCAGCCGAGGACGAGGTCTCCATGCCAGCTGAGACCGGCGCCGAGCTGTCAGAGCTGCACGAGGGCGAGGACGAGGTGGTGGACGACGTGGACGAACTGAGACATGACGGAGAGAACGCCGTCCGCAGGTTCGCCAGTCTGGAGGCCCTGCAGCAATCAAGGACTGCAGCTGCTGCCGCCGAGCCAGAGAAGGCCGCTGAAGAGGAGAGACAGCCAGAGACCGATCAGGAGGCCGGGGCTGACCGACAGGTAATGGAGGGGACTGGGGTGGATGTGGAGTCGGGTGTTAGTGTGGAGGGATTGGCGGATTTAGAGGAGGCTATCCAAGAGATTGGTGTAGGCCCGACGGCAGACGCGTTGGATGAGGCCAAAGCTGAAGCTAGCGGCACTGCGGCGGAGCTTGTAAACGCTGCGGTCGCGCCAGTTTCACCAGCTTCCAATGGCACCGCAGCCGCCTCATCGGTAGATACCGCCACCAGCCCAGAGACGTGCAGCTCTCGCGGCACCATGTGCGCCACCTCAGGCGTGAGCGAACTCCGCTCCGTCACCTGTCCCCACTCCTTCCCGTCCGGCCTCTCATCCCCCAGCGGCACCGAGTCGGCGCTCTCCACGCCGCGCGTCATCGTGCTGGGACTGCGCACCAAGCGCACCCCGGAGCGGGAGCCACCGCGCTCTGTGTCCTTCCGGCTGGGCGGTGACCCGGGTCAGGTGCTGGCCTCCTGTCACGCCGACGGACGCCCGCCCGAGTCGGCCGTCATGATCCGTGAAACGGAGACGCGCGCTCGGCGGGAGGGCCGGCAGCGCGACCCCGAGGACACCAGCGGCACAGGGCTGGAGACCAAGCTGGAGCTGGAGATCGCCGGAATGGAGGCCACCTCGCCGCCGCCCCGCTCCGCCTGGGCTGCCCGGCTGCACGCCGCCGTAAGCTGACTCGACAGAGGGTGGCGTCGTCTGTGGCTGGTCTAACGGACGCTGCTGCTCCTGTGGCTGAACTGGAGGACTAACGCTCTCAGTAGCTCTGCTTTCCGTGCAGTCAGTGGTGTTCTGCCCCTCGGTCGTGACTGGAAATCTAACCGTTGTCGTCCGCTGTTGTCTGACCTGTCCGAATCTTGATCGTGTCGCCCAGAACCGAGCACCTATGAATTATTTTCAGTTACCTCTCATCGTGATCGGGTATTTCCGCATTACAACTCACCAGGGTTAATCTGCACGCATTCCTTTTTATCTTTCTCTTCATCCCATGTTTGTACTGATCTTTCCTGGTTGTGGTGAGGTGAAAATGGGTTTGAATGATACCTCAGCTCCCATCCCCTCCCCCCCACCCCCATAGCCACAGTGTCGCCTCACCTGTCGTCGCGGTTTAAACTTGAATCCTCACCCTCCACTCATCCACAACTGGATGTATAGGTTTACCAACTATGCTGGACTTTAAAGTCGTGCACGTTTAGAAGGTTTTCCGTAAAAATATATATACTCCCAAGCCCCATACCAGCTCAGGGTAACCCCAGGAGCCAGATCCGATCTTGGGCCTCCAATCAGTTCAGGGGCTATAAGTCACGTCAGGGGACAAGATCAAGTAAGGGACACTAAATCAGCTTAAGAACCTTTTATCAGCTCAGGGATCCCGATCAGCTCAGTCAGGAGTCCAGACCTGCTCAGGAAATCACGCAATCAACTCAGGAGGCCCAGGTGAGCTCAAAGGGCACCAGATTAGCTCAAAGGGCACCAGATTAGCTCAAGAGGGATCAGAATAGCTCGGATGGCATCATATGGGCTCAGGAGGAACAGTTATGGTTCAGGAGGCACCAGAACGACCAAGACGTTGCCCAGATTAGCTCGGGGTACCAGATCAAGTGAGAAGGCTCTTAATCAGCTCAGGAGCCCCATACCAGCTCAGGGGCCCAGACCTCCTCAGGATATCATTTTATCAACCCAGGAGGCTCAGATAAGCTTAAAGGACACCTCATTAGCTCAGGGGGCACCCGACTAGCTCAGAGGGCATAATATGAGTTCAGGAGGCACAATAAGGGCTCAGGAGATCGACTCAGGGTGCATTATTTCAGCTCAGGCGGCAACATATCTGTTCAGGAGGCACCAGATCTATCAGCTCGGGGGCCCAGATCAGTTCCTATCCCCTAGACCAGAGCAGGGGCCTAGATCAGCTCAGGGAGCACCTTATCAGCCCAGGGGACAAGGAATTAGCTCAGTGGTCCCGACCAGCTCAGGGGTACCAGATCAAGTAAGGAAGCACTTAGTTAGCTCATGAGCCGCATACCAGCTCAGGGGTCCTCATCAGCTTCGGCGGGCCCAGCTCAGCTGAGGGCCCCAGAGCTGCTCAGGAAATCACGTTATCAACTCGGCTCAGATTTGCTTACTTGCTTATCTACTTGCTTTTTTATTATCAGAGAGACGCTTCCTGTCAGCATAACGACAGCTTTTTTCGTGGAAATACCGATTCTGATATCAGGGATGCCACTTATTTCTCTGACTGACAATTTCCTAATAATGCACCATCGCAGATTGTTCAAAAAACTTCACCGTGGCGAACCTTTGTGAAATTTGATCTTATCTCCTATTCAGCTTAGCATAAATTGTCTGCAATATTATCTTGGAAAATGACGCGCCCTTCATATTCTGTACTCAAATCACTGCGAGTCCTTTCTTGTTGGCGTGCTGAGCAACTGTCTTGCGTTTCTCGGGTAATAGTGACATTTTTGTCGCATTTTTGCGCTCATTAGAGATGCTAAAACATAAAAATTATTTGTTAAGGCTATGCATCTTCGTTCCAAGACTCTTTCTACAAAAAACGCAGCTAAAATATAATAGATTATGATATTTTAATCAGGTCCCGCAATGTGATATCTTTCAGGACCCAAAGTCTACCAGCAAACACACCATTCCATCGCTTCAAATCAATTCTAACCTCGAGCTACACGTGTAAGACTTGTATACAATACATCAATCCTGTGCACGTGGATTCACTTTTTTGCGGTGCTTTATTAACAACCCCATTGGAGATGACCTAGAAAATAATATATTTCAACATTTCTAAGCTTAACGTCCCACTTCCTAACTGAGGAGATGGTCAATGTCGGCATTGTCCGTTGGTGTCTTTCTCGTGTTTGTTAGTGATTTGCCATTTGCAAGCTTCCCGCGCTATTTCTTTTGGTAATCTTTTTTTGGAAAAACAAGTTCAAAGTTCACCTTAGTTAGCGACAGAAGCAAGCATGGTCTGGCATTTGCATGTAATATATCTTTGCACGTGGGCTATTAAGATCAAATGTGGGTAATGATTTTTTTATCTCAACTCCTAGGGTTTGGGGCTACAATGGAAGAGACCGGGCAAACACGGGGGTACCCTGCGCTACCGTTCATACCAGGGAACATATGCTTAGGCGCAAAGCATATATCTTCAGTTTTCAGACGGGAGCTGCAATGCGGCACATAATAACTACAGGCGGACAAAATTACTCCCAAGCATCACTGCCAATAAGGATATTGCAGTGCGCTACATTTTGCATAGGACCAAGCATATACATGTGTTTGGTGAATGGCCATGACTTTTGCAATAGTCATTATAGTCTCACAAAACTTTGTGTTAATATATCAAACATGTGCAGCATTATATCTGCAAAATTTAGTGTTTGTTAACTGAACTGAGTTTAATCCACTTCAGTTTAACTGAAAGGGGTGTAACGATGTCCCTCAGGCGATGTTGCACGTGCTGGAGTATTGGGCAGAACACCCATTGCGCAATTTCCTATATAATATGAACAACAATGATTGATTTCAATCAGGAAGATACCATTTGAAACTATTTGGTTATGCAATCAGTTGTTACCAGCACTGAAGCAAGAAGCTAACATTCTGGACAAAGTTCCCCAATTAGCGTGAAAACAGTGCATTTGCACGTGCTCAAACATGACGTCATATCTCCATAACTCTTCTAGGTGTCTAAACAATTTTTGGAGCAATTATACTGAACATGTTAAGCGACATGTGTGCAAAGTTTCACGGCTGTTCGTTTAACCCATACAGAGATACAGGTTTTGAGCCAGAAGGGGTGTTGACGTACACCCCTTTCGCGGAGCTGCACGTGCCAAAAATGACGTGATAGGACCAAACCAGAACACAAAAACTGACATGTGTAGAAGCCATGTATTTCGAGCTTGAAAATCAGATCATGTTTTTTGCCACCAACGGTCTTTTTAGCTTAGTTATAAGCCGTTTAAGTCCAAGAGGCAAGGGCCGATTTTGCGCGTGCATCCTTTGACAAATGCACTTCCTGCGGACAACGAGTAGGCGCTGTATCGGTTGTCCACCCAAGGTCATGATCCTGAATATTCAGGGATTTCATTTCTGTGTAACAACCTTTTACAACACGCCGGACAGCTTTTGGCACTTTGCCCCCGGGTAATATATATATATATATATATATATATATATATATATATATATATATATATATATATATATATTCTCCTTGAGGCAGTGACAGTTAAATTGTATAGCACTCGCGCACTTGGATATTTTTCTTTGGAGTTTTTCTATTTTTCTTCGTTGGTTTTAATGTCAGTCGTTAATTCGTTTAAAAGGTCACCAAAACTCATTAATTAGAACTAGTTTCCACTGTATTCTCAAGTCATCTTCAGCATTAAATATTTGCTCATAGTTTTCATTTCACATTTCGAAAACATGTTTTTAAATATCGCGAGAACGAGCATTATAACAGTACCACTTCCTTATTAGCTACCTTACCTATTATAAACGATGCATCTAGATATTCCTATAAGAACATTAACATAGTTTGAGCGTATAACACTTACATTTATTACATTTCAATACACGAATTACATAAATTAATTACATTTTACATCAGTTACATGCGGCATATATTCATTAACAATGAACATTGATCATCATCTCATCCCCCAAAGCGTAAGTGTTCGGTGTGTGTTTATCTGCATGTTGAGTGAGGGCTTTTGTTGGTGTATGTGTAGTGCTTCGAGGACTGCTAGTTTTCGTGTTAGAAATTTACTGTCTGTTGCTTCAATGAGAACATCTAGGAATGGTAGCATGTTGTCACGGCTGAGCTCATGTTGTCACGGCTGAGCTCAGCCGTGACAACATGAGCTCAGCCGTGACAACATGCTACCATTCCTAGATGTTCTCATTGAAGCAACAGACAGTAAATTTCTAACCAGTGTGTATAGAAAACCCACAAACCAAGGTATTACAATGAATGCGGATAGTGAATGTCCTGAGCAGTATAAACGTAGCGTACTTAAAGCCTTCATTAGAAGAGCCCTTAAACACTGTTCCACCTACCAAAAGATGCACGAAGAGCTGAATCGCACAAAACAACTTCTAGTATCCAACGGCTACACAAATCATGACATAGACACAGAAATAAACAAACAACTATCGAAAACAGAAAAAAACAGAGACAACCGTTACACAGACACATCACATCTACTACAGAAACAACATGAACAGCGCACACAAAACAGATGAGAGAATACTTAAGGATATCATTAGGCGCAACGTAGAGTGCAAAAACCAAGGAAGACTCCAACTTCACATATACTACCAAACACAGAAAACACGCAACCTTGTCATGACTAACAAGCCTGTCGAGACAGTGCCGTTGAAGCGCACCAATGTGGTGTATAAATTCTCATGTCCACATGAGGGTTGTAGACCTCATGCCGAACACTACATTGGTGTGACTACAACGACATTGTCTTGACGGCTCACCATGCATCTGCAGGATGGAGCCATCAAGCAGCATATGCAAACTACACACAACACAGAACTCACGAGGCAAACACTAGTCCAGAACACACACATCATCGCTTCCACCAATGACACACGAAAACTAGCAGTCCTCGAAGCACTACACATACACCAACAAAAGCCCTCACTCAACATGCAGATAAACACACACCGAACACTTACGCTTTGGGGGATGAGATGATGATCAATGTTCATTGTTAATGAATATATGCCGCATGCAACTGATGTAAAATGTAATTAATTTATGTAATTCGTGTATTGAAATGTAATAAATGTAAGTGTTATACGCTCAAACTATGTTAATGTTCTTAGAGGAATACCTAGATGCATCGTTTACAATAGGTAAGGTAGCTAATAAGGAAGTGGTACTGTTATAATGCTCGTTCTCGCGATATTTAAAAACATGTTTTCGAAATGTGAAATGAAAACTATGAGCAAATATTTAATGCTGAAGTTGACTGTTGAAAATACAGTGGAAACTAGTTCTAATTAATGAGTTTTGGTGACCTTTTAAACGAATTAACGACTGACATTAAAACCAACGCAAGAAAAATAGAAAAACTCCAAAGAAAAATATCCAAGTGCGCGAGTGCTATACAATTTAACTGTCATTGCCTCAAAGAGAACATATTGCCGAACTATTCGAATATGTATATATATACTATATATATATATATATATATATATATATATATATATATATATATATATATATATATATATATATATATATATATATATAATTATTCTAGCGCTAACATTAGAAATTTTGATGTAAGACTAAATGGAATGCAGCTTAAACGTGAAGAAACTGTAAAGTATCTTGGCGTTTATATTGACGAAAAGCTTAAGTGGAATTCGCACATCCTTCATGTGTCTTCGATTATAAGTAGAAATTTAGGAATCATGAGCAGAGCCAAGTATTTCCTATCATCGCACGAACTCACTCATTTGTATAACGCCTTTATATTGCCCATCTAAATTATTGTGCAATGGTTTGGGGTAGTAATTACGAATCCACTCTCGATAAGACCATCAAATTACAGAAACGTGCTATTCGAATCATCGACAAAAAACCCTATTATTACCACACAAGTGAATTGTTTCTAAAATTAAAAATACTTAAATTCCCTTAACTAGTCTCAGAACAAAAAGTTATTATATTGTCGAAAGTATTGGATGGTACAATGCCAGATGTGATATCGTCTATTTTTCAGAAATACAGAACAACTAATACGAGATTGATTAGACACTTTGAAATACCTCAGGCTACAACAAATTATAGGAAATTTGCTCTGGCATGCTCTGCACCTGAAATTTGGAACAAAACTATATGTCCAACGTTTAAATGTATAACGGAAGTTCCTCTAAATAAACATGTGCTTAAAAAATATATCAGAGAAGTATTCTTTTGCAATTATAGAATTCTTAATAATGAGCCTCGATGACCGGCGCTGATGGTGGTGATGATGTACCAGAGCACAATGTGTGTGGGTGTGGGCGTGCGTGTATGTGAGTGGGATAGTGTGCTTGTAGGTGGGCGAGAGGGAGTATTTGTGGGTGGGAAGGTGGATGTCTGCCGTGCGTGGGTGGGTGACTGCGGTACTCGGTGTGTGTGGGTGTGTACGTGCGCGTGTGTGTGGATGTGTAGGCAGGCGTGCGTGCGTGGATTCGGGTGTGTGTGTGTGTGTGTGTGTGTGTGTGTGTGTGTGTGTGTGTGTGTGTGTGTGTGTGTGTGTGTGTGTGTGTGTGTGTGTGTGTGTGTGTGTGTGTGTGTGTGTGTGTGTGTGTGTGTGTGTGTGTGTGTGTGTGTGTGCGCGCGCGCGTGCGTGCGTGCGTGCGTGCGTGCGTGCGTGCGTGCGTGCACTAACGTTACAATTATGGTGAATGCATCTGCGTGCATGCATGAATGATGTAGTACCTGTGCTCTCCCCGAATGTTACTAGTTTCACTATTCTTTCTGGGGAGGGCGCAGGGAATCAACTAACCCTTACTAGCAAAAAAAAAGAAAAGAAGATCAGCGCAGACCAGACTATTTCTCTTAAAAAAATATTACGACTACGGAAGATCTACCCCTAAACAAAAACACACTAAAAAACATGTAAGGGATATTTTCATTGCCAAATATAGAATGAATAATTAGTAACCAACGTGACCATGGCCGTGAAATTTATAGTGGGGGAAGACATGTGAACCTTGGTAATGGGGCTGCACATGGAAGACTGTAATTATGTGTCTCAATAAATGTTTCCTAGTGTATATGTGTGGGTTTGTGCGTGTTGCATGGACGTTGTGCGTGTGTGCGTGTACGTGTACGTGTACGTGTACGTGTGCGTGTGCGTGTGGGTGTGGGTGTGGGTGTGGGTGTGGGTGTGGGTGTGGGTGTGGGTGTGTGTGTGTGTGTGTGTGTGTGTGTGTGTGTGTGTGTGTGTGTGTGTGTGTGTGTGTGTGTGTGTGTGTGTGTGTGTGTGTGTGTGTGTGTGTGTGTGTGCGTGCGTGCGTGCGTGCGTGCGTGCGTGCGTGCGTGCGTGCGTGCGTGCGTGCGTGTGTCTGACTCCCTGCTGCGCTTGCTTGCTAATTTGCCTGCTTGCTTGCTTGTTTGCATATGCCTGCATGTCTGCCCTAATTTGCTTACTGTCTTCCGAGTTCTCTGGGGAATGTTACTAGGCCTCTATCTTTTCGCCAGAATCTCGGAGAGGCTAACACGAATCTCCATTTTTGGGTAGTCCCGTTTGGAAAAAGACTAACAATCTAACCGGTAATGAGCTAAATTATTGTGCATTTCATAGGCGTAGGAACCGGGGGGCCAGGGGGGCCACTGGCCCCCACTTTTCTGTGGGGCCCCCCACAGAAAAGTGGTATTGATATGAAAATACCAGCAACTGTAACATAAAACAGGAAACCCAAACGGACCGTATAGCTTGCTCGGAAAACCTCTCATAAAGCTGGCCTGGCCTTTTGAGCTGATCTGAGGTCTTATGAGTCGGCCTGGGGCCCCCTGAGCTGTTCAGGGGCCCCTGAATTAACCTCTGATCTCCTATGAGCTAACCTGGGGCTCCTTGAGCTAATCTAAGGTTCCTCGAGCTGGTTTATGCCCTCTGAACTGTTGCATGGTCCCTAAGCTGAACTGGGAGCCATCAGCCTGAATGGGCCCCTTGAGCTAGTCAAAGACCCTATACAAGCCGATCTGGGGGCCCCTGAGCTAAGCTGGGCCCCCAAAGCTAATCTGATGCCCCCTGTGCTAAACTGGGGCTCCTGAGCTTATCTGGGGCTCACGCAGAGTTATAGGGCCCCTGAGCTGAGCTTGAAGTGGCCTTCTTGAGCTGTTCTGAGACGCTACATAAGCTGATCTGGGACCCCTGAGCTGAGCCGGGCTCCTAAGCTGATCTGGTCATCTGACCTAATCTGTGACCCACTGTGCAGAACTGCCCACCCACCCCTCCCCCCACCTCCTTCTTAGATGGACTGGGACCAGTAGAGTAGCTAAGGAGAGTCCAAGGGGTTCGCGAACCCCTCCCCCGCCCTCGGGCCGATCGTAAGCACTCTAAAGGATTCTCTGATCAGGGGCCCCCAGAGTCAGTCTCAGGGGCCCCCGAGATTGGTTCATAGGGGCCCCGAGTCGGTCTCAGGGCCCTCCGCCCCGAGAGTTAGCATTAGGGGGCCCAAGAGTTGGTCTTATGGGCCCCCGAGAGATGGTCTCAGGGGCCCCCCGAAAGTTGGTTTCCAGGGCCCCTGAGAGTTGGTCGCAAGGGACCTCCGAAAGTCGGTCTCAGAGGGTCCGAGAGTCGGTCTCAGCCTCCCACCCCCCGAGATTAAGTCTCAGACACCCCAAAGTCGGTTTCAGGGGGCTCCTGGAAGTCAGTCTCAGGGGACCCGAAGAGTCGGTCTCAGGGGGCCTCCGAGAGTCGAGCTCAGGGGGGCCACGACATATAGTCTCAGGGGGCCCGAGAGTTAGTCTCAGGGCCAAAAGTCTATCTCAGGGCCCCCAGAAGTCGGTTTCAAGGGCCCCTGAGTCAGTCTCAGAGGATCCCAAGAGTTGATCTCAGGGGGCCCCGAGAGTCAGTCTCAGGGCCCCCGAGAGTCAGCCTCAGAAGCCCCGCCCCCCTGAGAATCGGTCTAAGGGGGTCCCTCGAGAGCCTTTCTCAGGGGGCTCCTGGTAGTCTGTCTCAGGGGTCCCTGGGAATTAATCTCGGGATAAGTTATTATCAGATACCCCACCAGTGTTGGTCTAAGGGGGCCTTCTCTCAAGGGCCCCGAAAGCTAATATGGGGCCCGAGAATTAGTGTCATGAGTGCCGCCAAGTGCTGGTCTCAGGGGTCCTTCATAGTCTCAAGGGTGCCTCTCTCAGGAGACAATATTTAATTTCAGGGGGCCCCGAGTGATCATCTGGAGTCCGGAGAGTTAGTCTCATTTGTGCAGCAGAGTGATGGTCTCAGGGGGCCGCGGAGAGGTGATCTTGGATGCCCTCGAGAATTGGCCTCAGGTTGTCCCCCCCGATTTTTTGTCTAAGGGGCCCCAAGAATCAGCCTCGGGGAGCGCTCAAAAGCTAGTCTCAGAGGCCCTCCCCCCCGAAGTCAGTCTCAGGGGCATCCGAGAGCTAATTTTGGGACTCTGAGAGTAATCCCAAGAAGTTCTCCCGAGTTTTGGTCTCACGGGCTCCAAGTTGGCCTTAGACCCCTGAGGGCTAATCTGGGGCCTCCTAGAGTAGGTCTCAGAAGCACCAATTGCTCAGTCTCAGGGACACCCCCTGAGTGTTAGTCTCAGGGGGCGCCCCAGCGTTAGTCTCAGATTGCTATCGGGAGTCAGTCCCAGGGTCCCCCGAAAGTCAGTCTTAGGGGACCCCAAGAGCTAACCTGGATGCCCCCGAGACTCTATGTCTGGGGCCACCCGAGAGCAAATCTGGGGGGTCCGGTAGGTGGTCTCAGAGGTGCTGCCGAGAATTTGTCATAGGAGCTCCGAGCTATACTCAGGGCCCCTCGGTTTTGGTCAAGAGTCCCCGGTAATAAGGCCCAGGGGCCCCTGACAGCTAATCGGGGAGGGGCCGAAAATTAGCCTCGCGAGTGCCCCTAGGTGTTGGTCTTAGGAGGGCCTCAGAGCTAAACTGGGAATCCTGAGCTTATCTGGGGCTCACTTATACGGCCCCTAAGCTTAGCAGGGGCCATGAGCTTAAAGTGGCCTCCTTAAGCTGTTCTGAGACGCTATATAGGCCGACCTGGGCCCCTTAGCTGAGACGGGCTCCTAAGCTGATCTGGTCATCTGAGCTAATCTGCTGCCCGCTGTGCTGAACTGGGGACCCCGAGATGGTCTGGGATCCCCGAATACTTTAGAGTCACTGAGCTGGAACCGTTGAGCTATTCTGAGACCGTACATCAGCCGACTTGGGACCCTGAGCTTATCTAGACCCCTAAAAGCTAATTTGGGCCCTTAGCTAATCTCAGGCGCCCTGTGATGAACTGAATAGCCCCTGAGCTGGTCTGAGGCACCTGCACTTTTATTAAGTCCGCTGAGCTGAGCTAGGGGCGATGAGCTTGAATGGGTCTCTTGAGCTGCTTTGAGCTCTACACCAGCCGACCTGGAATCCCTGAGCTGAACTAGGCCACCAAAGCTAGTTTTGGGCTCTAAATTAGTGTGAGGCCCTTCTGCTGAACTGAGCAGCGCCTGAGCTAGTCTGGCGCCCCTGCCCAATTATAGGACCCGCTGAGCTAAGCTGGGGGCCATGAGCTTGAGTTGGTCCATTGAGCTGTTCTGAGACCCTATATCAGGCAACTTGGGGGCCCCTGAGCTGTGCTGGGCCCCACAGCTAATTCGAGCCCTAAGCTAAGCTGAGGCCCCCTGTGCTTATATGAGGCCTCTGAGTTGGTCTGGAGCCCCTGCACAGTTCTAGCGTCCCTGAGCTAATCTTGGGGCTGATACCTTGAATGGCCCATTGAGCTGGTGTGGTACCTTATATCAGCCGACCTGGGCCCCTGAGCTGAGCTTGTCTCCCACAGCTAATATGTGGCCCCTGTGCTGAACTGGGGTCCCCAGCTGGTCTAGCCCCCTTGAACTCTGCTAGGGTCACTGAGCTGGGATCCGTAGGCTTAAACGGGTCCCTTGAGCTGTTCTGAGACCCTATATAAGCTAACCTGGGGGGCCCTGAGCTGAGCCGGGCCCCTAAGCTAGCCTGGCTTCCTGAGACAATCTGGAACGCCCTGTTCGGAGCTTTTAGGGCCCTGTGCTTATGTGGGGTCCCTTAATAAGGTGGTCCCATGAGCCGGTCCCTTAGCCCATGAGCAGGTTTGGGGTCCCCAGAGCTGACTGATTTGGTTCCTGAGCCATGGTTTGGGCACTGGGGGGCCTCTGTGATGACTTGGCGGCTTCTGAACGGCATAGGCATAGGAAACGGGAGAGTGGCGGGCCAGGGGAGCCACTGGCCCTCCACTGTTCTGTGGTGGACCGCTGCAACGCATATGCAAATATCAGCAACTGCAATATAAAACAAGAAACCCGGGCGGGCACAACAGCTTGTCTAGGAAAGTCCAGTTTTGGCGCATGCCCTCTGCAAACCGAAAGCGCTTCAAGAAAAAGGCCAAGGCACCTGCTACCCGAGTGCTCCCAGATGGACCCCGAAAACTGGACCCAATCAAACTCTGGCCCAGACCGCTCCCAACACAGAGCGCTAATTCGGACACGCAACCCGCACCACAAGCCGAGCAGCAGCCGTCCCTCGGTCATCAACGGGCGTGAAGAGCTAGGGGCACAGCCAGGGGGGCACAGGGGGCACGTGCCCCCCCCCATCGGTGCCGGGGTGCCCTTATGATTGCCGGGTGGTGTGCCCTCTTTGGGCCGTGCCGCCGAAATTTAGTGCCCTACGCCGTTGAGCCTAGATGGAACTAGACTGCATTTAGCGATTGAAACTATTGTTTGACAGTTAAGTGCCTTTTTGGTCAGTTAGGGCATTCTGTCGCCTTTCCAAGCACCCGGGAAGAGTATAGGCACATAATCCGTTTCCAGATAATGCCTCATCGTCGCCAATAATCGTATGGGCAGAGCTAATCTGGTGCTCCTTGAGCTCATCTGGTGCCCCCTGAGCGCTGGCCTTGAACCCCGGAAGTTGATCATGTGCCCTCTGAGCTGATCTGGTGCCCTCGTAGTCAATCTGGTGTCCTCCTGAGAAAATAAGTGTGCCTTCTGAGCCGATAAAATACTCTCTGAGTTAGTTTGATGCCTCCGAGCTTGCCTGGTGTCCTTTTAGCTGCTTTAGTGCCCCTTGAGCTGATCCGGGCCCCTGAGCTTATTTAATGCCTCCCGGAGGTGATCTACTGTCCAGGGGTGCAGCCAGGAAGGCACAGGGGGCACGTGCCCCCATCACTGCCGGGGTGCCCTTTTGATTGCCAAGTGGTGTACCCAATTTGGGCCGTACCGCTCGAAATTTAGTGCCCTACGCCGTTGAACCTAGATGTAACTGGACCGCATGTAGCGATTGAAACTATTGTTGGACAACTTAATACCTTTTTCGGTCAGCTAGGGCATTCTGTCGCCTTTCCAAGCACCCGGGAAGAGTATGGGCACCTAGAATGTGCCCACCTAATGCCTCATCGTCGCCAATAATCGTACGGGTGAAGCTAATCTGGTGCTCCTTGAGCTCATCTCGTGGCCTCTCAGCCGGTCCTGGCCCCTTGAGCTGATTACTTGCCCTCTAAGCTGATCTGGTGCCCCTGAGTCAATCGAGTGCCCCACTGAGCAAATAATTGTCCCTCCTGAACCTATATAATGCCCTCTGAGTTAGTATAATGCCTCCAAGCTTGCTTAGTGCCCTAATAGCTGATTTAGTGCCCCTTGAGCTGATTCGGACCCCCGAGCTGATCTCATGCCTCCCCAAGTTGATTCTGTCTCCTAAGTCAATATGGTGCCTCTTCAGCTGATTAGGTGCCCCCTCAGTTGATTATTGATGTCTCCTTAGATGGCCTGGTGCCCCCCTGAGCTGGTTTGGTGGGCCCTGAGCCCATCTTGTGTCCCCTGAGCTGTTATGTTGCTACCTGAGCTGATTTAGGCTCCTGCCATAGTCTGGGGGCTGGGAGCTGATCTAGCCCCCGAGCGGATCGATCTGGTGCCACCTGAGCCCATCTGATGCCCGCTGAGCTAGTCTGGTGCCCCCTGAGTAATCTGGTGCCATTTAAGCTGATCTGGGTCTCCTTACGTGATTTCATGAGCAGCTCTAAAGCCCTGAGCTGAGCTGGGCCCACAGAGGCTGATAAGGGCCCCTGAGATGGTATGGGGCTCCTGAGCTGATTAAGTGCCTCCTGACTTGATCTGGTATTTCCGAGCTGGTCGGAGACCACTGATCTGATTGTTTGTCCCCGAAGCTGATCTGGTGCCCTATGGACATCTGGTGTCCCCTGAGCAGCTCGGGGGCTTTGAACTGATTGGGCCCCGAGCTGGTGAGGGATCCCTGAGCTGATTTAGCGCCCCTGACTTGAACATGCTCCCTGTGCTGATCGATCTGGTGCACCCTGAGCAGATATACTGCCTTCTGAACTTAACTAATGTCCCCTGAGTCGATCTGGTGCCTGCTGAATCATCAGTGTGCCTCCTGAGCCCATCTTATTCCCTCTGGAGCCAGTCTGGTGCCCCATGGCTAATATGGTGCCCTTTAACCGGACTCGGGCCTCCTGGGTTAATTACGTGATTTCCTGAGCAGCTCCCAGGCCCTGAGCTGGGCCCACAGGGGTTGGTGAGGCCCCTGAGATGGTATGGGACTCCTGAGCTGATTAAGTGCCTGCTGACTTTATCTGGTATTCCCGAGCTGGTCGGGGACCACTGATCTGATTGTTTGTCCCCTAGGCTGATCTGGGGCCCTATGGGCCGATCTGGTGTCCCCTGAGCAGCTCTGGGGCTTTTGAACTGCTTGGGCCCCGAGCTGGTGAGGAATTCCTGAGCTGAATTAGTGCCCCTGACTTGATCTTGCCCCCTGACCTGACTTGAGGTCCCTGAACTGATCTGGGGCCCCAAGAGCTGATCTATGGCCCAAAAGCGGATCTAGGTTCTGAGGGTGCCCTGAGCTGGTCTGGGCGCTGAGCTCGTGAAAGTCCCTTAAGTTGGCTTGAGGCCCCCTGAAGTGATCTGGCGCCTTAAACTGTTTTGGGGCTTCTTGAACTGGTTCAAGGCCCTATGAGCCTATCTGTGGCCCATTGAGCTAGTCTGATGACCTCATCTCTGGGACCAATGAGCTAGCCTAGTTCCTGGTTGAAGCATGAGCTGCTCTGTGGCCCTGATCCACATCAGGGGCCCAGGAGGTGGTCTTGAATAGATAGATAATAAGAACACAAGGCCAACTCCCATCATCTTGGGGCGGGGTCACTGAGCTAGTCTAATCCCTGGAGGCACAACTGGGGGGATGGAGGAAGCTGCTCTGGAGGCCTCTGATCCACACTTGGGGGCCCCAGAGCTGGTCTTGAATAGATGGGGAATAAGAACACAATGGAAACTCCCCTTGTAAAACGGAGCTAACGAGGAATGAGGAATCTCTAAAACGGCTTGTGATACCTAGGCACCCCTGGTTATATAAATTGCTTATTATACTGGTGGATTCTGGGAAGGGATGATAAAAAGGCATGTACCCCTGAGCTCAGAGCACAGTCCCCTAAACCAGGATTTCTACTAATTAATTTAAATGAAGAAATAGTTTTCACAATTTTCAGCCCTGTCACACCATTCCCATCCAAACCACCGGCCTGTTCACCTTTTATTTACTCTTAACTGGGACCGAGCCTTGAGAATATGGAACTTAATAAACGCGTTCAAAAGGTATCTCCCAAATTTTTCCGGCAGAAAAATGTGTTCTTCCAAAGACACTATGCTACTCCTCGTCCCACGGCGATTGTGGGAGGCAAGGAACTTAATCCGCATTCAGCCAGGGCTCTCTCGTCACGACAAAACCAGTGGGCATCACAAAACAATTTTCGACTCCAATATGCCTTAACCTGCACATTGCAACAGATATCACATGCTCCGCTGATTTCTCTGATGTTAAGTACTTGCATGAGTTGGCTGTCCTTAAATCTATCCAAAAAAGTAGTGTTTTGGCTACTTCCATGGCATTTTGGTGATATTTTTTTCCTTTTTTCGGTTTTAATCGAGTTTTCCTTCTCCGTCAATCATTTATTTGCATTTTTATTGGACCAAAGATGCCCAAAAAATGATATAAGCAAAGATGTAAGTTTTTTTAGGTTACGTTAAAAAGTGCACTTTTTTCCCGGGGTGCCCCTCAAAGTTGGTGTGCCCCCCTATACGAAAGCTCTGGCTGCGCCCCTGTGAAGAGCCGTCTACAGGCCGTCTTCCACTACGAAGTGAAAAAATATCACCACAGAGCTACTCGATGCGAGGGAAGTGTTGGAAGAGACGTAACTAACACGTTATGTATGAAAATACCTAGTGTAGGCCGGTGTGTATGCGTGTATTATCGACACCAAATGAAAAGTTTTAAAACTGCTCATAATTATGGGCCCCTTGGGCTGGGGGCCCCCTCTGCGGTTGGCCCCCCCCACTTTTTAACCGGTTCCTACGCCCCTGGTGCATTTAACCTAAATAGACCTGTATTCCTGCTCCCTGTATATTTACAGGGAGCTACCACTGGCAGTTTTTACTAATAGTATGATATTTATTATGCTTTCTTTAAGTTACTTTCTTTTTCCTAGCAGGGCGTGCCGCGACTTGTAATATTTTATGTTCTGGTGGTGTTAACGTAAGGGTACTGTTGTCGTTGGGATCGCGGAGAGGGCACGCCTGGCTACCCGTTTAAATGGGTGCGGGCGTTTTCTAGCAATAGAATTGCATGAAAAAATATATATACAAGTATGATTGAATATGACCGAGTTTTTGGAATTAACAAGTCTCTTTTTAACTTTTTCTAAGTCTCTAAATGTTTTTTTAGGTATTTCTGAAAGTTTTTCAAGTATATCTCCAATTCTAGTCATATTTATGAAAGTAAAAAATATCCATTATGCGACTGGTTTCGTAAATTCAATAAACGTTTCCAAGCAAGTGGACATTTTAAACATGACAATACCATTCGAAAATACAAACGTATCACACAACAATAATCACGGCAATATATCAGGCATCTTCCATCTGTGAAGAATAGTTAAACTGTTAAAAGATGGGCCCGCTGCTAAACTATCTTTGGCATTTGTGTCTTCTTAGGGGTCCTCTGTTTTAACCTCCACCATAGGAGCTGGTGTGGCAGAGGGTGAATATTCCGACGTAATCTCTCTGGGTGTTGAGGGTTGGGGACTTCTCTTTAATGAGGACGGCTTCAAGTATTCAGTCTGCGCCTGTCCCGCTCGCGCTCGATGATCTTGAGGTTGTTGGTGAGGATGTTCCTGGTGATAGGTTGCTGGTGGACGTCTCGCCAGTGCTCGAACGGGGGATGGGCGTGCAGGTTCATCGTTTGCCGTCTGGAGAGTGTGGTGACCGTCTGTCCTATATAGTCGACTCGACGAAGCTTACCATCTTCGTGTGGACACGTCCAGTGATAAACTACACAGGTCTTCTGGAGATCACACTCTCCAGCGGCGCTGTTCTTCATGATGAGATTTGAGGTTGTTTTGCTCTTATAGTAAATCCGAAGATTTATCTTTCTGCTGCCGTCTGTTGCCTTCACGTTCCTTTTGATAATTTCCTGCGGGGCCTTTTCATCTTCCTTGTACTTCGATGACATGGTGTTTTTGTAGTACAGGACTATTTCTTCTCCATGTTCTTTGTTTTCCCTCTCTTCTGCTCCGTTGAAGTAGGTATCTAATGTGCGGCGAATTTCACTGTCCACCTCCATTTGTGGGTAATCGTTGTTCGCGAGCATTTGCCTCACGTGCTTGAGTTCTTTATCGAGGGCACCCCACGAAGAGCACACCTTGATCGCTCTCCTGGTATAGGCACGGATAACTCCTGTTTTGTACCTCATGGGGCACTCGCTGCGAAAGCTGAGACACTTTCCACCGTCGATCTTCTTTCGGTGAACCGACGTCTCAAACTTGTCACCGTGAGCTCCAACCATGACGTCTAGGAACGGGAGCTTCCCATCCACATTCATTTCGTAGGTGAATTTAAGCACTGATGCCTCTTCCATCCGCTGCTGCAAGTCCTTGACGTTATCTTCTGACTCCACCTGCACGAAGATGTCGCCCACGTAGCGCTTGTAGATGTAAAGTGGCTGCTCCATGTTCCCGAGGACCTGCTGCCCCACTGCGCACATGTAGGCGTTGGCGAAAGTGACGCCGAGGGGACTCTCCATTGCGATGCCATCTTTTTGTAGGTACAGTTTCCCGTCGGGGGCTCTGGAGGGGGCCTCGGTGGTGCAAGTGAGAAGAAGTTTCTTCAGTACCTCTCGCGGGATTGCTGGTTGGTGTTGGCCAGGAGTCTCAAACACAAAACGCAAGATAATATCTACTGTCTCTATTACCGGAACATTAGTGAAAAGGCTGGAAACATCCGAGTGAGGCGAGGATTCCTCGAGCTTGGTTGCACTTGAGGACCGTAAGGAATTCATCTGTCGATTTTAGGCAATGGGTGTCCGGGATGTAGGGTGAGATAAGCTTGTTGATCTGTTTTGCAGCATCGTACGTGGGCAGTGGAATTTGCGAAATGATGGGTCGGAGTGGGTTTCCATCCTTGTGCACTTTGACATTACCATATAGATAGCCCGGATGGAACTCGCCGATGATAGTGTTGAAATGGACTGCACCAACCTATGTGTTACAACAGCCGATGAGCTTGTTTGTTTTCACATTCAGGTCGTTCACGGCTTTAGCCGCTGTCTTGCCAAGTGGCTTGAACTTAGTCTTGTCAGAGACGATTTCTTTCACTTTTTGTTTATAGTCTGCTTGGTCCAGGATGACATAGACAGCGCTTTTGTCAGCGCGTCTCACGGCGATGTCATTATCTGCACGTAAACTTCTGGCTGCTTCACGAAGCTCAGGGGTGACAACATTATGAACCTTACAGCCACGCTGATTGGAGCCTTCAGCAAGGAGCTGTGGTCTGAGATCCGGAGTGACGATTACTTTGTTATCTGCTTCTAGTTTCGTTATTTCTTGGTACAGAATTTCTAGTTCCGTGTTTTTTGCCAAGATTTGTATTTACCAGAGACATGACAGTTTAAACCTAGGTTTAGGAATTCTTTTTGTGTTTCGGTCAGGGGTTTCGATGAAAGGTTCACAAAAGCGTCACCTCCATTCTTCAAACAACTTACTCCTTTATACAGTTTGTTCAGCTTCTTGGACGTTCTTTCGCAGACAACACCATTAAAATACGTATAAGTATCGTACAAAGCTTCCTCTACTTCGTGGAAGAGTTCGTCGTCAAGTATTTCTGAAGCAAGTTTGGTCGTGAGTCCGTCTTTTTCCTTGGTGAGCTTTCGTACATCTTCCTCTCGTTCTTCTTTTTGTCTCTGGACTAGATTTCTCCGAAATTCTAGAGTCAGATCGCTGCTTCTTACCGCCGGGCCATATAGTTTTATATTTGTGAAGGCTGACAGTAAGTTATTAACACGCGCATTGACGGGGGGGGGCGGGTACCCGCCCCCCTCCGGTTTTTCGGAGATAGTAGAAAAACGTACTTGGTATACCTTTTCCCTCATCATTTTTGCAGCTTCTGTGAAAATTTTAAGGATAGGTCATCTCAGGTCAGGTCACCAGTACAGGTCAAGTGACCCGACCTCAAAAAAAGTTTAAGATAGCATAAGTCGGAGCAGGGTGAACTTATCCAATTGAAACTCATATCACATAATGGGCTCACCGAGTTCTCTAAAATATGTTCCGGTATTTTTGATATCGATGACCTAAGGTCAGGTACGAAGCATGACCTCTCCATTGGTAATACATGGGAAATATGGTTTTTACTGAATAACTCAGTAACAGATGGTGATAGAGCGTTTATTTTAGCTTCATTAGACTCGCTTTGGCTTTGCGGTTCTAATGATATGCTTTTTATATAATTTGACCCTGACCTGACCTCAGGTCAGGCCAAATCTTTGATTTGACCTAGCAAGGCCAAATCATATATCGTTCGATTCGGCTTGCTGCGAGGATTGATATAGTTCAAGTCGTTTTGCTCTATCTTTACTTGTTCAGATGTAATGGCCGAAAAACTTAATTTACATGCTATCCCTATGACGGCATATGACGGCATGTTTTTGACCTCTGGTGACCTTAAATGTGACCTGACAAAAAAATGGTTCAAATATTTTCGATGGAGAAGCGGATGGGCTACCCAACGCCGTTTACCGTTTTTTGCTACCTACCGTGGTTCTCGAGATCTTAGGGGGGCGGGTACCCGCCACCCCTCGTCAATCCGAAGGTGGCTCAGACCCCCGTCAATGCGCGTGTTAAGTATACAAGTATGATTGAATATGACCGAGTTTTTGGAATTAACAAGTCTCTTGTTAACTTTTACTAAGTCTCTAAATGTTTTTAGGTATTTCTGAAAGTTTTTCAAGTATATCTCCAATTCTAATCTTTGTTATGAAAGTAAAAAATATCCATTATGCGACCGGTTTCGTAAATTCAATAAACGTTTTCAAGCAAGTGGACATTTTAAACATGACAATACCATTCGAAAATACAAAAGTATCACACAACAACGGGGTTTCGAAGATATACGCAAGCTAGAAACACAACACTTAATCTCATAAGAAGCACAAGAAGAGAATTTGAGACTAAGCTGGCAAAGACAGCTAAAAAGAACCCTAAAGCGATTGCAAAGTACATAATATCACAGACCAAAATCAAAGAAAAAGTCACAATACTACTGAAAAGACGGAAGCTGTACAGACACTGACCAAGAGGCTGCGCAAGTGCTTCAAGACTTCTTTTGCTCAGTTTTTGTCAATGAGGACAGCGGACAACTGCCGTATTTCCCCGACCTACTCCAACCGGACCAGCAGATAAACAACATCACCATCACAGTCGAAGAGGTTAAGCACGAGTTGGAAAAACTAAGCGAGGACAAGGCACCAGGTCCACACGGCATTCCATCACTAGTTTTGAAATCCTGCTCGGAAGCCTTAGCCTCCCCTCTTTGCAAAATATTTGCCAAGTCCCTTGATGAGGGCAAACAACCTCTGGACTGGAGAAATGCAACTCTCACCCCAATCTTTAAGAAAGGAACTCGAAAAAAGCAGGGAACTACGGGCCCATAAGTTCGACAAGTCAAGTCTGCAAAGTCTTTGAGCGCATTATAAAAACAAGATTGGAAGCACACTTCACGACCCATAGACTGATCTCGAAACATCAACATGGCTTTGTCCAAAAGCGTTCTTGTCTCACCAACTTGCTGGAAACACTCGAGAGATGGACTGCAACGTTAGACAAAAACAGCTTCCTAGACGTGATCTTCCTAGACTACCAAAAAGCCTCTGACTCGGTGCCGCACAAGAGGTTAATCAAGAAGCTAAGTGCTTACGGAGTAAAGGGAAATATCATCACCTGGATTCAAGACTTCTTAACTGGAAGACAGCAGCAAGTGGCCGTTAGATCAGCAACATCAGATTGGCATCCAGTGCTGAGCGGAGTCCCTCAGGGCTCTGGGCCCGCTCTTGTTCATAGCCTACATCAATGAGCTTCCCGCTCTCGTAGAGAGCGAAATCAAGGTCTTTGCTGATGACGCAAAGTTGTTCCGAGAGATAAACGGCCCAAGGGACCATGTCCGCTTGCAATCAGACCTTGACACCCTCAGCAAGTGGTCGGATGACTGGCTGCTAAAATTCAAGCCAGTGAAGTGCAAGACAATGCACTGCGGACCCAGTAATCCCAAGAAAACATACCTCATGCAAGGTGTTGAGATAGCCGAAACCATATCAGAGAGAGACCTCGGGATTGTTATAACCAACTCGCTGAAGGCCACTGAACACTGTCAAACTGCTGCTAAGAAGGGCATGTCTGCCTTTAGAACACTGAAGACTGCGTTTGGCGAATTCACAGTTGAAAACTTCACAGGTCTCTTCAATACTTACGTACGGCCACATCTAGATTACTGTATACAAGCTGTTGGTCCCCAACTGGTACAAGACATTGACACCCTGGAACGAGTGCAAAGAAGAGCGACTAAAAAGGTAGCAGGGCTAAGACACGCGCCTTATGAAGATCGCCTTAAATTGTTGAAGACAACTTCACTAAGAGCCAGGTTGGAAAGAGGAGACCAAATCGAGACATATAAAATAGTTACAGGCAAGGTAAATATCCAGAAAGAACAGTTCTTTATTATCAGACCCACCCACACACGAGGACATCATCTGAAACTTGAGAAGAAGAGAGCCAACCACTACGCAAGAGCAGGTTTCTTTTCTCATCGGGTGGTCAACAGATGGAACCGACTGCCATCACATGTAGTCTCGGCAAGAACAACCAATATCTTCAAAAGGAGGCTGGACAGATATCTTGCGTCCTTGTCCTGAAAACACTACCTATCACGATGTGGACGCTAAATAGCATTGCTAACCCTAGTCCACAATACTATACCTATACCTATACCTAACAATAATCACGGCAATATATCAGGCATCTTCCATCTGTGAAGAATATTTAAACTGTTAAAAGATGGGCCCGCTGCTAAACTATCTTTGGCATTTGTGTCTTCTTAGGGGTCCTCTGTTTGAGAGGACTCCACCTTAGCTCCTATGGTGGAGGTTAAAACAGAGGACCCCTAAGAAGACACAAATGGAGTCAGAAGACAACGTCAAGGACTTGCAGCAGCGGATGGAAGAGGCATCAGTGCTTAAATTCACCTACGAAATGAATGTGGATGGGAAGCTCCCGTTCCTAGACGTCATGGTTGGAGCTCACGGTGACAAGTTTGAGACGTCGGTACACCGAAAGAAGATCGACGGTGGAAAGTGTCTCAGCTTTCGCTGCGAGTGTCCCATGAGGTACAAAACAGGAGTTATCCGTGCCTATATCAGGAGAGCGATCAAGGTGTGCTCTTCGTGGGGTGCCCTCGATAAAGAACTCAAGCACGTGAGGCAAATGCTCGCGAACAACGATTACCCACAAATGGAGGTGAACAGCGAAATTCGCCGCACATTAGATACCTACTTCAACGGAGCAGAAGAGAGGGAAAACAAAGAACATGGAGAAGAAATAGTCCTGTACTACAAAAACACCATGTCATCGAAGTACAAGGAAGATGAAAAGGCCCTGCAGGAAATTATCAACAGGAACGTGAAGACAACAGACGGCAGCAGAAAGATAAATCTTCGGATTTACTATAAGAGCAAAACAACCTCAAATCTCATCATGAAGAACAGCGCCGCTGGAGAGTGTGATCTCCAGAAGACCTGTGTAGTTTATCACTGGACGTGTCCACACGAAGACTGTAAGCTTCGTCGAGTCGACTACATAGGACAGACGGTCACCACACTCTCCAGACGGCAAACGATGAACCTGCACGCCCATCCCCCGTTCGAGCACTGGCGAGACGTCCACCAGCAACCTATCACCAGGAACATCCTCACCAACCTCAAGATCACCGAGCGCGAGCGGGACAGGCGCAGACTACGAATACTTGAAGCCGTCCTCATTAAAGAGAAGTCCCCAACCCTCAACACCCAGAGAGATTACGTCGGAATATTCACCCTCTACTACACCAGCTCCTATAGTGGAGGTTAACCCTATTTCCGTCAGGCTCCCGGCTACCCCTATTTCCGGCAAGGGGGGCAATATCGGCCCCCCTAAGATCTCGTAGTCTAACCGGCCGATTTTGAAAATTCAAAGTGCTATAGATTCCCCTGACGCTAAACTTTATTTTGAAAAAAGAAAATTTCAAAATTTTGATTTATAAGGAGAAGGTCGTGCAAAATATACAATTTTTGTGTATTTTTTAGATTTTCCATAACCCTTGTCTCTGTTGTACGATTTTTACAAAACTAGCTCAGATTTACAAATAATTGACCCAAAATTTTTATATACTCGAGCTACGCAAAAATTCGAAATTCAATGGCAGTTCCAGGACCAGGACTATGAGGGGAAATATATACAATCTAAAAAGTTTTTGTTACGCGGATTAGAAGCCGTCATATACTGCTTGGCATCTTTGACACATAAATAAATGAAAAAAGTGAAAACTCATCAGGGGCGGATGCAGTAAGGTAAAACAGTGGGGTAAAATACATACCAACAATATGAGAGTGGCATGCATGAGTATATTAGTCCCTCGACTAGTTGAAATTTATTTCTGATAATTTTTACCCTCCCATGGCAGCTCTGGGAAAGGGGGTGACATAGGCGGATCAAGGACTCGTCGTGGGGGGAGGTGGGGGTGATTGGAAACACATTTTCAATATACAACGATATTGAGTCGCGGCGGTGATACTGGCTGGGAATATACATTTTGAAAATGTGTAGTGACTGGACACGCCTCTGGTAATCTAGAATTGGGTTATAACTATTTTCAATTTTCATATACCCGATTTTATTCGCCCTGGCACGGCTGTAAGCAGTCTTCTCACTTACTAACGTTTAGTCCTTCTTGATAACATTCCCCCAATTTTGAACTGCTGTAACTGCCCCTGATGAATACAAATAGTGACAATTGTGAATGCACTATCACTTCACATAAAAAATGATATAGTAAAACCATATAACTGGTATCAGGATCAGCAGAGACGCCTTCCTTTTACAAAGAACCCATCGCATACGATAATACTTGGTTTGTGGATAGAACCTCCCCAAAAACCCAGCCATAGCTCCGCCCCTGGTAAATATATAATCTTGAAAATTTCAGAAAACCTGCCTGTACTAGTTTTAGGAAAAGTCAGGAAGTTTGAAAGTTCTATCGCAAACCGTTTCGGAGATTTTATCAAAAAACCTGAAGGGGGGCAATATTAGCCCCCCCTGCCGGAAATAGGGTTAAAACAGAGGACCCCTAAGAAGACACAAATGCCAAAGATAGTTTAGCAGCGGGCCCATCTTTTAACAGTTTAAATATTCTTCACAGATGGAAGATGCCTGATATATTGCCGTGATTATTGTTGTGTGATACTTTTGTATTTTCGAATGGCATTGTCATGTTTAAAATGTCCACTTGCTTGAAAACGTTTATTGAATTTACGAAACCGGTCGCATAATGGATATTTTTTACTTTCATAACAATGACTAGAATTGGAGATATACTTAAAAAAAACTTGCAGAAATACCTGAAAAAACATTTAGAGACTTAGAAAAAGTTAACAAGAGACTTGTTAATTCCAAAACCTCGGTCATATTCAATCATACTTGTATACTTAATAACTTACTGCCAGCCTTCACAAATATATATATATATATATATATATATATATATATATATATATATATATATATATATATATATATGTGTGTGTGTGTGTGTGTGTGTGTGTGTGTGTGTGTGTGTGTGTGTGTGTGTGTGTGTGTGTGTGTGTGTGTGTGTGTGCGTGTGCGTGTGCGTGCGTGCGTGCGCGTGCGTGTGTGTGTGTGGCGCGCGCGCGCGGCGCGTGCGTGCGTGCGTGTGTGTGCGCGCGCGCATATCCCTTACGAACTGGCTGCATTCTTTCCGCCTGATCTCCCAGTTGACGGTCCAGAAATTCGTTCAAAATTTACTCCCGGTTTTGGTTCCGTGGGCGGTAGATTCCTCGTGTGTAGCGTTTCTGCCTGAGTCACATTCCCGGACATCCGAGGGGCGGAAACACGGCGCTGCGCCGCAGCTTCTGCTGTGTGTCCGTCTTGGCGGCTTTATTCCTCCTGTTTATCAACACGTGACTGTCAACTGCATATTCATATATTCCTTGATTATCTAATTAGGCAGCTCCACTCTCACTGGTATCGTGTCGTTCCGTTGTGTAGCTTCTGAGTGTAGGTTTTCCCCTTAATTTTTCGTTTCCTGTGGTGGCCTGGGAGTCAATATTGAGGTCAGCATATGTCAAAGAAGGTTCCATAGGCTTACAACAGGGCAGTGTACGTTTCCCCTTCTAGATATTTACTCAGCGGAGCTAGAGAAAATAGTTATGCATCATTGGATTCCTCTCATCATGGCGAAACGAATGATGTATAATATGATCTTACTAGGTCACATTTTGAAAATGACCTGACCTCGAGCTAGGTCAGGGTCACTGGGTGACCTGGTATGGTCATGTTACATATCAATCGACTCCCCGTGACAATGTAAGCACAATGCAAGCAAAATAGGAGCTTTATCTCAATTCAGTGATAATTTATTGGCAAAACAATCACTGTATGCTCCTGTGACCTGACATGACCTTTGAGAGGTCAGATGATCAAAAACTCAACTTCATGGTCAAGATCGTAGTAAGAATACACGTTTTGACCGTTTTCAGCTTTATCTATCCAGTTTTTACTGAAAAACAGGCCTTTCAATTTTTCACCATAGTCTTCTAATGGGGTGACCAAAAAATTGACCCCGCCTTAGGTCAACAATATCGAAATTCCGAGATAGCAGATTTGTAGACCCTAATAACCTCATCATATTGTGCAATCAAACTGATCGGTTGGCAGATATTCCTTAGGCGCCGCTTCAAACTCGTGATTTTAAGTTTTGAGGTCGGGTCGCTTGACCTTGGATAGCTCCTTGACCTGAGATGACCTGACCTAAAAAATTGGTCAGATGCGTAAAATTGATCAGGGATAAGGTACTGCAAGTTTCGTTGCTCTGCGTCTCTTCGTTTTTGCGTTATCTGGGGAAAACCGACGGGGGGCGAATTTCGCCCCCCAGCGGGGCGCGTGTTAACGCAGTCGCCTTATTTAATGGCGTGCTAGCGGGTCATTGCCAGTAAGGACAGTGGCGGATTGCAGCGTTGTTCAACTGTCTTTTATAAGTCCAGAACATGTTTTATGCTGTTAATTTTAAAGCTTGCGTGACCCGTAGAACACCTGATTAATGTGGGGACCTATGGTCATGGAGCTTTATGCACATCCACAAGTTTTCTGTCGAACCGGGAGATATGTTTATTTGACAGTACGTTTAGCTCATCAGAGTTTTGAAGTTCGGTGCCAACTATAAAATCAGTTGTATGTTAAAAATGAATCATAGTGTTAAGCTTCCAACTATTTCTAACCACACAGGAGCTGTGAGCATTGGGATAAAGTCCAAGGTACGGCCAGACCTCAGATGTTTCAAAAGCTTGTACGCCGGTCTGGACATTGCTGGGAATCGAATCGAACTCCCCCACCGGATGTCATCGTTCGCGCTCCTCACATCTCCATCCCTCTCACGCTATATTGCATGTCAAAGTTAGTTGATGCTGAATGACAAGAGTAAAGTCTGCTGTAAAACATTCGCTACAGGAACTTAATCGCCGTAATTGAGATCTGCTTCTCCGTAGCGATCTTGTCGCCGCTTCGCTTCTATTGCAATTGACACGGGGCAACTGTGATGTCTATTCTTCGGCGTTGCTTGCCCGACCAGCGCGCGTATGTTTTCAGACGGAGACCTCCCTGGCGGCCATCGAGGACGACCTGAAGAAGGCGGCGCAAGGTGAGAGTCGCCTTCAGGGTGCGTGTTTGGACGAGGAGGCGCCCTTCTGGCAGCGGCAGTGGTCGCCGCGTGCCCCAGCAGTACTGCCGAACGTGTTATTGAGAGGTGCCACTGACTGCAATGGATCGACTCGTGTGCCATGGTTATCCATGCGAATGCGAATATTAATTATATGTTTAACCAACAACCTCCCTTCCCACAGCGCTGAAAAATGTCAGCAAAAGGGTACCAGGGGCCTCAAGCGGCAAGGACACCAAGAAGGTACGAACCAAAATACACTTGCACCAGTATCTTCCTGAATCATTGGTTTACTTTCTTGTTACAACAGCCGTCAAATTCATCCCAACTGTAAATTGAATATAATCTGTTCTCCGCCGAGGGTGGTATCAGCAGTACTTATGTGGAGTTGGCGTGCTCCCCGCGCCGGAGTGACAGTGTGCGGTCCGGCAGGCGGCTGTACCGCCAGACACGGCCCCCACCACCGGAAGCGGGGTGCAGCAGCTCCGCGGCTCCTCCTGAGCGACTGCCCGAGTTTCAGCTGGGGACACTCATCGGCGCGAGGCGCGGCCGCTGAAGCCTGACGTCACACACGGCGATGCCGTGACGTGCTGACGCACCGCAATCACACAGCTCTGCTGGCTGCGGGAACGTCTACGGGCCGTAAGGTGCCGCTCAATGGGGGTGTTTTGTTTGTTGGAGAAGGGATCCTACGACCTGCTGGGTATCAAACACCCAAGAGACCCGGCCGCACTAGTCGACGAACGTTCTAGTCAGACAAGCATAGTCATAGAAGGTAACGCTAATATGTGGAAAAGCCTGTAGCAGTCACCATGACATCGGCTCAGTTCGGTGCAGGTGACCTACGTAGTAGTAGTCAGTTGGTGCAGTGACCACCGGTCCGCGCCCACCGTAGCTAGTCGGTCGACCTTCGGGTCGAGTGTAACGTTCCTCGCAATCGTCTCAAGCTAGTCGTGAGTACACTAGTCGCCAATAGTGCTGCTGGTTTACTCCAATCGTCATAGTGTGTGCCCCAGTTTTACATAGTATCAGCCGTGACGCTAACTTTGGCGTCAGGTTCCTGCTAGCATGGTCGACAGCCTGAGCTTTATAGAGCCGGCGTCAGCTTTCCTGAAGCGAACAGGCGGCTGCGGGGGCCGTTAGACAAGTTAATTACTTCATCTGGCTTCATGTACCGCGAAGTTCGCATATTGGAACAGTTGGTCTCGGATCGGATAGTATGCCGACTGTGCAACCGCTGTGAACCAGGGCACTGTTCTGCTCATGTTAAGTGGATGTGTGTCGCCAGCGCTCTGCGTGCTGGAGAAATCTTGACTTATTTAGAAAACATCGGGTAGGTGAGCGACCAATCAGCTCGTACTTTGTCTGAGTGAAATTTACGTGGAATTTACCGCGTGATCATGGGTTACCTGGCCCCGGACTGGCGCCGAAATGCAGGTTGATTGCTGTATTGGGATTGCTTGCTCGTTATTGACCAGTTTCACATAACACGCGACATTTCCGGCGTATTATCTGGCGCCGCCTAAAAAACCGATCACGATGTTTACAATGATTCATGTTGTAGACGACTCACAGTAACGGGCTGGAACTGCGGCTCTTCTCAGCTCTGTTTTACGGACCCACTGAATACCACGAGGGCTGCTTTTGTAGAACTTTCAGCACGGGGCATGCCAGGCGCATTTTCAGGCACGATAGTTGATGTGACGGTTGCAATTATGGAAAGTTTATCTGGAAGTAGAATAACCTGTTTTTTAAATACATTCGTAATTTGCACAACCGTATTCGTATACCAACTTGTTGCACCTAGGCGCAGGAACTCAGAATAAGGAACTTTTGATTTTTTGGAATTGCGTTCGAAGCAATTTAGACATTACTATCCTGGATATTCAGCAAACCGGTGAGGTGAAACCGTGAAGAGTTAATGTCAATAGCACAGTGGCTCGACTCGTAAAGGTGTTTTAGGCACACTGTTCTATAGGGTCATTTCTGAAACTTGGCGGATCACCGGTGGATGCGCTACCTTCTCTGGCATGTGCGGAATACATTTTCAATTTCATCGGGCGTTTGTTTGTGATAATAGCAGAACCACAATGTGTCCTGAAACCAGGGAGACAAGGTCATTTTTCATAAAGGACACGATCAAATTTTCCGATGAAATATGCATTTATTGTAATAAACAGTTATACAAAATAAAGTTTCTAACGCACTATTAGACAAAACAAAAAGCAGGATCCTCCACACAGCATGTCACTATTTCTCATGAACAGTTCAGAAAGCAGAAGCCGTACTATCCGCCTTACTGGATTCCACATGCTGTTCTGTCCGTAACGCCGGCACGAGTGGAACTCAAGAACGATCCCAGCGTTTTTACCTTCCAACAATCTAGCCACGATGCCCTATCTCCCGTAGATCGCACCGCCTCACCTGCGCGAACAGGACCGCTCAGAACTTCAGTCCCACGACGGCGCGGGTGACGTCGGACATCTGAGGAGACTCGGACAGCTGGCTGCGGGCGGCAGGCACGGTTGGTAGCTCCGGCTCGGCGGCCGCCTGGCGTCGCTGCAGCAGCTGCTGGGTGTAGGAGGACAGCACCGGCGACGGCGGTGTGTCGGCCAGCGCCGCCGCCCGCGGCGAGTCCTCCTCCGCCACCGTGGCCACGCGGGGCGTGCGCCATGCCGCAGAGACAGCCGCCTGCTTCTCCTTCCGGACCGGCGGGCTGGTTTTCACCGGCTGCGGCCGCAACAGCGTGGAGCGTCGCCGCACCCACACCTGCGGCGTAATCTCCACTCGGTCTCCGTCGAACATGGGACGCCGGCCGCCCGGCGGTGGCGGCGACGGCCGGCAATCATCCGCGATGCTAATCTCCTTACAATTGAGCACGGCGGCCACGTCGTTTGTGTCGTCACCGTCGTCACTGTCGTGGAGCGGCATGAGAGGCACGTGCTTCGTGGCTGATGTGGCCGTGGTACGGCTGAAGCCAGGCTGCAGAAGCATGGGAGTGCCACCGCGCCTAGACGGTGCCCCTGTTGTACTGAGCGGAGCGCGCACCACAGAGGCCGGCAGGTGCTTACCCCGGCCCGTGTCGCGCAGCATGTGCATGGTGACGTCACTGAGGACGACCTCCTCCGGCGTGTCCGTGTTGATGGGGTCTGAAGCTGGCTGCTGCGTCGGACGCGCGGCGCTTCCCACCTGCTCCCCGCCTACATCCTCGCCACCGTCCCTGTCAGCCTCGCCGGCGGCTGCGGTGACGACGACCTCCGGCGGCTGCGGGTGGTAGCCGTACTGCGTCAGGTAGGCCTCCGTTTTGTTCAGGTGTGAACGCCTCTGGTCGACGAAGCCAGCTGCCGCCGCCACCATGTCCTGCAATGCAGACGCGTGCGTCTTCTCCGCCTCCAGTGCGGCGGTGACCCCTGACGCAATGACTCTATCTCGGCGCGCAGTCCCAGCAGGGTTTCAGCTGGGTCGTGATCCATGAACGCCAGCGGGTCATGCCGAGCGCGCTGCACCAGGGTCATGTCACGGTCGACAGCGCGGGCCACTGCGCGGAGCTGATCGAACACGGACGGTGCTGCCTCCCCGCCATCTCCTGCACTGAAATTACAACTGGCGTTAGGGGCCGCCCGTACATGACCTTACAGGTGAAGTGAAGGGTGAAGTGACATGTGCCCCGCAACCAACGATGGGTACCGCTATAAAAACATTTGGAACTGCTACCGCTACTCCCGCTAATGTGGCAAGTTGATAATTCTGCCGCTGATTGCCCTACTTAACACGCGCATTGACGGGGGGGCGGGTACCCGCCCCCCTCGGGTTTTTCGGAGATAGTAGAAAAACGGCGGCGCGTAGCGCCGCCGTACTTGGTATACCTTTTCCCTCATCATTTTTACAACTTCTGTGAAAATTTTAAGGTTAGGTTATCTCAGGTCAGGTCACCAGTACAGGTCAAGTGACCCGACCTCAAAAAAAGTTTAAGATAGCATAAGTCGGAGCAGGGTGAACTTATCCGATTGAAACTCATATCACATAATGGCCCCACCGAGTTCTCTAAAATATGTTCCGGTATTTTTGATATCGATGACCTAAGGTCAGGTACGGGGCATGACCTCTCCATTGGAAATACATGGGAAAAATGGTTTTTACGGAATAACTCAGTAACGGATAGTGATAGAGCATTTATTTTAGCTGCATTAGACTCGCCTGGGCTTTGCGGTTCTAATGATATGCATTTTATATAATTTGACCCTGACCTGACCTCAGGTCAGGTCAAATCCTTGATTTGACCTAACAAGGTCAAATTATATATCATTCGATTCGGCTTGCTAAGAGGATTCATATAGTTCAAGTCGTTTTGCTCTATCTTTACTTGTTCAGATGTAATGGCCGAAAAACTGAATTTACATGTTATCCCTATGACGGGCATGTTTTGACCTCTCGTGACCTTAAATGTGACCTGACAAAAAAATGGTTCAAATGTTTTCGATGGAGAAGTGGATGGGCAGCCCAACACCGTTTACCGTTTTTCGCTACCTACCGTGGTTCTTGAGATCTTAGGGGGCGGGTACCCGCCCCCCGTCAATGCGAAGGTGACTCAGACCCCCGTCAATGCGCGTGTTAAAACGCAACCACTACCCGCTAGTCCGCTATCGCTACCTATATTATAAAGCGCTACCAAGGCCCTACCGAGAAATATTTTTTGCTCTTCTTTTAAATACATTTCAAGGAAAACTACTGCTTATCTAAAGATTGCACGCAAAATAAGCAGTTTTATTGTGATTGCGAAGAAAATCGCCCACCAAAAATAATTTTTTCAATATCCTTTTGTTTTATTATGCAGAAAACATTTCTCTCAATTACAATCTACATTTTATGTGGCAATCACCTAAACAAGCTATCAGTGGCGATGGCGGTTTTGAATCGATTCCCCTAACAAATATTCTGTCACTTATTGGTCAAAGAAGCTGCTCCTGCTACTCTGCCACTATTTGGAGGATCAGAAAGTGGCGCACTGAGTCGATGGACCCCGGCGCACATTGCAAGGGAGGAAACTCGGCCTACACCAAGTAGCGCTCGGCAATGACAAAATATGATAGAATTAAAGACAAACGCTGCACTGGTGGGCATATTGAGTAAGTCTTGTCATGCAAAGAAAAAAAGTATATTCAATGTATTAGCAATGAGATGCCCCCTTTCTTTTTCAAGACAGAATTGAGACATATGACACTCGTAAGCCTCTCTAAATAGGGCAAACTGTTACACATGAGCTAAACTGAACAGCCGTCACACAGCTTGTATCTCAGAAAGGGTGCAGCAAACTTGGACAGGGTCTTCACCATGTTACAGCCTCTCCAATTCAATTACTGACTGAGCATACCAGAGATGGGTGGGATTTTAGCCAGGGTTGGCAGCAGCCGCCGGCAGAAAGTGGTTTAACACGCGCATTGACGGGGGGGGGCGGGTACCCGCCCCCCCTCGGGTTTTTCGGAGACAGCAGAAAAACGGCCGCGTGCAGCGCCGCCGTACTTGGTATACCTTTTCCCTCATCATTTTTGCAACTTCTGTGAAAATTTTAAGGATAGGTCATCTCAGGTCAGGTCACCAGTACAGGTCAAGTGACCCGACCTCAAAAAAAGTTTAAGATAGCATAAGTCGGAGCAGGGTGAACTTATCCAATTGAAACTCATATCACATAATGGGCTCACCAAGTTCTCTAAAATATGTTCCGGTATTTTTTATATCGATGACCTAAGGTCAGGTACGAAGCATGACCTCTCCATTGGTAATACATGGGAAATATGGTTTTTACTGAATAACTCAGTAACAGATGATGATAGAGCGTTTATTTTAGCTTCATTAGACTCGCCTTGGCTTTGCGGTTCTAATGATATGCATTTTATATAATTTGACCCTGACCTGACCTCAGGTCAGGTCAAATCTTTGATTTGACCTAGCAAGGTCAAATCATATATCATTCGATTCGGCTTGCTGCGAGGATTCATATAGTTCAAGTCGTTTTGCTCTATCTTTACTTGTTCAGATGTAATGGCCGAAAAACTTAATTTACATGTTATCCCTATGACGGCATGTGACGGCATGTTTTTGACCTCTGGTGACCTTAAATGTGACCTGACAAAAAATGGTACAAATATTTTCGTTGGAGAAGCGGATGGGCTACCCAACGCCGTTTACCGTTTTTTTGCTACCTACCGTGGTTCTCGAGATCTTAGGGGGGCGGGTACCCGCCCCCCTCGTCAATCCGAAGGTGGCTCAGACCCCCGTCAATGCGCGTGTTAAACCACTGGTTTAAACCGGTTTAAACCGGCTGGCATAAACCCGGTCGCAAAAAGTGGCAGAAACTATGAAATACTAAATATTAACTGATATTCACGTTGAATATGAATGTAAGGGCATCTTCTGGGGTGAAAACTTTTATGACTGGAACCGATCTATGCGCAGATCCAGGGGGGAAGAGGCCAGCCCTACACAGTAAAAAATAGTGTTCCCCCCCCCACGGCCGGCAGCAAGAAATCTTAGAAGCAGACGGCTTCAATTTAGGCTGTGTGCCATTTTTGTTCATCGGCTTTTTTATTTATTTATTTCGGCCACTCCCAACAGGCACACTTGCCCACTTACAGGGAGTGTTGGCGTGGGTGTTTAAGGATCCTCTCCACCGGGTCAGATCGGATACGGAAGGCGGTTTCCCGCTGTGGGGATTGAACCCACCTTAACCCTCGCCCCACCGGGGGGCCATTGATGGCCCCCCTAAGGTTTTTCCGGGATAGCAGAAAAACGACGAGGCGCAGCACCGCGGTTCAGGGCTCTACCTCTCACTGCATCATTTTCCCATCATCCCTGAAATTTTTTACCCCGGGTCACCCAAGGTCAGGTCACCAGACGAGGTCAACCAAGGTCACCTCACTTCACTTTAGAGCTCTGTAAGAGCTACATTTCAAAGTCGATCGATTTGAAACTTCCTACACTTCATAACCCCTCCAGGGTCTACAAGGTGTATATCCGGGATTTTTCGATTTCGTGTCCTGAGGTCAGGTCACGAGGCGACCTCTCCCATTGGAAAAGCATAGGGAAAAGTTGTTTCATGATATAAAAGCCACAAAAATGATTACAAACACTCAGACTGCTCAGAACAACGTTTTTGGACACCCTTTCACGGATCCCAGGGGTCATATTTGCCCTTTGACTTTTCCAAGGTCATCCAAGGTCACCAGAGGTCAAAAACAGTATTTTGGCAATAACTTTTGACCTAATTAAGCTAGAGCGGTGAAACAAACACCATCGTGTTTGTCTTGTCACTGGCTTTCATTTGATATACGGCAAGGTCACTTTCTGACCTTTCGTGACCTCAGGTCATATTAGGTCACGAGGTGACCTCTGGAGGTCAAACCACTGGCGGGAGGTCTTTACGTTCCACATAGCGGAAAAAGTAATGGCAATTTGCTATCAAATGTACTTTACCAGGCCTCAATAGCTCTAATGACATAAGAGTTATGCCCAGTTTGCTCAATCATTGCATATTTGAGTGAAAATAGCCGATCTTGACCTAATTTGACCTCTGGAGGTCAAACCATTGACCTGAGCACTAAAACATGCGAAGTAATTTCTTACTGAATTCACGCAAGCTTTCTATTGCACTTTGCAGATTTGCGCTAACGCCCATATTTTCGGAGTTAGAGGGGGGCCATCGATGGCCCCCCCGGTGGGGCGAAGGTGGCGCCGGACCCCCGGTGGGGCGCGGGTTAATCCATGCTATCCGATCCGAAGACTGGCAACGAAGCCATTAGGCCACCCGGCCCCAAGTGATGAGTTTTTTTGCCGATCAGTTTGCCCCGCCCCCAAACGGACCGGCTGGATCCCCTAGTGACCTCACCTTTCTGATATGAAGGGTTTTTACAATGGATGAAGTGTCTTTGCTTCTATTGTTAGTTAGGAACCGGTACATACATTTTAGATGACGCCACAAGTGAAATACCACATCAGAAATGTAGGTATGTCAATATAATAATTTGTTCTCTAATCGCAAGAAATCGTATGCTTATTATTAAATAACAGTTTGGTCCATTCAACCTTATCTTATTTTATATAATTTATTTCAGATATTTTATTCGAAGAGACAGTAGCCCACCCAAGGGGGAGAGACAGACGCAGGCACCCATGGAGGGCAGAAATTAGCCTGATCTGGCTTTTAGTACCAGTTCTACTCTCACCTTGCCGTCGCTGCCCCTAGTGTGCCGCCCCTGCGTTGAAGCATTCGCCCAATATGTGAATCAACCCGCCTCTGTTCCGAAACTGCCGCCTCCTCACCAGGGAAAGAAATCCTGGGCGTGACATGCCGCCCCCCCCCATCCGCCTGCCACCCCTAAACAAAAATCCTGGGTGTGCGCCTGCCAAGAGATAAATGTATTGTATATCCCACCACTGGGGGTGCACGCCACTAGGTTTGAGAGCTTATGCTCAGAAGAGACGAACAAAGCAGCTCGAGGAGACAACATGTTTAAAAAAGGTGAATGTTTTAACCAGAACAGGTCAGTCAATGCTGATCTTCACTTGATAAGTATAGCCTACAGAAGCTCAAAAGTACTGCAAATAATGCAGTTTCCATGTATTCAGGCTGAAATGATGTCCTTCGCCATGAAAGATCCAGTACACCAGTCACTCGCAGGGGCTTGGGAATCCCCAGCTTGTATCCTTTCTAATGTTTGCCACTGTTCGGCGTTGAAGAAGGCTCAAAATTGTCACCAAATACGACACGCAAAATAATAACAGTCTTCGCAGTAATATGTCGTGCACCTAAAGGGCGCCTGCCTTGCCTCCGATGGAGAACTGCATCGGCAACCCCAACGAATGGGCTGGATTCTTACTGAGCTCGAGCGGCTTGACTTTCTTGTCAGGAAACCCGTCATATTTCATCTAGACTACCACCAGACATCCAAATTAGCCCCTGTTTAATTCAGCTCATAATATTATCGATGATTACCAATTGAACGGATTAACACGCGCATTGACGGGGCGGTTAACCGCCCCCTTGGGTTTTTCGGAGACAGTAGAAAAATGGCGTCGCGTAACGCCGCCGTACTTGGCATACCTTTTCCCCCTCATAATTTTTACAACTTTGAAAGTTTTAAGGTTAGGTCATCTCAGGCCAGGTCACCAGTACAGGTCAAGTGACCTGACCTCACAAAAAGTTTAAGATAGCATAAGTCGGTGCAGGGAGAACTTATCCGATTGAAACTCATCACATAATGGGCCCACCGAGTTCTCTAAGATAGGTTCAGGTATTTCTGATATCGATGAACTAAGGTCAGGTACGAGGCATGACCTCTCCATTGGAAATACATGGGAAAAATTGTTTTTACTGAATAACTCAGTAACGGATGGTCATAGTGTTTATTTTAGCTGCATTAGACTCGCCTTGGCTTTGCGGTTCTAATAATATGCATTCTATATAATTTGACCTGACCTCAGGTCAGGTCAAATCCTTGATTTGACCTAGGAATGTCATATTATATATCATTCGATTCGGCTTTTTGCGGGGATTCATACAATTCAAGTAGTTTCTCTCTATCTTTACTAGTTCAGATGCAATGGCCGAAAAACTTAATTTACATGCTATCCCTATGACAACATGTTTTGACCTCTCGTGACCTTAAATGTGACCTGACAAAAAATGTTTCAATTATTTTCAATGGAAAAGTGGATGGCCTACCCAACGCTGTTTACTGTTTTTTGCTACCTACCTTGGTTCTCGAGATCTTAGAGGGGCAGGTACCCACCCCCGTCAAAGCGAAGGTGGCTCAGACCCTGTCAATGTGTGTTAAAATGTGGATAGCATGTGATCCTATCTGCGTTTGCTGCACTGAGGCTTAAGACTAAGACTAGGAAATATATAATTCTAAATAAGATGATCAGAATACCGGAAATACCCAGTGTGCAAAGTATGGCATTTTCGACGAGATCTCGTCGGTGCGAGTGCCCTTGGAGACAGGAGCGAGTGGTGCGAATTTTATCAGCCTGGTGCGAATTTGCAAAAGTGGTGCGAGAAAGTTGACACTGAAAACTAAAAAAATAATGACTGAATAGTGAGGAAGACACAGGAGGGGGCCTTATAAAAAGTCCTTAACTAACTAAAAAGAGAGGTAGTATTGCATCGTGTGGGTAGGAATGAGTGCGTTTTTCTCCCTAGTATCTGGCAGATTGGTGAGAATTTTTTTAGGCTGGTGGTGCGATAATTTTGGATGGCTGGTGCGACTCGTCTGGCCTGCTGCCATACTTTGCAGACTGGGGAAATACAGTATAATCATCAGCATGATGTTGGTAACAACTATTGGAAAAAGCTTAAAGTTCAGTTTCTATAAACATTGGTAAATTTCGCCTCCCCGAAGTTTTTGCCACTTTCTGCCACTTTTTGCCGGTTTAAGCCGGTAAAAACCGGCTGGCCGCAGAAACTCCTCTCAACTGGCAAAAATGCCAACCCTGATTTTAGCAGAGCTTGGCAGGTGCCAAAACATGGAAAAGATAAGTAATTAAGTTCCTCTTCAAACATTGTCACAATGTGGTTCTTTGAGTGAAGCTATCTTTGCCGATTGTGAAAAGCACTCACATTGAAATGTAGAATTTATAGGCTACCTATGAGGGCTTTTCCTGACTGATGCTTGAGAGGGTCAGAGACTGCCAGAGTTACCAGAGTGGGTCTGATACTTGGGCGTTTCTGGTCTGCCCCGTTGAAGAAAAGATGCATGGGTCGTTGCCATTTTCCATCCCCCAATTAAGTAGGTTATTACCTCTCCATGACTTGTCCTTCCCGCGCAACCACCGAAAACTGAGTGGAAGCAGCCCAAACCACCTGAACTGTTTTGCACCATACGGCGCCCAAAAATATTTTAAGTATATTCCCAGGCGAGATATGGCACATTAAGTTCACAGTTCCTCTATTTTCTTCCTAATGTAGTAGTTGTTTTTGACAAAGGTATTATCGCAGTAGGTGGATCACATCTCTCGGTTCAAAAGGATCACATCAGAAGGTCCACAGTTCATATGTTCTACCGCTCAAAATGTCTAACTTAAAAAGTCAAACATTCAAAAGGTCCAAAGAGGCGTGCTCAGATACATGAGAGCGGGGTGCATGATAACGCAGAGGCGTGCTAAGGCACCTGATAATAGGAGGCTATGAGGGTTAGGTTAGGTTAGGTTAGGTTAGGTTAGGTTAGGTTAGGTTAGGTTAGGTTAGGTTAGGTTAGGTTAGGTTAGGTTAGGTTAGGTTAGGTTAGGTTAGGTTAGGTTAGGTTAGGTTAGGTTAGGTTAGGTTCGGTAAGGTAAGGTAAGGTTAGGTCAGGTCAGGTCCGGTCAGTTCAGGTCAGGTTAGGTCAGGTCAGGTCAGGTGTGTATGCCCTAAATCCCTATTTCCTAGTTTGGGGATATCAACCCTCTTTCCAGAATCTGAGTGCGCCTCTGGTCTGGGTACCACTTTTCGAAATGTCATAGAAATATCCCCAAATTCTGCAAGAAAATCCCTAGAGATGAAACAGACGGAGGGAGGGGAAGTTTGAGCAGTGTTAAGTGGTACCCAGACCAGAGGTGCACTCAGATTCAGGAAAGAGGGGTGATATCCCCAGACTAGGAAATAAGGACCAAGGGCATACACAATTGACCTGACCTGACCTGACCTGGCCTGGCCTGGCCTGACCTGGCCTGACCTGACCTGACCTGACCTGACCTGACCTGACCCGACCTGACCCAACCCAACCCAACCCAACCCAACCCAACCCAACCCAACCCAACCCAACCCAACCCAACCCAACCCAACCCAACCCAACCCAACCCAACCCAACCCAACCCAACCTAACCCAACCCAACCCAACCCAACCCAACCTAACCTAACCTAACCTAACCCTCATAGCCTCCTATTATCAGGTGCCTTAGCACGCCTCTGCGTTATCATGCACCCCACTCTCATGCATCTGAGCACGCCTCTTTGGACATTTTGAATGTTTGACTTTTTTAAGTTAGACATTTTGAGCGGTAGGACATATGAACTGTGGACCTTCTGATGTGATCCTTTTGAACCGCGAGATGTGATCCACCTACTGCGATAATACCTTTGACAAATTCCAAATTGCCGCCTACATTTTAAATGAAACAACAGCGCCAAAAAGGAGCCAATAATGCATTCCCGTGTCAGTTTCTTTCTACTGAGGGACATGCTACTACACTGCCGACTCCAACTGCCAAAACTCAAAATCTGAACCATTGTAGCAACTGCTTAGCTTTTCAGTATGACAATAGATTACTACCTTTTCTACAAATTTGTATCTTTTAGTGAGGTTTCGTTCACTAGAAACTGTTTTATTAGACTTTTTGTTACCCGGAAATAGGGTCGGTTACTGCAAGAACTAGGTGCCCAAACTCAACTCATGAAAGAATGTAACAATCGCTTAGAAAAGCTTTGTGCCGAGCTAAAAATGTTACTTCTTAAAATTTGTACCTTTTCACGATGTTCCTTTCGAAGACAACTGTAAAATTATCGATTAAAAACGTCACTACTTTATTACAGCAGAATATTTTCTGTTGCTCTTGGTGTTCATGCCCCGAACCGAAGGCTGCATACCAGATCAGAAATAACCCAACATTCTTCACCATATCCCAAGATATAAATAATTCCCCATACCAGGAGCAGGGGCGTACTTAAAACGTTGTAAACACAACAGAGAACGACAGCGCATAGGCGGATTCAGGATTTCCGAAGAGGGGGGGCACCATCTGGAACAGGGGGCACCACTTTTGACCGGTAAAACCTATCAGGTGAGCACAAAATCTTATTGGTGGGTGCTGATTTTCGCAACCGGAGCGGGGATGGAAAGCTACATTTCAGGGGGGCGACCATAGACCTTGCAGGGGGGTGCCGAGGGCTGATCGGGGGAGGGCGCGGGGCCTCTGCCCCCTGGATTCGCCTGTGCAACACAGGCGTGCTAAAACTGCTGGAAAGGGGTGCAATTGGAAAAGGCGTTCAAAGGAGACTGCTGGCAACGAGATGTATTCTACAGAGGCGTGCTCGAAGGTTAGGAAAAGGGTACAGTTGGCAAAGGAGTGTCCAGGAGACTGTTAGTAGGAGCATATAATGCAGACAGGCGTGCTCAGAGTGCTAAAAGAGATATAGAGTACAAAAAGCGATCTCAGAGTGTTGGAAAAGAGTGCATTGTACAGAGGTGGTCTCAGACTGTTAGGAAGGGGTTGCAAGTGGAAAAGGCGTCTCCAGAAGACTGCTGGTGGGGGATGATTTATTCAGAGGCGTGTTCAGAATGCTGGGAAGAGGTGCAATTGGCAAAGGCGTGTCCAGATCAGTGCCGTAGCCAGAGGAGTCGTTGGAGACCACGGACCCCCTTGGGCAGATCTTGTGCACTGGAAAACACGAGCATTGAACTCGAGGGCCCCTGAGCTTGGTCGCACGGGATTCCCGACCTTAGTCTCATAGGGCCCCCGGGCTTGATCTCAGGGGCCCCGGAGCTTAGTGTACGACTGCCCTCCGAGATCAATCTCGGGGACCCCCGAGCTTATTGTCAGGCTGCCCTTCAAACTTGATCTCGGGGACCCCGAGCTTGGTCTCAATGGCCCTTGGTTGGTCTCGGGGAGTTCCCCGAGTCTGGTCTCAGGGGTACTCCGGTATCGAGGGCTCCCAAGTATCGAACATTGACCTTGGGGCTAACTGAGCTTGGTCTCAGGGGGCCCCGAGTTGGTCTCAGGTGCCCTCCGAGCTCTCTTTCAGGAAACCCCCGAGCTTGGTCTCAGTGGACCCCCAAAACTTAGTCTCAGAGGACCCCAAGCTTGGTGTTAGTGGCCTGAGCTTGGTCTCAGTGGGCTCCACGAGCGTGGTCTCAGGGGCACCTCGATCATCGGTATCAAGGGCTCCGGATTATCAAACATTGATATGAGCGTGGTCTCAGGGGCCCTGAATGGGTCTCAGGCGCCTTAACATGGTCCCAGGGGCCCTAATTGGGCCCCTGGGATCTTAGTCTTAAGATCTTAAGAAGGTCCGTGGGACCAATCTTAAGATTGGTCCCACAGGCCTTTTGATCTTGGTCTCACAGTCTTTCGGTCTTGGTCTCAGGGAGCCCTCGAGCATGGTCTCAGGGCCCCCAAGCTTGGTGTCAGGGGACCCCGAACTTAGTTGCAGGGGACCCCCGAGCTTGGTCTCAGAGGATCCCCAAACTTAGTCTCAGAGGACCTCCAAGCTTGGTCTTAGTGGCCTGAGCTTGATCTCAGTGGGCTCCACGAGCTTGGTCTCAGGGGCACCTCGATCATCGGTATCAAGGGCTCCGGATTATCGAACATTGATATGAGCTTGGTCTCAGGGGGCCCTGAGTTGGTCTCAGGGACCCCGAGCTTGGTCTCTGGGGGCCCAAGCTTGGTCCCACGGACCTTTTCTTCTTTGTCCCACTAGCCTTTCGATCTTGGTCTCACGGGCATTTCGATCTGGGTCTCAGGGGTCCCTCGAGCTTGGTCTCAGGGGCCCCAAGCTTGGTCTCAGGTGCCCCCCCGAGCTTTGTTTCAGGAAACCCCCGAACTTGGTCCCAGGGGACCACCGAGCTTGGTTTCAGTGGCCCCAACTTGGCCTCAGGGGCTCCCCGAGCTTGGTGTCAGGGGTCCCTCGATCATCGCTATCGAGGGCTCCAGATTATCGAACATTGATCTCGGGGAACCTGACCTTGGTCTCAGGGGGTCCTGAGTTGGTCTCAGGGGCCCCGAGCTTCGTCCCACGGGCCTTTTGATCTTGGTCCAATGGGCCTTTCGATCTTGGTCTCACGGGTCTTTTGGTCTTGGTCTCATGGGCTCCCGAGCCTGGTCTCAGGGGGCCCCTGAGCTTGGTCTCAGGGGTCCCGAATTGGTTTCAGTGGCCCGAGCTTGGTCTCAGGGCCCCAAACTTGGTCCCACGGGCCTTTTAATCTTGGTCCCACGAGCCTTTCGATCTTGGCCCCACGAGCCTTTCGATCTTGGTCTCACGGTCCTTTCGATCTTGGTCTCAGGGGCTCCGAGCTTGGTCTCAGAGGACCCCCAGGCTTGGTCTCAGTGTGCTCCACGAGCATGGTCTCAGGGGCCCTTGATCATCGATATCAAGGGCTCCGGATTATCGAACATTGATGTCGGGGAACCTGACCTTGGTATCAGGGGGTCCTGAGTTGGTCTCAGGGGCCCCGAGCTTGGTCCCACGGGTCTTTTGATCTTGGTCCCATGGGCCTTTCGATCTTGATCTCGCGGGCCTTTTGGTCTTGGTCTCATGGGCTCCCGAGCCTGGTCTCAGGGGGCCCAGAGCTTGGTCTCAGGGCTCCCCTCGAGCTTGGTCTCAGGGGGCCCCCTGAGCTTGGTCTCGGGGATTCCGAGCTGGTCCCAGGGGCCGAGATTGACCTCGGGGCCCCAAACCTGGTCCACGGGCCTTTTGATCCTGGTCCCATGGGCCTTTTGGTATTGGTCTCATGGGCCTTTTTGTCTTTGTCTCATGGGCTCCCGAGCCTGGTCTCAGGGGGCCCTGAGCTTGGTCTCAGGGGCCCTCTGAGATTCATCTCAGGGGTTCCCCGAACATGGTGTCAGGGATCCTCCGAACTCGGTTTCAGGGCCCTTCCCCCGGGCTTTGTCTCAGGGGCCAAGCTTGGTCCCCCGAGCATCGGTAGCGATGGCACTGGAGTGCCGAACATTGATCTCAAGGGGGGCGCAATATTGATATCGGAGTGCCCCCAACTATCTATATTGATGGCCTCACGAGTGAGGCACGCGCATTGGCCTCACATAATGTTGTGTTTGGTCTCAGAAGCCCCCAGGCTTCAGGGGCCCCCAAGCATCGGTATCGAGGGGCTCCAGAGTACAGAGCATCAGTCTCGAGGGGCTCCAAATATTTATCTGGGGAGCACGTCCATGAAGTTAGTGACGGATTCGCATTCAGATTCAGCGACGGATTCGCCCGAAATGGCGTCTCCTGCGATTTCACTCAAATTCACACCATAGACTCCCCGTGCCCTCAGCAACTCACCCCTAAAGTAATTTTCCGTCACATTCACCCGTTCACCCGCTAGAGGTGAAAAGTGAAATTGACCCGAAACGGTGTCTTTAGCGTCGGATTCAGCGACGGATTCGCCCGAAATGGCGTCTACTGCGATTTTGCTCAAATTCACACCATAGGCTCCCCGTGCCCTCAGCAACTCACCCCTAAAGTGATTTTCCGTCACACTCTCCCGTTCACCCGCTAGAGGGGAAAAAGGGAAATTGACCCAAAATGGCGTCTCCTGCAATTTCGCTCAAATTCACACCATAGGCTCCCCTTGCCCTCAGCAACTTACAGCTAAAGTGATTTTCCGTCACACTCAACCGTTCACCCGCTAGAGGTGAAAAAGTGAAACTCACCCAAAGTGGCGTCTCCTCCGATTTCGCTCAAATTCACACCATAGGCTCCCCGTGCCCTCAGCAACTCACTCCTAAAGTGATTGTCCGTCTCATTCACCTGTTCACCCGCTAGAGGTGAAAAAGTGAAATTCAAGCGAACCGGCGTCTCCTCCGATTTCGCTCAAATTCACACCATAGGCTTCCCGTGCCCTCAGGACTCACCCGTAAAGTGATTTTCCGTCACATTCATCCGTTCACCGGCTAGAGGTGAAAAAGTGAAATTCACCCGAAACGGCGTCTCCTCCGATTTCGCTCAAATTCACATCATACGCTCCCCGTGCCCTCAGGAACTCACAGCTAAAGTGATATTCCGTCACATTCACCCGTTCACCCGCACGCGTTCACCAAATGGCAAAAACAAGGAGTCCTGACTATTTTTTGTTCTAGCATATTGCACGGACGGCCAAAGGAATATTTCAAAACAAATGTTTTTCATTAGGCCAGAAGCCCAGGCTGGAATCCGCTTCTAACGAGCCAATAGACACTGGCACAGCTGAGTGTGTCGGAAAATCACTTTAGGGGTGAGTTTCTGAGGGCACGGGGAGCCAATGGTGTGAATTTGAGCGAAATCGGAGGAGACGCCGTTTCGGGTGAATTTCACTTTTTCACCTCTAGCGGGTGAACGGATGAATGTGACGGAAAATCACTTTAGGTGTGAGTTTTTGAGGGCACGGGGAGCCTATGGTGTGAATTTGAGCGAAATCGGAGGAGAAACCGTTTTGGGTAAATTTCGCTTTTTCACCTCTAGCGGGTGAATGGGTGAGTGTGACAGAAAATCACTTTAGCTGTGAGTTGCTGAGGGCAGGGGGAGCCTATGGCGTGAATTTGAGCGAAATCGCAGGAGACGCCGTTTCGGGCGAATCCGTCGCTGAATCCGAATGCGAATCCGTCGCCAACTTCATGGACGTTTGGGGAGCCCCCGAACATCGGTGTCGAGTTACTCCTGAGGTAAGCGCGAGCATGACCCTAAGGGTGTCCCCGAGCCTAATCTAAGTGGGACCCTGAGATTGGTCTTAGGAGCCCCCGTGCATTACTATCAAGGGCCTCAGTAGTATTGGTCTCGGTCGGGGGGGCAAGCAATGATTTCAGGGGCATACAAATGTTGATCCCGGAGGGCCCTCGAATGTATGGATGCAGTGACATAGCCAAGGGGGTCCTAGGAGTCTGCGGACCCCCCTTGGGCTAATTTGAGCCACTGCAAATGATTCTCTGATCACTGTGCCCCCAGAGTCAGTCTCAGGGGACCCTGAAGATTCGTTCTCAGGGCGTCTCGAGTCGGATTTAGGGCCCCCGCCCTGAGAGTCGGTCTCAAGGTCCCCGAAAGTAGATTTCAGGGGGCCCCTGAGAGTTGGTCTCAGGGGGCCCGAGTGTCGGTCTCAATGGGCCCTGAAAGTCGGTATCAGTGGGGGCCGAGCTAGTCCCAGAGGCCCCAGAGAATGGTTCTCAGGGCCCGCGAAAGTCTATTTCAGCGAGTCCCCTGAGAGTCAATCTCTGAGAACTTCAAAAGTCGGTCAAGGAGACCCCGAGAGTCAGTTTTAGGGGACTTCTGAGATTTGGTCTCTGGGGTCCCTCCCCACGAGTGTCAGTCTCAGGGGGGCCCATAGTCTCACGGGCGTCTCTCTCAGGAGTAAATATTTACTTTCAGGTGGCCCCGAGATTAATCTGAGGGTCCGAGAGATAGTCCCACTTGATGCGCAGAGTGCTCGTCTCAGGGGGCCCCCAGGGACAATACTGGAAGCCCTTGAGACTTATACTCAGGCTGTGCCCCCATTTTTGTATAAGGGGCCCCGAGAGAAAATCTCAGGGAGCACCCAAAAGTTAGTCTCAGATTGCTTCCGAGAGTCAGTCTCAGCGACATCCGGAAGTTAGCCTTGGGGTTCAGGAACCTCTGAGACCAGGCCCGTGGAGCCCCCTGAGACCAAACTCGGGGGCTCTGAGACCAAGCTCGGGGAACCCCTGATACCAAGACCGAAAGGCCGTGAGACCAAGATCGAAAAGCCCGTGGGACCAAGATCAAAAGTTCCCGGGGCACCAAGTTTGAAGCCTCTGAGACCAAGCTCAGGGCCTCTGAGACCAAGCTCAGGGGCTCCCAAAATCAATGTTCGATAATCCGGAGACCTTGATACCGATAATTGAGGTGCCCCTGCGACCATGCTCGTGGAGCACACTGAGGCCAAGCTCAGGCCACTGAGACCAAGCTTGGGGGTCCTCTGAGACCAAGCTCGCGGGTCCCCTGAGACCAAACTCGGGGGCCCTGAGACCAAGCTCGGGGAACCCCTGATACCAAGACCGAAATACCGTGAGACCAAGATCGAAAAGCCCGTGGGCCCAAGATCAAAAGTGCCCGGGGCACCACGTTTGAAGCCCCTGAGACCAAGCTCGGGGCCCCTGAGACCAAGCTCAGGGGCTCCCGATATCAATATTCCATAATCCGGAGACCTTGATACCGATGATCGAGGTGCCCTTGAGACCTTGCTCGTGGAGCACACTGAGACCAAGCTCAGGCCACTGAGACCAAGCTTGGGGGTCCTCTGAGACCAAGCTCGCGGGCCCCCTGAGACCAAGATCGAAAGGCCCGTAAGACCAGGATTGAAAGGCCCGTGGGACCAAGATCAAAAGGACCGTGGGACCAAGTTTGGGGCCCTGAGACCAAGCTCGGGCCCCTGAGACCAACCGGAGCCCCTGTGACCAGGCTCAGGGGCCCTCTGAGACCAAGCTCGAAGGGGGCCCTGAGACCAAGCTCTGGACCCCCTTGAGATCAAGCTCAGGATCCCATGAGACCAAGACCAAAAGGCCCGTGAGACCAAGATCGAAAGGCCCATGGGATTAAGATCAAAAGGCCCGTGGGACCAATCTTGAGGCCCCTGGGACCAAGTTCAGGCGCCTGAGACCAACTCAGGGCCCCTGAGACCAAGGTCAGGGCCCTCGAGATCAATATTCGATAATCCGGAGCCCTTGATATCGATGATCAAGGGCCCCTGAGACCATGCTCGTGGAGCACACTGAGACCAAGCTTGGGGATCCTCTGAGACCAAGCTCGGGGCCCCCTGACACCAGGATCCAAAGACCCGCGAGACCAAGATTGAAAGGATCGTGGGACCAAGTTTGGGGCCCTGAGACCAAGCTCAGGCCCCTTAGACCAACTCGGGCCCCTGAGACCAAGCTCGGGAGCCCATGAGACCCAGATCGAAAGGCCCGTGAGACCACGATCGAAAGGCCCGTGGGACCAATCTTGGGGCCCCTGGGACCAAGTTCGGGCTCCTGAGACCAACTCAGGGCCCCTGAGACCAAGCTCAGGGGCCCCCGATATCAATGTTCAATAATCCGGAGCCCTTGATACCGATGATCGAGGTGCCCCTGAGACCGCGCTCGTGGAGCCCACTGAGACCAAGCTTGGTGTCCTCTGAGACTAAAGTTTGGGCGTCCTCTGAGACCAAGCTCGGGGGCCCTTGAGACCAAGCTAGGAGGCCCCCTGAAACCAAGACCGAAAAGCCCGTGAGACCACGATCGAAAATCCCGTGGGAACAAGATCAAAAGGCCCGTGGCACCGAGTTTGAAGCCCCTGAGACCAAGCTCGGGGGTCCCCTGAAACCAAGCTCAGGCTGCCCTGATACCAAGTTCAGGAAGTCCCCTGAGACCAAGCTCAGGCCGCCCTGAGACCAGGTTCAGGGGGTCCCAGGATCAATGTTTAATACTTCGGAGCCCCCGATACCGACGATCATGGGGCCCCTGAGACCAAGCCCATGGCGCCCCCTGACACTAGGCTCAGGCCACTGAGACCGAGCTCGGGGAACCCCTGATACCAAGACCGAAAGGCCGTGAGACCAAGATCAAAAGGCCCGTGGGACCAATCTTGTGGCCCCTGAGACCAGGCTCGGGTTCCTGAGACTAACTTGGGGCACCTGAGACCAAGCTCAGGGGCCCCCGATATCAATGTTCGATAATCCGGGCCCTTGATACCGATGATCGAGGGCCCCTGAGACCAAGCTTGTGAGCCCCCTGAGACCAAGCTCAGACCACTGAGGACAAGCTTGTGGAGCCCCCTGAGACCAAGCTCAGGCCACTGAGGACAAGCTCGGGGGTCCCCTGAGACAAAACTCGTGGAGCCCACTGAGATCAAGCTCAGGCCACTAAGACAAGCTTGGGGGTCCTCTGAGACTAAGTTTGGGGGTCCTCTGAGACCAAGCTCGGGGGTCCCCTGCAACTAAGTTCGGGGTCCCCTGACACCAAGCTTTGGGGCCCTGAGACCAAGCTCGGGGGGCTCCCTGAGACCAAGACCGAAAGACCGTGAGACCAAGATCAAAACGCCCGTGGGAACAGTCTTAAGATCGGTCCCACGGGCCTTCTTAAGATCTTAATACTAAGATCCCAGGGGCCCCAATTTGGGCCCCTGGGCCAAGTTCAGAACCCTGAGACCAACTCAGGGCCCCTGAAACCAAGCTCAGGTGCCCCCGATATCAATGTTCGCTAATCCGGAGCTTTCGATAGCGATGATCAAGGGACCCCTGACACCAAGCTCGGGGAGCCCCTGAGGCCAAGTTCGGGCCACTGAAACCAAGCTCGGTGGTCCCCTGGGACCAAGTTCGGGGGATTCCTGAAACAAAGCTCGGGGGGGCACCTGAGACCAAGCTTGGGGTCCCTGAGACCAAGCTCGAGGGACCCCTGACCCGACGCTCGGGGCCCCTGAGACCAAGATCGAAAGGCCTGTGAGATCAAGATCGAAAGGCTGGTGGGACAAAAAGAGAAGGTCTGTGGGACCAAGCTTGGGCCCCCAGAGACCAAGCTCGGGGTCCCTGAGACCAACTCAGGGGCCCCCTGAGACCAAGCTCAGTTGGCCCCAAGATCAATGTTTGATACTTCGGAGCCCTCGATACCGGAGTACCCCTGAGACCAGGCTCGGGGAACTTCCCGAGACCAACCAAGGGCCACTGAGACCAAGCTCGGGGACCCCGAGATCAAGTTTGGAGGGCAATCTGACATTAAGCTCGGGGGTCCCCGAGATTAAGCTCGGAGGGCAGTCGTACACTAAGCTCCGGGGCCCCTGAGATCAAGCCCAGGGGCCCTCTGAAACTAAGTTCGGGGGTCCCGTGCGACTAAGCTCAGGGGCCCTCCAGTTCAATGCTATTGTTTTCCAGTGCACAAGATCTGCCCAAGGGAGTCCATGGTCCCCAACGACTCCTCTGGCTACGCCATTGATCTGGACACGTCTTTGCCAATTGCACCTCTTCCCAGCTTTCTGAACACGCCTCTGAATAAATCATCCCCACCAGCAGTCTTTTGGAGACGCCTTTTCCACTTGCATCCCCTTCCGAACAGTCTGAGACCACTCTGTACAATGTACTCTTTTCCAACACTCTGAGATCGTTTTTATACTATATATCTTTTTTTAGCACTCTGAGCACGCCTGTCTGCATTACATGCTCCTACTAGCAGTGTTCTGGACACGCCTTTGCCAACTGTACCCTTTTCCTAACCTTCGAGCACGCCTCTGTAGAATACATCTCGTTGCCAGCAGTCTCGTTTGAACGCCTTTTCCAACTGCACCCCTTTCCAGCAGTCTTAGCACGCCTCTGTCGCATAGGCGAATCCAGGGGGCAGAGGTCCCGCGCCCTCCCCCGATCAGCCCTCGGCGCCCCCTGCATGGTCTATGTCGCCCCCCTGAAATGTAGCTTCCCATCCCCGCTCCGGTTGCGAAAATCAGCACCGACCAATAAGATTTTGTGCTCACCTGATAGGTTTTGCCGGTCAAAAGTGGTGCCCCCTGTTCCAGATGGTGCCCCCCCCTCTTCGGAAATCCTGAATCCGCCTATGCGCTGTCGTTGTTTCATGTGTTCACAACGTTTTAAGTATGCCCCTGCTCCTGGTATGGGGAATTATTGATATCTTGGGATATGGTGAAGAATGTTGGGTTATTTCTGATCTGGTATGCAATTTTCGGTTCCGGGCATGAACACCAGGAGCAACAAAAAGTATTCCGCTGTAATAAAAGTAGTGAGGTTCTTACCTATGATTTTACAGTTGTCCTGGAAAGAAACATCGTGAAAAGCTACAAATTTCAAAAATGACTATTTTTAGCTTCTTATATAGCTTTTCTAAGCGATTGTTGTATTTATTCACGAGTTGAGTTTTGCCACCCAGCTCTGGTAGTCATAGATCCTACTTCCGGTTAACAAAAAGTCTAATCAAACAGTTTCTAGCCAACGAAACTTCACCAAAAGATACAAATCTGTAGAAAAGGCAGACATATATTTCAAGACCAAAAAGCTAAGTAGTTGTTGCAATGGTTCGGATTTTGAGTTTTGGCAGTAGCATGAACACTAAGAGCACCGAAAATTATTCCGCCGTAATAAAAGTAGTGTAATTTTAACCTACAATTTTACAGTTGCCATTGAAAACAAACATCGTGAAAAGGTACAAATTTTAAGCATTACTATTTTTAAATCGGCATAAAGATTTTCAAAGCGATTGTTACATTCTTTCGTGAGTTGGGTTTTGGCACCTAGTTCTGGCAGTAACCGACCCTTTTTCCGGTTAACAAAAAGTCTAATAAAACAGTTTCTAGTGAACGAAACCTCACCAAAAGATACAAATTTGTAGAAAAGGTAGTAATCTATTAGCATACTGAAAACCTAAGCATTTACTGCAAAGGTTCAGATTTTGAGTTTTGGCAGTTGGAGTCGGCAGTGTAGTAGCATGTCCCTCTACTGACGGGTTAAAGGGACATTGTCGCAAAAATTTTTATTAGCTAGATCAAAAGGTTACAAAAAGTGGTTTCAGAAGTCATATCCTCATTTTTGCAAATTCAGCCTCCAAATGCCTCAAAATCGGCCTCAAAGTTAACATTTATAGACGACTTTACCGAGTCCTTATGGTATCGATAAAATGACGTAGTCCCGGCTATAGCTATCAATCTATATATCAAAGAATGCCAAACATTTCTTTTAAAGCAGTTCAGTAGCTTAAACCTATAACATAAGAAATTATTCTATAAAAATAGTTTTCCAAAACGCTTCTGAAAGAGAAATATAGGACTTTAAAGAAATACCATCAACCAATCAGATGCCCAGGGCCCTGATCGGCATCTAAGAATATTCTTAGGCTTAGACGCGTCATAATGGACGTCATGAACAGTGACGTCATTGATGTAACGCCAGTCTTAGCACCAGGTGGCAGGCCAGTCGATTTGTTAGTTCATATTCTTAGCACAAGAGGGCAGCTGGAACGCCCTTGTAGTGTTTGCGCAATACCTACCGAGTTATACCACCATACTGTGGGGATATAACAACGCACTATATCCCCGTCTATGAGGCGAAATAGGGCCTTATATCCCATATAGTGATGATATAAGGCCCTAAAAGGGCCAATCAAAAGCCGTTTAGCCGACTCGTGGTTTTGTTTCGAAACATTTTATGGTAAGGCTAGTAGCAGAATTGTTGACAGTAAGCCAATGAAAGATAAAAATAATACCCTGCGTAATCTCCATTAGTGCAGACCAGTGATGCCATTCCTTGGGATTTGAGCAGTTTCGTGGGACATTGGGAAATAGTCCCATTTTCTTGGGATTTCCGCGCATTCATTGGGATAGAGTCAGTTTTCTTGGGATTGCAGCTTGTTGGCTACAAAGAGCAAACTAGGCAGTATTTTCTCCCGTTGTGAAATACCTTTAGGGCTAAAATAATTATTTCTATAGTAACGAGGTTGATTTCTTATCTGATCAAGCGCCGCCATTGGTCGTATTTAGGCAGATGTCCAATCAATAGCCGTATTATTCTGCCGGCAGAACGCATAATAGTAGCCGTTTTCACAACGTGAATTAAATCTTGGGTGTCTTTTTGAAACGTTTTTTGGTAGCACTGTAATATTGCTGCCATTTGTCGGAATTTCACAAGAGTCTTGGGAATTTATTGAGTAAATTATCAGGCACATCTGGCAATGCTTCACAGTCGCCGGGGTCGTTGTTGTTGTTGTTGTAGGGTTAAGGCGCACAGCCTCTGGGGCTCAAGCGTCTCGACCTGTGAAAAGGGGGGAAAACCTCGCGACCCGTGAGAGGACCGGTTCCGGTTCCAGTGAACACTGGAACCAAGAACCGGTAGCGACAACAGGTGTACTATTAACTAGTCCTTATCTAGGATGACTCTTTGCAAACACAGTGCCCCTATTTCTATACGTTTTCTAGGCAAAAGATTCTAGTACAAAGGTGCACAATACTATTTTCATGCTACTCAAGTTAGAAAACCATTGAATATGCTAAATTTATCTAAAACATGGCGCATCCAAGTATTTACGGTTCAGGACTAGTCTCAACATGCTAAATATGTCGATAAAGGTCACAGTCTTTAAGAAAAACAACCACGTGATCGAACATTCTTTCATCATTTCCTAAGAGTTTCCAGGGTCATTTGAACGGTCAATATTTCGCAAGCCGCTTGTAGTTATCTCCGCTGTGCCTGGAATTTCGGACAGCGTAACAACAAATGTTCAACAGTCACTCTAACGTCGCACTCATCACATATTGGGGGGCTTCTCGTTCCATTAAGTGTCGGTGGGTGAATCTCGTGTGTCCAAGTCTTAGTCGGGCTAGTATTACTTCGTCCCTTCTGTTTTCCCTGTATGACGACATCCATTCTACGGTTTGCTTCTTTATCATTTGCAGGTTAGTAGGGGGCGTATGGCGTTGCCACTTCTTATCGATATATTGCCACATGCACTTTTTAATTTGGCTGTAGTATTCAGAGTAATGGACTTTCACCTCTGTCATATGTTCATACCGAAGAGACATTTTTGCTTTTTTATCAGCCATGTCATTGCCCGGGATTCCCTGGTGACTAGGGATCCAGACTATCTTTATTTCGAAGCCATCCATTATTAAATCGTGATAGATCTGACGGATATTACCTGAGATTGGTGATGTGTCCTCCGTGTTCGTACATTTCTGGATCGCTGAAAGGGAGTCTACACATATAATCACTTTAACAATATTTCTCGATTTGATAAACTGGAGACATCTAAAAATGGCAAAAAGTTCCGCGGTGCAGATTGTCACGTCATCAGTGATTCTTTCCTCTATCGTTCCATATCCAAAATGAATAGCACAACCTGTTTTACCATTCATTTTTGATCCATCCGTATACATAAATTTATAATCGACATATTTGAAAAGGAGATCTATAAATTTTTCATGAACCTCTACTGGGCAAGTTCCCTGTTTTGTGTTTAGAAGCTTGAAGGTTTCGATAGGAATAAGATCCCAAGGAGCCTTTCTTCATGGGTACTGCCAAAGTTAGAGGGCACTGTGAAGTCGAAAAATTCGTTAATTTTCTTGATTCTACACGAGATAGGGATACCACATAGAAGTTTCAGCCGTCTCTCCCCGAGGTGCATCAGAGACGCTAGTGTTGTAACATGGGGTTGGCATGGATGTTCCCTGTCGGAAGCTGCTTTCAGGTAATACCTTACCGTCAGGTAATGCCGTCTATCCTGTAACGAAGGGAGGTTAGCCTCGACCAGCATTGCTTTGACGGGAGTTGTACGTAGGGCACCTAGAGCTATCCGGATGCTGGCATTCTGTACAGACTCCAGTGATTCCACAATTTTGTCGTTTGCTCCATCAAATATTTGGCAGCCATATTCCAGAATTGGTCTTATCAGTGATGAATATATCCGCAAAAGGGTCTTTCTATCCGCACCGAAGCTTGGGGCTGAGATGCACTTCAGAACAGAGATTCTCTTCTCTGCTCTGGCTTTTATGTGCAGGATGTGACTTTTCATTGCTAGTTTTTCGTCAAGAATCATTCCAAGGAAGCGTTGAAATTCAACTTTAATAAGTCGTATAATGAGTGAAATTTGCATCAGTTATGCTCCTGCTACCCAGTCGCTTCAATTTACATGTCGTTTTTCTCTCAGTTTCTATATTAGCTGTGTAATAAGCTCAAAACAAAAGGAGTAGGGATTAGGGTAACGTCTGTTTGTGTAATACTCGGGCAAGTTTCCAATTACATTGAGAAAAAGTTTTTACCTAGGTAACCAACTCGCATACGAGCAGGGGTGTCCTAAACAAAGGGTGACAGGCAGAGGAATCCCGAAATGTAAATCAGGGTAGATATTAAGCCAAATTTTCGGGGTTGAATGATGTTTTAATTGCATTCTCATTACAATTAATGTGTGGATCCACCCAAATTTTGAGACTTGCTAAATTTTTGGCGAATTGTTTGAGCAGTATCATTTGAAGACAAAGAATTTGGTCCAAAATTTTGTCCCACTGCATGTTTTCCCCCGCTATTTGTAGTCTGAGCATCTCAAATAAAAATTAAGTGGTGATGTCCGGTATCCTTAATTCAGGGTATGGGTGTTTTGACTGTAAACGGTTTTCACCTTGAAGTGGGCGTTACTGGAAAATTATAATTTATCTTGGTTTCTCAGGTTTGCTTGGGTATATGTGCTCTGCATTTAGTAATACACTAGCGTGCAAAGTATGGCGTTTTTAATGATATCTCGTCAGTGCCAGTGCCCTTGGCAACAGGAGCGAGTGGTGCGAATTTTATCAACCTGGTGCAAATTTCTGAGACTGGTGTGAGGAAGGTAACACTGAAAACCTAACAAATAATGGCTAAATGGTTATAATGACATAGGAGGGGCCTTATGAAAAGTCCTCAACTAACTACCTAATAAGAGAGGTAGCATTGCATTGTGTGGGTGGGAATGAGTGCGCTTTTCTCCCTGGTATATGGCAGATCGGTGCTAATTTTTACCGACAAAGGTATTATCGCAGTAGGTGGATCACATCTCTCGGTTCAAAAGGATCACATCAGAAGGTCCACAGTTCATATGTTCTACCGCTCAAAATGTCTAACTTAAAAAGTCAAACATTCAAAAGGTCCAAAGAGGCGTGCTCAGATACATGAGAGCGGGGTGCATGATAACGCAGAGGCGTGCTAAGGCACCTGATAATAGGAGGCTATGAGGGTTAGGTTAGGTTAGGTTAGGTTAGGTTAGGTTAGGTTAGGTTAGGTTAGGTTAGGTTAGGTTAGGTTAGGTTAGGTTAGGTTAGGTTAGGTTAGGTTAGGTTAGGTTAGGTTAGGTTAGGTTAGGTTAGGTTAGGTTAGGTTAGGTTAGGTTAGGTTAGGTTAGGTTAGGTTAGGTTAGGTTCGGTAAGGTAAGGTAAGGTTAGGTCAGGTCAGGTCCGGTCAGTTCAGGTCAGGTTAGGTCAGGTCAGGTCAGGTGTGTATGCCCTAAATCCCTATTTCCTAGTTTGGGGATATCAACCCTCTTTCCAGAATCTGAGTGCGCCTCTGGTCTGGGTACCACTTTTCGAAATGTCATAGAAATATCCCCAAATTCTGCAAGAAAATCCCTAGAGATGAAACAGACGGAGGGAGGGGAAGTTTGAGCAGTGTTAAGTGGTACCCAGACCAGAGGTGCACTCAGATTCAGGAAAGAGGGGTGATATCCCCAGACTAGGAAATAAGGACCAAGGGCATACACAATTGACCTGACCTGACCTGACCTGACCTGGCCTGGCCTGGCCTGGCCTGGCCTGACCTGACCTGACCTGACCTGACCTGACCTGACCCGACCTGACCCAACCCAACCCAACCCAACCCAACCCAACCCAACCCAACCCAACCCAACCCAACCCAACCCAACCTAACCCAACCCAACCCAACCCAACCCAACCCAACCCAACCTAACCCAACCCAACCCAACCCAACCTAACCTAACCTAACCTAACCCTCATAGCCTCCTATTATCAGGTGCCTTAGCACGCCTCTGCGTTATCATGCACCCCACTCTCATGCATCTGAGCACGCCTCTTTGGACATTTTGAATGTTTGACTTTTTTAAGTTAGACATTTTGAGCGGTAGGACATATGAACTGTGGATCTTCTGATGTGATCCTTTTAAACCGCGAGATGTGATCCACCTACTGCGATAATACCTAAGGCTCTTACCTAAATACCTACTCACAATTTTCGCTGATGTATCAACTTACACTTCCTACCCAAGTCCCTACCTACATTTTTTCTGTGGCTGAACTTTTTAGAGACTTAAAACTTGGTGTTTTGCTTAAAAGTACTTTTTAGGTGCCGAGGAAACTAGGTAGATCAGGTGATTTGGGCAGCTCAAATTCTGTCCAAAATTGAGAGGAAATTATGAGACGAGCAGCATTGCCTTCAAGTGGGGTAGGTACCTACCCTGCTTTAATGCGGTTTTCCTACCTTATTTTTTGTTTGACTTCAAATTCCAAGGAGTATTTTTAAATGAATTATTATTGATTCCATTACAAAAACAAATACATCACACAGAAACAAGATTCAGTTGTACTTTTTATCTGTCTTACTTTTCTTAACTTTTTGCTCTGTCAGTAATAATGATACTTTGTGATGTTTCAATTTTTGGCACTGTTTCAGCCTTAAGTGTTGTCACCAGAAAAAGTGAGGGGACCAGTCAAACTTCAACCTGATGGGACCAAAACCTGTACAAATTTGGGCTCCTTGTTGCCATCACAGGGGATGGGTATAGAAAGTTTGAAGTTTAACTGAGTCAGAAGTGAATAAAAAATGTAATTTATCACAAAACTATTCGAAACAGTCTTTGAAATTCTTTAATTTCTTTCCCAGAGCTCAGCTTCACCCTCCAGCCGCCACCTCATCAACACCAGAAGTGGAATGATGTGGTACGACCCTGCTGGATGCCTAGTCCCACTTTCCAGTACTCGCCACACCAATGCCAGAGGCGGATCAGCGCTGTACGCCCATGCTGGACGCCAAGTCCCACCTCCCAGCAGCAACTTCACCAACACCAGAGGCGGATCAGCGTTGTACGCCCATACTGTACGCCAAGTCCCACCTCCCAGCAACCACCTCACCAACACTAGAGGCGTATCATCAGAAGTGCATGGAATAGCTCATCCCAGGGACAGGAGAAATTTGGATCGCAGGTAAGATCAGTCCTCTGTACCCAATAGCTTCCTTTCTTGTGATGTATGCTTTGAGATATGATTTGTTATGACATGGCAGTCTCTGTTTTGTGTTACTTTTTCTGTTCATTCCCGCTCCATGATTACTGCTTCATGCCGTTCTGGTCTTGTTCCTTCTATGTTAAACATTTGCTCTAATCTGATTCTGTTCGCTTACTTCCTCTTGCTTTATACTGTGTGCCTGTACAGTTCTATTCTGTTGCTCCTTATTGCTTTGCTTTGCCTTGTTCATGTCTTCTTTTGCTGGTCTCTTTATTTACTTCTATCCCCTGTCTGTATATAAGAAATGAAATAAAAAAGTTGATGATGATGATGATTTTATGTGCTGAGGAAACTAGGTAGATCAGGTGATGGTAACGAGGTAGCTGGCTTCACACATGTTGCCAGATAGAATCACAGCAAGCTAAATCCACATCATAAGTACCACAGTTCAAAAGCTCCTATGAATCAAAACTTCCTTTCAAACAAAAGCACCACAGGTTGATCCAGAAAGCTCCTATGAATCAAAACTTCCTTCCAAACAAAAGCGCCACAGGTTGATCCAGACCGTAAGTGCCACTGTTCAAAGCTTCCTCCAGTGAAATATTCCAAGTGGTCTAGCTGTTTTTGGCGTTGCTGAAACATCCTTCTTTGAAATGTTCCTAGTGCCAAAACTGCTTTTTTGCATTGCTGAGTGGCACTTTTTCAAAAACCTTTGGTAATTCTTTTTTTAATATTTATACATGTAGCACAATGTAACCAAACCTGACCTAATCTTTTCTCGACTCAGCAAGCTGGCCTGTGGCGCACCTAACCTCCTGGTGGCACTTTTGCCTTCATCAGCTGCTGTGGATACGCTGTGTGCCCATAGACGGATCCAGGGGGCAAGAGGGGCACGTGCCTCCCCCGATCGACCCTCTGCGCCCCCTGAAAGGTCGATGGCGCCCCCCTGAAAGGTTGATGGCGCCCCCCTGAAATGTCGCTTCCTACCCCCCCCCAGGATGCGAAAGTCGGCGCCCACCGATAGGATTTGGCGCCCACCTGATAGCTTTTGCCGGTCATAAGTGGCGCCCCCTGGTCCTGATGGCGCCCCCCCGGTCCGGATGGCGCCCCCCGGAAGGTGCCCCCCCCCGATCGGCAATCCTGGATCCGCCTTTGTGTGTGCCTACTTAACCTAACCGAGCCTAACCTAACCTAACCTAATCTAACCTAACCTAACCTAACCTAACCAGTTGTGGTCAGCGCCAGTTGTGGTACTTGGAATATTGCACTGGATGAAGTTTTGAACAGTGGCACTTATGATATATATTAACCTGTAGCAATTCTAATTAATGGAAGTTTTGATCCCTTGGAACTTTTGAACTGTGGCACTTATCATACAGATCAACCTGTAGTTATCTGGCAACATGTGTGAAGCCAGCTACCTCATTGCCCAGGTGATTTGGGCAGCTCAAATTCTGTCCAAAATTGAGAGGAAATTATGTGACGAGTAGCATTGCCTTCAAGTGGGGTAGGTACCTACCTTGCTTTAATGTGGTTTTCCTGCCTTATTTTTTGTTTGACTTCAAATTCCAAGGAGTATTTTAAATGAATTATTATTGATGCCATTACAAAAACACTTGCGTTTCCATAATATATCACACAGAAACAGGATTCAGTTGTACTTTTATCTGTCTTACTTTTCTTAACTTTTTTGCTCTGTCAGTAATAATGACACTTTGTGATGTTTCAATTTTCGGCACTGTTTCAGCCTTAAGTGTTGTCACCAGAAAAAAGTGAGGGGACCAGTCAAATTTCAACCTGATGGGACCAAAACTGTACAAATTTGGGCTCCTTGTTGCCATCACAGGGGATGGGTATAGAAAGTTTGAAGTGTAACTGAGTCAGAAGTGAATAAAAAATGTAATTTGTCACAAAACTATTCGAAGCAGTCTTTGAAATTCTTAAATTTCTTTCCCAGAGCTCAGCTTCACCCTCCAGCCGCCACCTCATCAACACCAGAGGTGGAATGATGTGGTACGACCCTGCTGGATGCCTAGTCCCACTTCCCAGTACTCGCCACACCAATGCCAGAGGTGGATCAGCGCTGTACGCCCATGCTGGACACCAATTCCCACCTCCCAGCAGCAACCTCACCAACACCAGAGGCGGATCAGCGCTGTACGCCCATACTGGACGCCAAGTCCCGCCTCCCAGCAACCACCTCACCAACACCAGAGCGTATCATCAGAAGTGCCTGGAATAGCTCATCCCAAGGACAGGAGAAATTTGGATCGCAGGTAAGATCAGTCCTCTGTACCCAATAACTTTCCTTCTTGTGATGTATGCTTTAAGATATGATGACTTTCAAATTGTGTATAAGTCATAGTGCAGTCTGTGGTATCCAAACTCTCATGATTAGAGACATTGGGGTTAAGCTATTCTATTCTAGTTCAATCATTCTACAAATTAGTGTGTCCATGAATGATTAGCCACAGCATATGAAATGGCAGTCGCATGCTAAAATGTTGCCCCACAGCTGAAGTGCCCCCTCTAAACGAAAATATTGTGGCTGCCCATAGGCGGATCCAGGATTTCCGATCGGGGGCCACCTTCCCAGGGGGAGGGGCGCCATCCAGACCAGGGGGCGCCAGTTTTGACCGGCAAAACCTATCAGGTGGGAGCCAAATCCTGCCGGTGGGCGCCGGTTTTAGCATCCTGGGGAGAAGGGACATTTCAGGGGGCTCCCTCGACCTTTCAGGGGGTGCTGTGAATATTTCAGGGGGCGCCAAAGGGTTGATGGGGGCACGTGCCCCCATTTGCCCCCTCCCCTGGATCCGCCTATGTGGCTGCCCATTTTTTTCTTATTCTGTTGTGTGCTAACGTGCATCATCCCATGCTTTTGTATTGTGTTCCCAGGTTTTGCGGCTCTCAAAAGGTGACAACTCAATGGCAGCAAGCCGTGTGTTCAAACCATGTCTCGAGCAGATGTCATCGAAGTCAACTTTTGTCATGGATACCTGATGAGCGTGAAGCAAAGTGGTGGAAATAGTAAGAAATATTTTCATAATAATTCAAAGTGCTTTCTCAATTTTGGTCCTCACACCCCAAGACAAGACAGCTATGATATTTTACCAATTGTGCTGTACATTGCAGTTGAGAGTTGAACGATGGCTTTTGACGGTGGAAAACATGAAGCCATAGAGAAGCGCGAAGTGAACTTGATTAAATACTCTGTTGGTATTGCATCCAGATTTTGTGCCGAGTGTTCAAGCTTTTCTAAAAGCTAAGAGAGCACGAGTTTTGTCGGGTGCTCGCACTAGGAGACTCTTCTGTGAGGATTCCCGATGTGAAATTCTGACGTTGTATTCTAGATCAATATTAGCACGCGCATTGACGGGGGTGTGACCCACCTTCGCTTTGACGGTGGGCGGGTACCCCCCATCCCAAGATCTCGAGAATCACGCAAGATAGCAAAAACGGTAAACGGCGTTGGGTAGCCCATCCAATTCTCTATGGAAAATAATAGAGCAAAACAATTTATCCTATTGTAATCCTCGCGGCAAGCGGAATCGAATGATATATAATATGACCTTGCTAGGTCATATTAGGTCAAATCAAGGATTTGACCTGATCTGGGGCAGTGGCGGATCTAGCCGGTCAGTTTGGGAGGGGCAAACCAAAGTCGGAAAGAAAAAAAGGAAAAAAACGTCATGCAGTGCAAAACAGCGCTACAAATACAATGACTTCCCAGTAGAATTTTGGGTGTGTGAGGCGAAAAGCAAAAACAACCTCACCGGGCGAAAAATATGGGCTCAAGATACTTTTTCCCTCTCCAAGGCCCCAAATTATCCACTGAACTTAACTGGTGCTGTTTGAAGTTGAGAGTTGAAGCACCAAAATCTTGCTTTCAAACTAAAAAGGAGTCGGGGAAAAAAGATGTCGATCGCTATGGGGGCGAAACATAGTTTTGCCCCGAGCTTTTCCGTTTGGGGGCAAATGCCTTTTTACCCCCCCCGATCCGCCACTGATCTGAGGTCAGGTCAAAGTCAATTTAGGTCAAAATGCATATCATTAGAACCGCAAAGACAAGTTTAATGCTTTTAAAATACTCATCTAATTTAATGCTTTTAAAATACCATCCATTAGAAAGTTATAAGGTTAAAACCATTTTCCCATGTAATTCTAATGCAGAGGTCATGGCTCGTACCTGACCTTAGGTCACCGATAGAAAAAATGCCGTAGCATATTTTAGAGCACTCGGTGGGCCCGCTATCTGAATGAGTCAATCTGATGAGTTTATCCTGTTCTGACCTATGCTATTTTAAACCTTTTTTGAGGTGGTCAATTGACCTGTACTGGTGACCTGACCTGAGATGACCTAATCTTGAAATGTTGGCAAAGGTTGTGAAAATGATCCGAGAAAAGTTATGCCAAGTACGGCGGCGCTACGCGCCGCCGTTTTTATGCTGCCTTAAAAACCCGAGGGGGTACCCGCCCCTCCCCCGTCAATGCGCATGTTAAGTTTAATGTCACTTGATCTCTGGTGATCATGTCGTCTGATAACCTGTCAGCGAAATTATAATTCGGATCAAGTCGCGTTTTTTATGTTTGGTGTCTGTGCTGTTTTTGTGTCTTACCAATGACGCAATGCACGATTTACAATTCAGTCTGGAAAGTAATGTAGGATATTTTACCAAAGCATGAACTGCTGCCGATTTTTCTCATGCCTGAACCAGCACCTATTGTTTTAAATCGTTTAGACATGGGCGCAGAATGTCTATTGCAGTCGATGCGCACTAAAATTCCAGGAATGTGATATATATGTGAAGCTTAGTCCACTCGATCTTTCACGAGCAAGGCATCCAACTGGAGTGGATTCAAACGAAGCGTGTACCTGAGTTGTTCAGTGTAATATCCTGCAAGTAATTTGTGCTGAGATCTTAATAGTATCGGTGACTTGTAAACAATACAGATTTGCATGAGTTATATAAATGATACAGGGGTTGCGTGTTCAATAAACGTGTATGACGCTTGTGTTACTGTGCTGATTGTCGTATAGATACGTTTTAATAGAGTCTAAAGAAGCATTCTAATCATAGTTAAATGTTATTTTCCAGCGTGTCTGGGCTCTTTCAGTGTGCGTAGAATTCGCTAATAGCCATTGGGATGCTGACTGATATTTAAATGTGTTTTTACTAATACTTATATTAATTTTAAAGCTATCGAGGATTTGGTGGTTTTCAAATTAAACTTCCGATGAATCGTGGACTGACCGTCTCTTCTAACTACACTACCACAGACAAAGTGACGGCTCACGGACAATCTGCTTTAACCTCAAATGTGTTAAATCTGGTGAGGAGGGCGAGTCGAGCTGATTGCGTTTGTTCCGCACCCATGGCCGTCGTCACTGAATTTTTACTTGGGGGGCGTTTATCGGACTGGCGATGACCAGGGTGGAAGGCATATTCCGAGAAATATGGTTGCATATGTAAGACCAACGAGATGCACCTCACCAGCATTTATGCAGGTTTACAGACCAAGAGATGAGAAACAAAATACGGGGTTTCCGTGCAAGTATGTCGATGTCTAGAGATTCTCCCTAATTCTCCTTCAACAATAACCCGCCTGCATGCACATAGGAAGGGGGGGGCAAGAGGCCTGTCTCCCCCGATTTTTCATCCAACAATTTCCCACTTGAAGTCGAATTTGATTGATTGAGATAGGTAACAGGGAGTCTAAATAAAGTTGTGTTTCCTCTAACTTGTTTCGCCCGGAAGAGTTTGAAGATTTACCGAAACCATCACTCTCAGTCCCGATGCTTATTTGTCTAGTTTTCTAACTTCCGACCTCGGCTAATAATGGTGAGTTGAAAATCGTTCGTTGTGTACTCACGTACCAATGAGCAAGCGGGATTCTCTCCACTGGTAGAGGGGTCTACTAGGTGGGGGATAGCGGCTCGTTTCTGGTGGTACCTCTCATCGGAGAGCGAGAGTCGCACTAGACTTTGGAGACAGTACCTCTGGGCCGATGGTATGGTTGAGGGAGTATGGGTAACCAAAGACGTGAAAATAGTTTTTTAAGCATTGACAAAAATCATAGTTTTTTTAGAAGTTAATTTCTGCTTCCTGGATCTGCCCCTGCGTGATTTTGGGTCCAGGCATTGGCATCGAAGAGGGGAGGGACCCGCCCCCAACTCGCGAACCAGGAGGGAATCGCCCAAAATTGGAGGGCCTCAGTAAAGTTTTTTTGCATCTTTTCTCCATTGTCTGCGTGAACCCACGGAAATGTGCTGCTGCAGTGTGCCAAAGGGCAGCGTTTTCTGGAGACAGCAAAAATATTTAAAAAATATCGCCACTTCACCTATGCACGCCCCAGCCCCTGGTCACCACCTCCATCGCCTATACCTACATGCGATATTTTGCCACCTCTCCCCGGATCCGCTTATCCGATCAAAAATGACCCACCAGCCATAGGCGGATCGAGTATGGTCAGTCGGGGGAGGGGGGGATACTATCCGATGTTTGCATCGGGGCGGGAAGCGACATTTCAGGGGGCGCTTACGAGCTTTTAGGGGCGCGGTGAACATTTCAGGGGGGACCAAGGGTCGATGGGGGGCACATGCCCCCTGGATCCGCCTATGTCGCCCGTCCAAAATAAAAAGGGCAGAGTTTTCACCAAATGGTGGCCTCTCGCGAAATTTTTAAACTCTGCGAAATCTAGACGAGAAAATATTTTGGATGTAGCGGGTGGTGGGTGTTCCCATTCCATTCTAAAAAAAGCAAGTTCGAATTTTTTAGTGCATCAGCATTGCTTAATTAATTTATTTATTAAAGGCTTTGAAATAATGGATAAGCATCATATTTTTAGATAGATTGTTCCGGCCACAATACGGCATAAACTTTGTTTTATATGAAACGCGTTTTATTTAGCTTCAGCATGCCTTTTATTGAGCATCTTCTAAGTGAAAGACCATTCATCAGCTGACGCACCGTTCTTTTGATGCGCCAAAGTGGCCGAAGTCTGGCTATATCTCTGCCAAATCTCTGCTCGCAAAAATAGCAGATCTACAGAATCTAGTATCATATCAGCTAACAATATACTGAATCTCAAAAAAGCATACTGGTGTCTATAAAAACTAAATAATACTAGTTTTGAAGCAAATTGGTGTATTTTTCCTATTTTTTTGGAATCTTGTTTTATTCAGAAAAAGTTGGAGATATTTTCCTGTTAGCAAAACTAAGAAAATTCACCGTAAAGTCCTTGGTAGGGGAACTTGAACCAGCTATTTCTTTTAAAGCCTTGGGCCTAATTATTTTACTTGCGGCCAAAAAGATCTATCAATGACTTAATCTTCCCTGTTTAGTACATACCTATCTTCTTCTGTTACATCCTGATTACAATATGTTTCATATTGTTGCATGAAGGGTAAATTTCCGTTACGTTTTTTAGTCATGTATGGAATTAACGAATACGCATGCGCGAACAGCCTATACGTCACGTGGTTTTCAAGTCTGCGCGGGAACTTCAGCAGTTGTTCTCGAGGGTCCATTAGTTGCGGTTGCGTGCGTATAGCTCCGAGGTCATCATGTCTGCTACTCCCGAAATTAAGTGAGTGAAGTGGCATTAGTCAATACTTTGTTGAAAAATCAGGCTAACGTTTACATGTCGATGCGTTGAAAGCGTGGTTCAGGCATGTTAGTGCTATTCATTGTCTCTCTGATTTAAGGAACGCCGAGGAGGTTCCGAAGGTGGTGGAGATTGAAGAGCCGGAAAAGATGGAGGAGGCGGCCGTGAAAGAGAAGACTGAAGAGGTGGTGACGGAGAATGAGGAGGTGGTAGAGAAGAAGAAAGACGATAATGGGGATGCTGCCGAAGATAAGGTCGCTGAGAGTAACGGAGCTGACTATGGAGGTATGTGAGTGGGGTATTATGGTAGTAGGCAGATCACATCTCACGGTTCAAAAGGATCACATCAAAAGGTCCACAGTTCATATGTTCTACAGCTCAAAATGTCTAACTTAAAAAAGTCCAACATTCAAAAGGTCCATAGAGGCATGCTCAGATGCATGAGAGTGGGGTGCATGATGCTGCAGAGGTGTGCTAAGACACCTGATAATAGGAGGAAATGAGGGTTAGGTTAGGTTAGGTCGGTATTATGGTACCTAACCTAACCTAATGGTATTATGGTACCTAACCTTACCTAACCTAACCTAACCTAACCTAACCCTCATTTCCTCCTATTATCAGGTGTCTTAGCACGCCTCTGCAGCATCATGCACCCCACTCTCATGCATCTGAGCACGCCTCTATGGACCTTTTGAACGTTGGACTTTAAATTAGACATTTTGAGCGGTAGAACATGTGAACTGTGGACCTTTTGATGTGATCCTTTGAACCACGAGATGTGATCTGCCTACTACCATAATACCTGTGAGTGGATTGTTTGCTGGGAGAATTTCAGTCTGGGAAAGTATGGTCAAGTGTACTCAAATATGGGTATGCTCCATTATTGGGTACACTTCAAAAATTGGTACTCAAGATGTCCTCTTTCTAATGGCTTGCATGTCTAATGAAGTGACCCCAAAAAATTTTGGGATTGAAATTATAATAACTAATTACTTACATAATAAGCATTCCCAAGTACTGTGTTCCACCTTTTCTTGACTGACCAGTTCGGATAGTCTTCAAACAGGGGAAAGGGCAAAGGGGGGGTGCAAGTACTGTGTTCCACCTTTTCTTGACTGACCAGCTCGGATAGTCTTCAAACAGGGGAAAGGGCAAAGGGGGGGTGATATGTTTCTCACCCCTACCCTGCCAGCCAAAATTGAATACTTGCGCCAAATGAAACCAAAGGTCAAAGTATTTAAAACAAAATTGGAAGTGTTACGAGACTTGAACCGGTGAGTTTAAACAAAAACCAATGGTATGCTATTGCATTATCTATATAGGATCAAAATGATGCAGATGGCAATTTTACTTAAATTTAGCTAACATTCATCAAAAGCATGATAGCTGCAAAAACAAATCACCAACCGTGTAAGAAGTACTTGAGACAGTTAATACTTGGCTGGTGTTGGTATAAGAAAATATTTTCTAAAAATTTCTTAAACAGTATTTAGGGGAAGGGTCCAATTTCGGATGGTTAAGCACCGATTCTGCTGCCCTGAGTTATACAGAGAAGTATACTGAATTAGAAATATGTATTTGTTGCATATGTACCAAATATACTGGAGAATTAAACAGAATTTAATGCATTTAGAGAAATTTCTAGGAAATTGCTTGAACTTTTTTTTTGCATGGAAAACTTGGCTGTGGCACCTAATTTTGTCATGGTAAATGCTCTGCCCCGAATTTTGGCCACTGATGGCATTTGTTTTTCCCTAAGTTTGGACACTTCTCAAAATGCTTGAATTCCCTAATAAAAAACTAAGAGAAAATGTTTTCATATCAGGCAAATCTTTAGTCATTTCACCACCTGAAAAGTAGTCTCAAACTGATCCTGGTCAGTCAGGTCCTGAACAGTACTGAAGAATGGAAACCTTTGTGGTGCTTCACAGCGAAGTGAAATTCAACAAGGCTGGTCGCGGAGGCAATAAAAGCTGATGCTGGCACCTGATTATGGGTGAATCCAGCAATTCAATGGGAGGGGCATGGTCAGATGGCTACCATAGTAAAAAAAAGTCCCCTGCTCCCCCTGAAATGGTCACAGCACCCCTGTGAAAAGGTGTGTGTGTGTGTGTGTGTGTGTGTGTGTGTGTGTGTGTGTGTGTGTGTGGTGTGGTGTGTGGTGTGTGTGTGTGTGTGTGTGTGTGTGTGTGTGTGTGTGTGTGTGTGTGTGTGTGTGTGTGTGTGTGTGTGTGTGTGTGTGTGTGTGTGTGTGTGTGTGTGTGTGTGTGTGTGTGTGTGTGTGTGTGTGTGTGTGTGTGTGTGTGTGTGTGTGTGTGTGTGTGTGTGTGTGTGTGTGTGTGTGTGTGTGTGTGTGTGTGTGTGTGTGTGTGTGTGTGTGTGTGTGTGTGTGTGTGTGTGTGTGTGTGTGTGTATATATATATATATATATATATATATATATATATATATATGTAGGTGTTTACCTTTCTTTTTCCCGTTGTGTGTGACCTGAACCGAAATTGGGCAAAAAATCAGGCATTTAAATTAATAATTGACCCCAGCGCAAATTGCTTGAAGTTTTACCCATAGCTCCCTATGGGGACTGCAACGCTTGAACACGAACTATTTCGGTATTTCCATCGTAATGCGGGACTACAGCTTAGTGTGTCTTATATTTCTTCTCTTTTTGGCTCTGTTTTGTAAGAATTATCTTTTATCTATTGTTTACATGGCATTCCGACTTATATCCACTACAATTAGGAACTTCACGTTCTTCGTTTTACATAGAACCATATTGTGTTATAAGGTACACAACCCTGATCCGAATAACTGGTTGTTTTCCTTATATGGTCGGGCAAAACACTGTTTTATAAACATTATCATTGATCCTTACTCTAGAAAGACACAGTTTCAAGACATATACACGTTATTCAATATGGAACAAAATTCCATTGTTACATATAAACAAACTTCTGGAGGGCCCCTGGCCAGAGGTGTACGCCAGAACTGATTTCCTAGTGTCGGGAAACGGCTTGTGGCAATGCTCTACAACTTGCAGTAGGTGCTGCTGGCGAGTGGTGGTTGGGGGGAATACATTCCCCCAAAACAGAAAATCTAGGGGCAATACTATGGTTGCACCCCCCTCCCCAAAGCTGTCGGCCTAGTTTTTGCCCGGACTCAATTTTAGTCTACAAGCAAGGTTTTGGTGCTTGAACTCTCAACTTTAAACACAGCCACCCAACTTCAGTGCAAAAATTGAGCCCTGGATAGCAAAACAAGCATCTTGTGGCTACAACTTTGACCCGGCGACGTTTTTTATTCTGTTTATCGACTCTTCAGCTTACCTCCACAGCTTATCGTTTGGTTAAATTGTGGTATGCTATCACCGCGTGACGTTTTTTCCTCATCGACTTTGGCTTGTCCCCAAACCTGCCGGCTAAATCCGCCACTGCTGTCGGCTCTCTTCATTCTTAGTAAGGCAGCCGATATAGTAATTTATCAGCCTAGCCCCTCTCTGCTGGGTTGTTCGCCAACTGCAGGTTTTGTTTGAAGGCCTCCAGCCTATCGTAACCTGGGATACCGTCCCATGGCGGGCACTCAGCCAGAAATGACGACCAGAAAAGCCTGTCAACCGACAGGCTTTTCAAACATGGGATGGGACTGCGCGCCCACGAACTTATCCAGCGACAGATCCTTCATACCTTTAAGGGAATGTGCCACCTTCATAACATGATTTTAACTAAGATAGCTAAGTTGTAAAGCAAGTCGGAAAACTCGGTACTCAATATATCATGTCCTGAAACTCAAAATTTCCGTTGAGAAAAGCTAAAAACTACCGGAAATGTACCCCTCAAGGACAATGTCCAGGTGATTTCCTTTGATACAACAGCGTCCAACACCGGGTGGCGGTACCGGGTCTTCTGACTTGCTTTACAACTTGGCTATCTCAGTTAAAATCACGTTGTGAAGGTGCCACATTCCCTTTCGGGCATGCAGGATCTGTCGCTGGATAAGTTTGTGGGCGCGCAGTCCCATCCCATGTTTGAAAAGCGTGTCGGTTGACACGTCATTTCTGGCTGAGTGCCCGCCATGGGACGGTATCCCAGGTTACGATAGGCTGGAGGCCTTCATACGAAACCTGCAGTTGGCGAACAACCCAGCAGAGAGAGGGGCTAGGCTGATAAATTACTAAATCGGCTGCCTTACTAAGAATGAGGAGAGCCGACAGCAGTGGCGGATTTAGCGGGCAGGTTTGGGGAAAAGCCAAAGTCGATAAGAAAAAACGTCACGCGGTGATATCATAACACAATTTAACTAAGCGGTAAGCTGTGGGAGTAAGCTGAAGAGTCGATAAGCAACAAAAAAAAATGTCGCCGAGTCCAAGCTGTAGCCACAAGATGTTCATTTTGCTATCCAGGGCTCAATTTTTACACTGAAGTTAAGTGGCTGTGTTTGAAGTTGAGAGTTCAAGCACCAAAACCTTGCTTGTAGACTAAAAATGAGTCCGGCCAAAAACGAGGTTGACAGCTTTGGGGAGGGGTGCAACCATAGTATTGCCCCTAGATTTTCTGTTTCAATGTATTCCCCCTCCCCATCCACCACTGGCCAACAGCACCTACTGCAAGTTGTAGAGCATTTCCACAAGCCGTTTCCCGACACTAGGAAATCAGTTCTGGCGTACACCTCTGGCCAGGTACCCTCCAGAAGGATGTTTATATGTAGCAATGAACTTTTGTTCCATATTGAATAGCGTGTATGTGTCTTGAAACTGTGTCTTTCTAGTCTAGGGATCAATAATAATGTGATAAAACAGTGTTTTGCCTGACCATACAAGGGAAAACAACCAGATATTCGGATCAGGGTTGTGTACCTTATAACACAATATGGTTCTATGTAAAACAAAGAACGTGAAGTACCTAATTGTAGTGGAAATAAGTCGGAATGCCATATAAACAATAGATAAAAAGATAGTTCTTACAAAACATAACCAAAAAGAGAAGAAAATATAAGACACACTACGCTGTAGTCCTGCATCACGATGGAAATACCGAAATAGTTTGTGTTCAAGCGTTGCAGTCTCCATAGGGAGCTATGGGTAAAACTTCAAGCGATTTGCGCTGGGGTCAAATATTGATTTAAATGCCTGATTTTTTGCACAATTTCGTTTCAGGTCACACTCAACGGGAAAAAGAAAGGTAAACACGAACTTTTAAAACTGTGTTAATTTATTTATATGCCCAAAACAAAATTTATAAAGAAAACAGCGGTACTGAATACCTATTGCTATAAATATGCATATTTACACTCAGTGTAGCAGAAATTAGCTATATGCCTGGTCTATTCAAATTAAACAAGCTCTCCGAATTGAAAATAGCACAGTGACCCAAAATAGGTTTTGTGCTAGGGTGTCGAGTGGAAAATTCAGCTCGGAATGTATGGCGAGTGAGTGGAAAATTCCTCTCAAAATGTATGGCGGAGTAAAAAATTTCAAATTTTGTACTCAGGTGGTAAACTCTCAGAGCCCTTGTTTGAACTAAAGGATGGACATTTCCTTTAATTTTCTCAAAGTAAATATTTTTAAATCATGCCCAAACAGCTTTGTTTGACCATTCCCATGTGAGAAATTTGGGTCAAGCAGGTAAATCTTTACCAGCTGAAACCCCCTGATGCAGTCTCCAATTTTTTTAAGGAGTTGGTGAATTTCCACAAATAAAAAACTTTTGGGGGCCTCTGAGACCAACCTTTGGGGGAAAGAACTCTGGAAGCCACTAAAACTCTTGGGGGGCTTCCCTAGACCAACTCTTGTGCCCCTCCACTCCCACACGACCAGCTTTTAAGGGCCCCTGAGACGAAATATCGGGGCCCCCTTAGACAACTCTGCAGAGGGGCCTCCGAGATGGGCAGGTGGTGAAAAATGAAAAGGGATTTTTTCATGCAATACCTAAGCCCTGTTCCACCTGTCAGCTCAGTTTTGTCAGCACCAATCAGCGGGCCGCGTTGCGCCTACGTCACAGGACTGTAGCCTCTCCCCGGGAACTAGTTCTAGAGGTTTTACGGGCTGACGGCCTGCTGTTTGTGCTGATGAAAAACCGTAAGTGCACGAAGTGCAGCCTAATATTTTTTAATGGTTTAAAGGTTTGAGTTCCCTTTGCTTAGCACAAACAAGAGGTGATTATGGCGCTGATGTTACTTTTCTGGAGGAGAGGTTGGAGGTCCTGCTGACAAAACTGTGCTGACAGCTGGAACAGGGCTCTAGTTCCAAAATTAATTATCTACGCATACACTGTATAGTTTTCCTGTCCGGGACAACGCCCCTCCTATACCTATACCTATAGCTATCGGAATTTTGGAGGCCACTCCTGGCCTCAATCACTGCACCTCGCATACACCTATGCTAGGGCCCAGTAGAGCCTTGGTTTACACTTAACTAACCCAGACGAAACTACAAACTTTCTATCATGGCAATAAACTCTTCCAGACTCTTGCTAAAAGTTTCTTTTCTTTACCTGTCAATTCCCCTGCTTCTCTTCACATATATACTCACCTTCATATGAGTATGCTGCTTTCTATCAATATTAGTCGAAGCTGCTGCAGCCTCCTTTCTGTTGTTTCTTCCTTTCGTTTACAATCAGCCAGGCGCGGCGGGCTGCGACAGCGTCGAAGCAACTACTAATTTAAATTTATGATCGCAATCCAGTTGCCGGTCGCATAAGCAACATAATTTGCATTTGAAAACTTGCTCTAAATTAATTTTCTAAATCCTTATAGACTAGAAAATTATACAACTAAAAGCACACCAAGAGAAAGACTAACAATGTTTTGTCAATAACGAATACGAAACCACCCTTTCAAAAAGCCTAAAGATGCCGCTTTTATTTACTAGATGTAAAGACGGCGTTTTGGTAAGTCCACGCCGTAGACCAGCCATACAAAAAAGTGCCGATGTTTGAAGGGTAACTGGATGCATTCTTGTTGCCCAAAAAATCATTTAGTGAAAATGTAGAGTTTCAATGTATTAAAGTACCAGAAACTTTTAGTTCAACTTAAATATCAGCGTATTTATGCCTAGGGTGTCGTAGGGTGTCGTGAGTGGATTTGGGTGTCACACGGCGTGGACGCAGCAATGAAGGGCTAATATGGATAAAAATTATTTTCTACGCAATAAATGGTTAATTTTCTACGATACAATGTCAAAAAAAATATGCTGCTTACCATACAAATTTCAAGATAATTGCTTTTAACAGCAAGATGACCAAAAATGATTTTTCACTATTCTCGGTACCAGAAATACAAAAACAACTTTTCAAGGACGTAAGCCTAGAAATCATATGCACAGATAAACTGCTTTCCAGAAATGTATCTTTCAAAGCGGTCAGCTCATTTTTTTGGCAACACAAGGCTAGGGTGTCTAATTTTCCACTCACCAATTTTGCGAGTGGTGGAATTTAGTGGCGGTGTTCACCCATTGGAACTTTCTCCGGTGGGGCAGGGGAGTGGGCACTGTGCGTCTTAACCGCGCCAGAATTTCGATTCTGTTGTTCCACTGAATTCGGTGGAGATAAGGATGCCAGGTATAATTGACCAGAAAAATAGAAGTCGCCAGATTCTCTTCCAGAAAAGCGAAAGAAGCGCATAAGAGCCGAGTTAATTTGGCGATCTTCTAGTCGATTCTGCTGCTCTCTTTTTCCAGTGGACGTTGGTAGAGGAGGCAATGGAACTGGGCTTTGTAGTAAGTATTGTTGAGTAAAATTCAATAGTAGTAAAATATTGTTCAATAGTTATTCAATAGTAGTAGTAAATATTGTTGGAAGTGAGTGGAAAATTCAGCAAAAAAAAATAAAAGTGAGTGGGAAATTCTGATTGACTGGGTGTTGTTCTGCACCCAGCACCCCAGGTTTTGGGACACTGAAATAGCAACCCTTAAGTCTCACATGAATTGAATCTACACGCGCATTAACAGGGGGCGGGCAGGTACCCGCCCCCGTCAGGTTTTTCGGAGATAAAAACGGCGGCGCGTAGCGCCACCGTACTCGGCGTACATTTTCCCTAATCATTTTTTTACAACTTAAATTTAAGGTTCATTTCAGATCAGGACACCAGCACAGGTCGTGACCCGACCTAAAAAAAGTTGTAAGATAGCACAAGTCAGAACAGGGTGACCTTATTCCATTGAAACTCATCACATAATGACCCCGCTGATTTCTCTAAAATGTTTTCCGGTATTTTTATATCTACGCAAGGTCAGGTACAAACCATGACCTCTCCATTGGAAATACACGGGGAAATGGTTTTAACTGAATAATTTAGTAAGGAATAAAGATCGGGCGTTTATGTTAACTGCATTAGCTTTGTCTCGTCATTGTGGTTCTAATGATATGCATTTTGCCCAATTTGACCTTACCTGATCTCATGTCAAGTCCATAATTTGACCTAACAATGTCATATCATTCGATTCGGCCTGCTGTGAGGATTCATATAGTTTAAATCGTTTTGCTCTATCTTAGCTTGTTCCGATGTAACGACCAAAAACTTATTTTACATGTTATCCCTATTACGGCATGTTTGACCACTGATTTTAAATGTGACCTGACAAAAAATGGTTCAAATAATTTCGATGGAGAAGTGGATGGGTTATCGAATGCCCTTTTCCGTTTTGGCTACCTAGCACGGTTCTTGAGATCTTCAAGGGGCGGGTACCCCCCCCCGTCAAGGCGAAGGTGGCTCAGACCCCCGTCAATGCACGTGTTCACAAAAATTCGATCCATAAATACAAAGACGAAAGTTACTGCGAGATGGCCTGAAACATTGAGGAAAAATGTCCCTGAGCTCCTATGAGTAGTCTCGCAACTACCGTATAACATATGATTGTAAAATACTTCCTTTTCAATATTTCATAGTCGTATCAACCCGAAAATGAGGATAAAACCGTTTTATATAACCATTTTCACGCACCCTAGGTTGTTGTATTGTATTCATCCTTTCTTCCGACGCCCACGGAAATCCCAAGTATGGGTGATTTTATTTTCTTTGCGTTCGGGAACGGTATTTGATGACGTAGAATATGATGACGGTGCGCAAATGCACGTTCGCCAGATATGAAAAAAGAATTCCAGCAATGTCCGCAAGTGCTTAGATGTATGTTTTTCATTTTTCAGAAATTCGCCAAGCTTACACAGGATTCGGTTTTTCTTCGGGATTGTAAACCCCCAAATTTTATGACGAATCGAACTGGCGGGTAGAGTATGCCCAAAATGCTGTAAAAATGCGCCGAATCATTCTGTCGCGCAGCTCCCGCTTTCCGCACCCAAAATTAGTTGCGTACCAAATTTTAGAAATAGCGTACCCTAAAATAGAAGACGCGTACCCAATTTTAGAAGCTGCTATTTTTGGGTAAGTTTGACGATAGTTTCCCTGACTGATTTCTGTGTATCATTAATTTGATACTATCCTGTCATTTGGTGTGGTATTAATAATTTTGGTAGATAATAGCAACTATTTTACTTAGCCCCACATGTTTAAAGGGAATGCGGCACCTTCATAACGTGATTTTAACTGAGATAGCCAAGTTGTAAAGCAAGTCGGAAAACCCGGTACTCCATATATCGTTTGTCTTGGAATGCATACCATGCTGACTTCACGATGAGCATCAGCCAATCGAAGCGTTTGAAGTATGGTAGTGGTTGCCAGATCGGGACATCAACAGGCTGATATTTGTTTTTTCTAGAGGAGTATTTAAGAAAATATTGAGCTTTTTGTGTTTTTTTTAATATTTTCGGCTAAAAGTACGCCTAATTGCACTAAATTCTAGGATTCAAGCTAGGTGCCACATTCCCTTTAATAAAATGATCGAAATGAGCCTTCAAACCAGGTCTTTTTTTGCCAAGTGCTTGATGAAATAATAAAGCAACAATTTTAGTGTAAAGTTTGAAAGCTACTGGTAAAAGCGATTAATTCATGATCCACTGCTGATTTGATGAAGGTTCTTGGTTATAAGTGTGCTTGTGGTGATATGGGCCCCAGGTCTGTCGGAAACTATAGTCAAGGGTACTAAAAAAATAGCAGGTTCTAGTATTGGGTATGGGTCTTCTATATTTGGGTACGCATCTTCTATTTTTGGGTATGGAAAGTTAGTGCTGCGTGACAAAATGATTTCTGCGTATTTTAATAACAATTTGCAAGTGTTTTACCTGGCACAGTTCGATTCGTCATACAATTAGAGGGGTTTTACAATCTGGAATTCTGGTGAACGTGCATTTGCGTACCCTCATCTGATTCGTCGTCTTAATACCGTTCCCGAACGCAAACCTGAAGTAAACTCGCGCATCCCTTAATTTCTGTGGGCGTCGGAAGTGAGAGTGAACGCGATTTAAGCAACGCAGGGTGCGTGAAAATGCTTATATATGTTTTATTCTCATTTTTTGGTTGATGTGACTGGAATATTAAATAGGAAGTATTTTGCAATCATATGTGAAGTTATGTGGTAGTTGTGTGCAATCATAGTTCAGGGACATTTTCCCTCAATGTCTCCGGCCAGTTTGCAGTAATTTGTCTTCTTTTTTAATTCATGTGAGACTAAGGGGTTATTTTCATTTTTCATTCAGAGAGCTTGTTTCATTTAAATCGACCAAGCATGGAGCATATTTCTGCTACACTGAGTTTAAACATGCACATCGAGGGGTCCCAGCAAGAAGAACCTGTCGTTTTTTTTAATTTTACAGGAGAAAAAACTGATTTCTTATTCTGTATATTGGCGTAAAGCAGCGATACTTTGTGTGGAAGACAAGCAGTGCATGCGCATCATCGCAATACCGTTAAAATGAAAACAATTACAAAATGAATGCGGTGCAGGTAAGACATAGCTTGCGAGAACTTCATCTCATCACATAACTTGTAGGAAGAACAACCTGTCTACGTCTGTACAAATTTCTACATTCATACGCACCAAACCAGTGTTATTAATCAATTTGTGGTCCCATAATGGTCAGCCAGAACAGACCAGTTTTTCATTTTCACACTTCAGCTTTCTCCTCCGGGTCCTGGATGTCACTCTCCGGGAGGATGTCCACCTGGCGAGCTGAGTGAAGCAAGCTGCGGTACCTATGTTGAAAATGCTGCAGGGTGTTCCCGTCGTCGCAGAGCTTTATCAGGTCCTTATATTTTAAGCACTGATGGCCACACGCTTTCTGTAGAGCTGCTGTGGCGGAAGCGCAGTTGACGCAGTGTCAGCGCGCTGGCCGACATTTCGTAGAGAGAGCGTATTCGGATGACCGTCTCTGCATTGCTGAAGTCAAACTCCACGGCGATCGTTGGTTCCCCACGAACGATGGTCACTCTGCTCATCTTGACCCGGGGCCCACCTTCGGTGAGACAGCTCCGCTGGATTGACAGCCAATATCTCCAGTACGTGACTCGATGCTCTGACATATGGGAACATATCGTGCCGGGATTTTCGAATGAGGGTGCACCAATCACTTGGAGCGTACACAGGTGATTTCGAGCCCTGGCCTTGAGAGTGGTGTGCATGGAATCATTGGGAAGGTACGTATGCCCTTTCAGCAAGAAGTACAGAGTGATTGTGGTTGTATAGTGATTGTATAAAATGTCACAGAACAGTTCCGAAGTCCTTGCTCTCTCGATGGCCTCGTCAACAGCTTCGACGTAATCGTGGAGAACACAACTTTCGCGCAGTCGCGCCTCCCGTGAGTTTCGTCCCACACGTGACAAAATCCATGCCTGCTTTCAGTCTCGTACAAGGTGAAGTTGAAATAGGCGAATTTCCTGGTGCAAAAGATGATCAGATTCTCCGTGCGCTGTCGTTAGAAGCTTCTCTAGGTCCAAGCTGGTACAGTGGAAGCTTGGGTCCTCTCTTGCGTGTGTCATCGCCTCGTTGTGCCTGGTTTTAGTTGGCTGCTTTAGGGCGCAGTGGGATGGTTTCTCTCCTTTTGAAAGTAGAGGCATACGCCTAAGTATATGGGGACAGTTCGGGTGTTCTTGCCTTCAAAGCTTTTGTCAAAAATACCATTTAGGTGGTTCTTACACTCCATATCTAAGCAACGGAGGCAGATAGCGGTGCGGATGTTTTTGCATTCTACGCGTCTCGTTGAGCTGATATGAATGGTATAAAAATCTCCATTTCGGTAAATTTGACGCTTAGGTTCTTGCTGGGAACCCTCGATATTTATAGCAAACGCTATTCAGTACTGCAGTTCTTTGGATGTTTTTTTTTGGTATATAAATAATAATATGGGTATATATGTATTAATACACGCATGTACCTATATGGAAACATGGTGAAATATTATATATATATCAGTAGCTTTGATCCACCAGTGATTTATATTTACAAGGGCCCAAAACCATTGCAAAGATGAACTGATAATGGATACTCTGTTACGGACATGCAGGTATGTTTATATAAATATACATTTAAATGTATAATAAACATAAACATGAGATAAACAAATATAAGATAATAAATGTTACTAAGATGTTCCCTGGCCTCTCCCCTCGAATCCGGAAATGCAAAAAACACTGAAGATTATATATTCGGGCACAGCCCTTCATCAGAATCGTGGAGTAAATATCAATAATTCTCAGTCCAAGTATAGCCAGACCTCGAATTCGAGGTCTGGCTATACTTGGATTGAGAATTATTGATATTTACTCCACGATTCTGATGAAGGGCTGTGCCCGAATATATAATCTTCAGTGTTTTTGCATTTCCGGATTCGAGGGGAGAGGCCAGGGAACATCTTAGTATCTCATCATCATGCTCCTCGCCGCAGCACTTCAAAACTTATCAACATAATGTTATTTTCGAAATGTTTGTAAAAGTTTTGTTTCTCCAATATCACCTTAGGTTGTTAACAGTAACTACTAACACCAAATTTGGTGATTTTTTTGCAGCTATCACAATGTTTATGAATAATATTAGGCTTAATTTGAGTAAATTTGATATACTACCTTTGTAAAATTTATCTGATCCTATATGGATAATTCAATAGTATACCAGATTGTTCTTTTATGGCTAAATTCAACTGCTAACCTCACAATATTTCGATTTTGTTTTAAATACTTACCATTGATTTTGAGCCTAAAATATTTCACTGGACTGGTAGTGGGGGTGTAGGACATGTCCCCCCTTCCCTCGCCTCTGGAACCAAAGGCCTTAAATAATACCGTGGGCAGTGCATTAATGCATTGACCTTGCTTTGTTAACTTCAGCATGGAAACTGGGGTGGGCCAGAATCACTGCACTCTCGTAATTTGGTCTTAAAATTAGAGTAACAAAAAAGAGATTGCGTGCCCACAAATGGAAGAAAGACTGGCTGGTGACACATGTTGGAAGGCTACAGTTTGGAGACTTTTTGGGCTGGTCAATCAAGAAAAATTTTTACTGTTGAATATTGATAAAGCAACTTATTATTTCAACCTGGGTACTTCTATTATTTAAAACGTGTACTTCCAAAAAGGGCACTCAAGCGGCCATCTTTCAAATGGCTTACGCATTTAATCAAATGACCCGAAACAAATTTATGGTTGAAAATATAACTAATTGCTTGTTAATATTTCCCAATCACGGAAGTGCAGCAGTGTTCTAACGGAGCCGAAAGTAGGGACATGTTCAATATCTCGGAAGTATGAATCCCAGATCAATAATTTTGGTATCAATCGAAAGCTCTGTTCCCACAGATTATGTGGACAACATATGAATGCCAAAACCTGACCACAGCGGGCATGACTGACAGGTATTTGACCCTAGGTCAGCAGCAAAAAATTATATGGTAATAAGGGGGCTTTGCATGGATGTTCTAGTTAATTTCCAGTCACTTGAAGTGTATACGCGCGATATTCTTGACATTAAAGACGTTATTTAACCCTCGCTTAACACACGCAGTGGAGGGGGCCTTAGAGTATCCCCGCCTCTTTCCAAAGCAGCCAGAGAACTGTTCGCTGCCGGAAAACGCTTCTCTGCCACATTTGAGAGAATTTATGAGGCCGTCGATTAATTAAGAAATTTTGGATATCGGTCAATAATTTTTTAATTTAAGGCCTCCACAGTCAGACCCATATTTTGAGACCGTCACTCTTGGGCGGTGGCACCAGTTCTGCACTGTAGACCGAGTGATGATGGTCATATAATCAGGTTATATGTCAATATTGACCCACAAGGTCAAGGACAAAGGTCTCGTGTCAGTCATTGACCGCAGTATTCCGGTCGGGTATTACTCAGTGGCATAACTCAGTATGACGTATGCTATGGCTATAGTTACGGCTACTCTGGGCCAAGGTCAAAGTTTTTCAAGATAAAACCCTCATCCCACCCAAATGCTGGTGTAGTTCCGGTTATATTGTATATAACCACCCCCTTCCCTTGGGTGCGTTACTGCATGCAATCATGACGAAATTCATCAGATTCAACGGTGATGTTTGTTCATACACCAGCATAATGGTATCAGATTACTGCGGTATAAAAACAAAACCTTGGGTTGGTCCATGACCGAACTGTATTTTTTTACGGAATTGGCGTTGCGTCGAACGCACAGAACTATTTTTCCAACCAACCTGCCTCACGTTTTATGTCACCCTGTGTGTACTTACTTGGTAAATATCATATAGCTGCTCGTTCACCTTTTCAATGAAATTCTCAAGTCCAAATGTTGTATCAACTGTAAGCAGGGTTACCCGCATTGCTACACTTATTCGCACACCCATGTTTACAGCATCCAGTTCGAAACTAGAAAGTGACGATAAGAAACGATAAAAATGCAGCAAGTGCGTGTGCGTGCTGTGAGACTATTCTCTGATGTTATTTGGATTTAACTTCGCAAACGAGGAAGGGTCTGTTTGTGTATCTTGGTTTTCACACCATTGTGTGGTCTGAAAATGGCCTTTGGAAATACTAGCTGCGATTCTACGAATGGGTACTGGGTATGTTAGTGTACAGAGACGTCAATTGAAAGTTTGGGTTTACCATACTGTAACCATTGCACTTTTTCACAATTATTGAGTGAAGACGTCAACGACAGTAGGTTAAAAAGTCCAGTCGACAAGCAATGACAACAAAAATTGCTCCTTTAACTCATTGTAACTAATGCACTGAACTTTCACCGTGCCCCGGCCCACCTCCCTTCAAGCCTCCAGGCATACCCCCCCCGCCGACACAGCGCGCGCGACATGCCCTTGTATCATATGTTGCCATCACCACTGCCGCAGCGTGACCCAGCTGAAACTTGCTGGGCAGGTAGACGGAACATCCTGCCAGGGTTTCAAAGTGGTCCCAGGGTGGGGCAGGCGACGCAATTTTTTGTATGCTTATCGATAATTGACAGTCTCAAAGTGTATGTGAAATGTATATGGTGCATATTTTGCTCCAAATTTAATTGCAGCAATCACTGGAAAAACTGCAAAATCGCATTCTTCATGCCCTAAGCTTTCTAATGAACCCTGGTTTTTCTCATCTTGTACGTTCTTTTAGCCCACAAAAAGGCATCGAAAATGAACATTACTCTTGGCCTTTATCGTGTCATGTGGCGAGGGGATTCAAAGACAGCAGCTTGATGACTTTTCGCGTCGACTTAAAAGGCCTTAATACTTTTTGTTTGCCATTTGCTGACGCTGGTCATTTTGCTACTAGTTGCAAAAATCAAAATCAGTTTTAAAAATAGTCAGAAATTCTAATAATGTCCCCATTTTGGGCCTTCCTTAGAATACTGCAGTGATCCTGGCCCACCCTAGTCTCTGCTGAAGTTGGCAAGGTCAATGCTCTGCGCACAATATTCAGGCAGTAAGGCTTTTGGTTCCAGGAGAGAAGGCAAATGGGGGGAGGGGGTGTTGACGTGTCCCACCCTACTCTATCGACCCAAATTTAAATATTTAAGGCGTAAAATCAAAATCAATGGTCAAAGTATTTAAAACAAAATTGAAATGTTGGTGAGTTGGTATGCTATTGCGTTGTCCATATAGGATCAGATAAATTTCATTTGGAAAGGTAATATGTCAAATTTACTTAAACTTAGGCTAACATTATTAATAAACAGCAAAATAGAGGCAAAACAAATTACCAACTTTAATGTTAGCAGTACTCAGCCACTGTTAACAATCCTCGGCTGATATTGGAATAACTTTTAAAAACATTTCTTATATAAAGTTTATTATCATAAAAACAAAAAATATAACAGCATATTTAAAACAGAAAGTATGCAGTGCAGTTAACTTTGCAATGTTTTGGGCTTTTGTAAATACACATCACTGATGGATCAATGCTGCTGATATATAAAGGCACGGGAGATATTAAAGTTATCTGTATTAATGGAAGTGAACCAACTTACGAAACCCACAAATCTAACCCCTGCCAAGTTACGCTTTTTTTTGCAAAATAAAAGCATCAGACGCACTAATAATAAGCCGCGAACTAGAGTAATTAAGATACCAGTAGAGTCAAAAGTCTGGAATACCTACCAAACCAATGCCTCGGGTGAGGTAGGTCTTTAAAACATTAAACAGGCTTAAGTGTCTGAAAGGCACTTAAGCTTCCAAAGCTTGTCCATTTGACCAAAATATTTTCAAACAAACTTTATGCCTACATCAGCAAGAATTACTCTCACTGTTTTCACTTGAATTCACGGAGAAATTACAGTATGCAATCGCAATAAAAAGAAATACCCAGTCAAGTGGCCACCATGAAAATCATCACTTACTCAAAACCCTTTGCCCACGTGCCTGGCTTTCTCAAATTTGAATTCTATTACCCCGATTGAAATAAAGAATGAACATGAAATAAAGGATGAATAGGTTGAGGTTCAGAACTAGCCTGCTTAAGCCATGACATACCAATACTGGCTACTTACAGCTCACAAACGTACGCATAAGCTTCGAACCCTGGGTTATATAACAAATGGTGACGTGCAAAATCGGGTATGCCATCCAGAAACTTACACAAACACTAACCTCAACTGCGACAAATTCATTTTCACAATGCTGAGAAAGGCATCTCTTCAAATTCAGGCAAGCCATTCGACAATGCTTGCCAAGTACGGTTTGTCTAATGCGAGTAAACTGACCAGGCAGGCCCCCGGAGCGCGAAAAGGATGTCGAAATTCTCCACTCGTAAATCACGCAGAGGTTCGGCGTTTGTATAGAAGAAAACTAGTTTTAACTTAAATCTCGTTTTTTTTTAAAGCATCCTGAAATTCATCTAAGTATTCTGGCTGCCTTTCGAGATATTCCTGGAATTACATAAAGGCGCAACTTTCATGACCCGTGAAGATTCCCTCTTTAGGTCTTTTTCTTTTAAGAATTTTTGAACAAATTTCCGATATTTGGATCGTTTAGAACAAATTTCCGATATTTGGATCGTGTTATCAAAACTAGAGAGTACAATGTTTATTTTATACGTTTAATCACAAAAACATAGTGAAAGTGCAGCATTTCTATTTAAAATCAAGGTGCAAATTTTTAGCAATGCTTTTGAATCTACCTGCAATGTAAAATCAGGATCAGTTTTTTTCTTTTTGAAAAATATTTCGCCACAATTTGGCTCATTTCACTTCGAATTTGAGTGGAACAATTGTTAATTTGTGTCATGAGCAACAGATTGCCCCCAATTACAGCTCATGTCGTATCGAAGACGATCAAACACGAACGACGATCGAACACTCAGCTTATACAGGATACAATGATCCACATACGCACTAAATACAAATAAAACGTCCTATGAAAACAAGGGGAGATCTATATATTTATATACGTATATCTATCTATATTTATATCTATATTATATACTTATATTATATCTATATTATATCTATATTATATTATTTTATCTATTATATTATATTATCTATATTATTATATATTTATATCTATATATCTATATTTATATACGCGCGGACCTGAGATCTGAACTGACAAAATGTTGAACTGAATACATCTGAATTTTGACACACGGTTAAGAAAGAGTTCATAGCACCAGCCGCTCGACAAAATACCTCTTTTAACCGTATCCACCCTGGCGAAGGGAACGTGGAGCAAAGTACCGTTCATATTCCGAGTGGGTCGCTCGGGGACGTGAAGGGGGAATGTCCCGAGCAAGAGAGCAGAGTCCACCTTCCCGGCTAGAATTTTGTGAACGAAAAGTACATCGTACTGATACCTCCTGTTTGAAAGGCTGGTTATGTTAAAAGTCGCCAAAAGGTCTGAGTATGCCAAAGACGTTGTTAATGTATGAGTAGTGGAAGCGAGCCAGATAGGGAATTTATGTTGAACCCTTTCAAGTCTTTCAAGGTTTGTTTGGGCAGCACCCCCCCAAATCACGCAACCGTATTCTAGAATTGCCCGAACGTTGCCAAAATTAGCTGCCATGAGAGGTTCTGGTGACAATTCTCCCCCTGTATGGCAAGATTGGAGGGTTCTAATCATCACGCCCAGAGCTCTGTTTGCTCTAGTTACCGTGTTGTTGATGTGGTCGGCGAAGGTTAATTTGGTGTCCAGCCATACCCCGAGGTCCCGGATAGAATCTACCCGGTCCAGAGCAGTGTTTTGAATTTTGTAGGTGGCCAGAATGGGGTTCCGTTTCAGAGTAATTGAGAATGCTTTGCATTTCAAAGGATTTAGTTGGAGTTTCCAATCATGGGACCATTGTGTGAGAGCATTCAGGTCTCCCTGAAGCCGCTCAATGTCCTCCAAAGAGATAATTTGGCTGTACAATTTTACGTCGTCTGCAAAAAGAAGGCAGTTCGTTTTGATCACGTTCGGGAGAGATCGTTCACAAACAGAGCAAAGAGCAACGGTGAGAGAATGCTACCCTCTGGTGTTCCAGAGATTACCCTGGTCCAATCCGAACACTTTCCGTTGACAATGACACGTTGCTTTCGATTGCTCAAATAGGATGATAGCCAATTTAGTGCCAGGTCAGTGATTTGGTAAGAGTGCTTGAGCTTGTATAGGAGAAGTTTGTGATTGACGCTCTGGAACGCCGCAGAGTAATCGGTATAAATGACATCGGTTTGGTGGCCAGAAGAGATCGAATCCCACGCTGTTTTTAGAAGAGAGGCTAAATTTGTTTCGCAAGACCTGCGTGGGACAAAACCATGCTGTTTGTCTGACAAGACGGGTTGAACATGGAGTATTAGTGAATCTTGTATACAGCTCTCCAGGAGTGAAACCGCCCGATAATTTGATGGTAATTTTTTAGATCCTTTTTTGTGTATTGGTACTATGTTAGCCTCTGCCCACCTACTCGGGAACACACCCTCGGATACGGATTTATTGAAGAGTATGCTAAGTGGGGTTACAAGCTGGTCAGAGCACTCACTAATAATTCGCGCACTGATGCGGTCTGGCCCACAAGCTTTGTGGGGCTGGAGATCGTGCAGGGCAGACCTAATGCTGGCAACACTAACCGTGAAACAGTTGAAACGTGGGAGGTCGTGCCTCGGGGCATCAGGAAGGACTTCTGCGTCAGGCGTGGTGAATTTTGCAGCAAACACTCGGTTGAGTAAATTCGCCCGCTCCACATCTGAGGTGACTTCCCTATCTCCGTTCAATAAAACAGGTAATTGGCCCTTTGCTCCCTTGACACATTTCAAAAACGACCAGAAACGTTTTGGGTTTGATTTTAAGTCTCCTATCAGCCCACGTATGTAGCGTAAGTACCTTGAGCCAGAAATTTCCTTAAAATAGCGACGCTTGACCTGGAAGCTGTTCAGAGATTCGGGGTTTTTGTTCCGCTTAATACGGTTGAATGCTGTTTCTTTTTCCCTCAGAGCATGTCTGACCTCCTCGTCAAACCAGGGTGGATATTTACGTTTTAACACCACAGTAGGTATATGGTCACGAATCGCAGCTTGGAGCGTGTCATAAAATGAATCCACAGCATCATTAATGTTCATTCCAGGGATTAATATCTAATGACTGTCGAAGACCATCGAAGTCCGCTCTCCTGTAATTTAGTGCAGTGACCCGATTAGTTAATTGCCCCCTCTGAGAGGTGACAGCAAATCGACATACGATTTCATCATGATCAGAAGGAAAGATTCCAGGCGGAACATTGGCTTCTACCTGAGCGTGTCTACTGAAAATGAGATCTAAATAATTGTCACCTCTGGTCGGCTCCCAAAACCAGCATCTCCGTTTCTTCTGCCTCAAGGTCAGGACGCCGCTCAGACTGTATGTAGTTTTTCACTGCACAAGCCACACCACCGCCATGTGTGGGTCTGTCCCGGCGGTGCCAGGCATGATCCGGCAATGCTGATTGGAGTTCCGATGTACCTACCGTGTCGTTCAGCCAGGTTTCTGACCAGCAGATGACTTCAAATTTGGACGGTTCCGGTGAGCATGCACGTAGAATGCAATGCAAGCATTGCTGAATAACATTAACATCCTTGACTTTAAATAGAAATGATGTACTTTTACGATGTTCTTTTTGGGATTAAACTTATAAAATGTAAATTGTGCTGTCTGATTTTGAGAAAACTGTCCAAATATTGGATATTTGTTCAAAAGTTATTAAAGGGAAAGACAAATATGAGATCTTCACGGGTCATGAAAATTGCACCTCCATGTATTTCTCGGAATATCTTAGAGGCAGCCAGAATATTAAGATGAGTTTTAGGATGCTTACTAGAAAAATCGTACTTGACAACCGCTGTCGGCAGGCTAACTTGAATTTGACGAGATGCCTTTCTCACCATTGTGAAAATGAATTTGCCGCAGTTGAGAGTAGTGTTAGTGTCAGGATTGCATGTTGGATTTTGGACATCGCCAGGTATAACTCAGTTATGAGTTCGAAGCGTATACGTACGTTTGGGAGTTGGTAAGTTTTCAGTTGCCAGTATTGGTATGTCTTTGGCTTAAGCAGGCTAATTCTGAACCTCAACCTGTTGTTCATTCTTTATTTAATGTTCATTCTTAATTTTAATCAAGGTAATATAATTCAAGTTTGAGGAAGCCAGGCACGTGGGTAAAAGGTGATTTTCATGGTGGCCACTTACTAGCTATTTTTATTGTGATTATATGCTGCAATTTCTCCATAAATTCAAGTGAAAACAGGGAGTAAATGCTGCTGATGTAGGTGTAATTCCATATATATATATATATATATATATATATATATATATATATATATATATATATTTATATTTATTTATATATATATTTATTTATTTATTTATTTATTTATATATATTTATTTATTTATTTATTTGAATATTTCGTTCAAATGGACAAGCTTTGGAAGTTGCCCTGCCTTTTAGACACGTTTCAAGGTTTTAAAGCAAGACCTACCTCAACCGAGGCATTGTTTTGGTAGGTATTCCAGACTTTTGACTACTGATATCTTAGTACTGTAGGTTCGCGGCTTATCAGTACGTCTGATGCTATCATTTTGCGAAAAGCTGAACTTCGCAGGGGTTGAAATTGTGGGTTTCTCCAGTTGGTTCACTTCTGTTAAAACAGGTAACTTTTCTATCTGCCGTGTCTTATTTGTTTATATATATATATATATATAACAAAAAAACATCTGCATGCCAACTCATAGCCAGATCGGTCAAATTATAAACAGCATCTCCGGAACCGAAGACCCTTGATACAGACTCGCTTTGTGACGTCTTCACATGCCAAATATCCGCCCTGATTTTGATTTCAGTTCATAAAACAACCTTAGACAACTCGCCCTAACGAGCCGAAGTAAAACATCATAGGCATTAGGGTGTGTCATGAAAACCAAAAGTCAATCGAAAAACTGCGGGTGCGGGAGAGTTGCGAATGACGTTTTTTTAGATCTATGGATAAAAAATCCCATTATTTTAATATCTAGCTGTGCGGGTTTTCGTATATATAAGGGCATTTTTTCAGTAAAGCTGTCATTTTTACGTGTTTTTCAAATGCCTGTCACGAATACAAATTCAAGTTAAATTTAAGTAAAAACTAATATAAATGTAACCCAAGTTCACCTTCTATTCATGGTATAAAAATTAGATCCCAAAATGTTTTTTTTTTTAAATTAGGCTTAGGAGAATTCACCCAATTTTAGCATTATTTGCCAATTTGCTTCTGCAAGTGCAAAACCCCAATCTGGCTGGACTATGCCAGAGACCAATGAACAAAAAAGGTTGGATTAGTGATCATTAACTAGGTCTGATTCTCAGACATAATTAATGGCCTTTTAGCTCGAATTAATGTCTCCACAAGGTGTTCGAATCCTAACGCTGGTCAGTTTTGTCTCCTCTTGAGCCATAGCTCCAAGCACCTGGAAAACATTTTCCATCTTAATTATCAATATTTCACTCAAGACAAAAGTTTATTTTCATTGAATTGATTTGGTAGCAAAGTTAAAGCTACAAGACATTCTTAAGAGATCGCAATCCCTAAGCAAAGAATGACGTAAAATGAAGCTTAGCATCGTCTTTCCTTCATTCGAAACATCACAATCTGAAATTGATTTGCTCCTATGTGAATTGATCTATTCTATCATACTTTACTGCTAATCTTTCTATCGCCTTCCTGCTCCCTTCATGAAAAAATCCACCTTTCAGTGGTACATACGTCATGGCGTCCGGTTCTGGGCCAGGATCTGCTAACGGAACCCAATTATCATCTACACAACATCCAATACGTAGGAAAACTGACAAATTCATTTAAAGCGAGCTCCCAACTAGAGGAATGTTCTAAGGTACTTGGCTTATCCGCAAGAAGGTAATCGGATAGACAAAAATCTGAATTAACGAAATTAATCTACATAACAGATGGCTCAAGATGTTCTCGCCGTTCTCCAGTCAATGGCAGCAGTCAAGCGTAAAGTGGAAGCCACTAGTAATCGTTTAGAAAATGAAGAGAAAAAACCAAACACTTAACCCGCGCCCCACCGGAGGTCCGGCGCCACCTTCGCCCCACCGGGGGCCATCGATGGCCCCCTTCCCCACCGGGGGCCATCGATGGCCCCCTCTAACTCCGAAAATATGGGCGTTAGCGCAAATCAGCAAAGTGCAATAGAAAGCTCGCGTGAATTCAGTAAGAAATTACTTCGCATGTTTTAGTGCTCAGGTCAATGGTTTGACCTGGAGGTCAAATTAGGTCAAGATCGGCTATTTTCACTCAAATATGCAATGATTAAGCAAACTGGGCATAACTCTTATGTCATTAGAGCTATTGAGGCCTGGTAAAGTACATTTGATAGCAAATTGCCAGTACTTTTTCCGCTATGTGGAACGTAAAGACCTCCCGCCAGTGGTTTGACCGCCAGAGGTCACCTCGTGACCTAATATGACCTGAGGTCACGAAAGGTCAAAAAGTGACCTTGCCGTATATCAAATGAAAGCCAGTGACAAGACAAGCACGATGGTGTTTGTTTCACCGCTCTAGCTCAATTTGGTCAAAAGTTATTGTCAAAATACTGTTTTTGACCTCTGGTGACCTTGGATGACCTTGGAAAAGTCAAAGGGCAAATATGACCCCTGGGATCCGTGAAAGGGTGTCCAAAAACGTTGTTCTGAGCAGTCTGAGTATTTGCAATCATTTTTGTGGCTTTTATATCATGAAATAGCTTTTCCCCATGCTTTTCCAATGGGAGAGGTCGCCTCGTGACCTGACCTCAGGGCACGAAATCGAAAAATCCCGGATATACACCTTGTAGACCCTGGAGGGGTCATGAAGTGTAGGAAGTTTCAAATCGATCGACTTTGAAATGTAGCTCTTACAGAGCTCTAAAGGTGAAGTGAGGTGACCTTGGTTGACCTCGTCTGGTGACCTGACCTTGGGTGACCCGGGGTAAAAAATTTCAGGGATGATGGGAAAATGATGCAGTGAGAGGTAGAGCCCTCAACCGCGGTGCTGCGCCTCGTCGTTTTTCTGCTATCCCGGAAAAACCTTAGGGAGGCCATCGATGGCCCCCCGGTGGGGCGAGGGTTAAACCTTCCCTATGAAAACATCTTCGGCCCAGGCTGCATGATTTTTTAATTCCCGGGACACTGCCAATGCCCCATTACCCACTATTTGTGATCAAAATATACATGGTGGGAAAGGAAGGCCTATATTACCAGCCAATGCTCCAAAGAGCAAAACATTTATTGTAGCTAGCCTTCCTAATTGCCCAAAGGGGGAAGTCTGGTGGGCAGAGCCGGCAGCCAATCCATACGATTTTCTTCTGGTGGCACGTCGGCCTGCCCCTATTGATCTTTCTTTACCTAAGCTCTCACGATGAACTTTGTTTGGGTCTACCACCAGGTACGATTTGTCCTGCTTCATTTCTCCATAATCTGTGATCCACCAAAAATCCGCTGGCAATTGGCGCCGTGACCCGGAAAGGCACTCCGTATCTGGTGTTTGCAGTGTTAAATATCGGTATCTGATTTCTGCGACTGATTGAAGAAGGTACTGTGCCATGTTCCAGATTGTCGGCGTCTCTAGCAGTTCTATTGCCTTGCCTTCCACGTGATGTGAATGGCTCTACTTCTCGTCTATTGTTCTTTGCTTCTTTGCATTGCTCTGTACTGCTCTGTACTTATTTTCGCCCATGAGCTTTGTTCTGTCGTTTTGTTTCTTTCCGATCGACATCAACCATCCGATCGACCTGGGCCTTCCTTTCACACCCCGCATAGTTTGATCACAAACAGTGGGTAATAGGGCATTGGCAGTGTCCCGGGATTGAAAATCATACAGCCTGAGCCGAAGATGTTCTCCATTGGGAAGGTTTTTCGCCCCTTTCCAAGTGTTTGTTTTTCCTCTTCATTTTCTAAACGATTACTAGTGGCTTCAAATTTACGCTTGCCCGCTGCCACTGACTGGGAGGACCCCGAGAACATCTCGAGCCATCTGTTATGTAGATCAATTTCGTTCATTCAGATTTTTGTCTAGCCGGTTACCTTCTTGCAGGTAAGCTAGGTACCTTAAAACATTTCTCATAGTTGGGAGCTCGCTTTAAATGAAACTTGTCCCCTTTCCTACGTATTGGACGTTGTGTAGATCTGATCCTTGGGTTCTGGTAGCAGGTCCTGGCCCGGAGCCGGACGCCATGATGTACCATTGAAAGGTGGGGACAATTTTGTCATAAAGGGAGCAGGAAGACGATAGGAAGATTAGAAATACAGGATGATCGAATAGATCAATTCACATAGGAGTAAATCAATTTCAGATTGTGAGGTTTCGAATGAAGGAAAGACTATGCTAGGGTTCTCTTTACGTCATTCTTTACTTAGGCATCGCGAACTCGTAAGAATGTTTTAGTTTTAACTTTGCTACTAAATCAATTCAATGAAAATAAACTTTTGTCTTGAGTGAAATATTTATTTATTAGAGGGGAAATGTTTTTCAGGCAGGTGCTTGGAGCTATGGCTCCAGAGCAGACAAAACTGACCAGCGTTAGGATTCGAACACGCGACCTTGTGGAGACGTTAATTCGAGCTAAAAGGACATTGATTATATCTGATAATCAGACGTAGTCAATGATCACTAAGCCGACCTTGTTTGTCCGGTGGTCTCTGACATGTCCAGCCAGATTGGTTTTTGCACTCGCAGAAGAAAATTGGCAAATAAGGCTAAAATTAGGTAAATTCTCTTAAGCCTAATTCCAGAAAAATTTTGGGATCTTATCTTTATACTACGAATAGAAGGCCTTAAGTTACATTTGAATCAGTTTTTACTTAGGCATTTGAAAAATCACGTAAAAATGGTCGAAAACCCGCACAGCTAGATACTAAAATTTTGATATTTTTTCTCCATAGATCTTCTAAAAAACGTCATTCGCAACTCTCCTGCACCCGCCATTTTTCGATTTTTGACTTTATTTTCACGATACCCTAATGGGCATCTCCGGAACGGAAGTGAGACCCCGATAGAGACCGGTTTTGTCTGCAAATGCTAAACTTTCATCCGACTGACGCAGTTCATGCAATCCTGGTGTATATGAACTAAAAAAATGTGCATGGAACTAATTTTTTTGTCACGGGAGGGGGGGCGATGCCACGGCCCTAAATGACATTTTAACACTGACCCTATGGCACTGACTGGAGAGAAATGCCCATGTGGTATTTACTATGTTGTAGTCTAGGAACGTTCCTCTCGCCCTCTTTAATATACAATATAAATAATACGCAGCATCCTGGCGTAAAATCCGTTTTGGGACACTGACCTTTCATTGAGGTGGTTATCAAATTTGGGCACGCCCTAATCATTATCAAATATCAATGCCCTTGATGTACAGATGTGGGTTCCCTGCGACGATTTTTTTTGTCTTCATTCAGTTCTACTACTACTACGGGGGGGTGTTAGTGCCGCATGCAGTGTTCGCAGCATTTCTTTCAGGGAAGTGAGATCGTTAAGCTCCCTGCTCTTACTGGAAATTGGTCGCATAAAGGCAGCCGGAAGCGTTTCAACTATGAAGTTGCGTTGGATGTTAGCGCTTCACGGTTGTGAATAATGGGCTAGTATATTACATAGTCTCAGATCCCGCGATAATACCCCCAAATGGGTTGCAATCGGTGTGTTGTGAAGCCCTAACAACTGATTTCAAAAATAAAATGTTCTAAAAGAGGGAATATGCACTTTCCACCCGTCCTCGCAGGTAAATCACCGTGGCCTTTCCGTCGGGTTTTGACCCGGGAATCTGTTTTGTTTCAGATAAGAGGAAGTCATCGGGTGGTGACGGTGACACAAAGAAAGAGGAGAGTCCTGTAAAGAAAGCGAAGCTGGATGATGTTCAAACAGAAGAGAGCAATGAGAAGGTCGCGGAGGCGGCAGCCTAATATTTTTGTGTATCTTTAGGGCGTGTTTCTGTGGTTTATTTGGAGAATACTGTGAGCACCATGAAGCTAGAAATGAGCACTGATTAGAGCCGTGCAATCTGGGTAATCTTGGACAAGTACCATCCATGATGAGTATTTATTTTGTACATTGTCATTGTTCCAGTTGTGTGTTCATCTTACGTCTGTCATCCCGGTCCATCTGCGTTTAACATGAGGCATTTGTGCGAAACCTGTCATCAAGCATTCCTAACATTGAATATAAATTTTCAAAATTGATCCTGTGTGTTATCAACCCGGTAAGCAGGCGGTTAACTCCCCCACTATGAGACGGCGGCAGGCCGTGGCAGTACTCGCATTGCGTAGAGCCTGCGAATGAGCGTGGTTTACATTTGCATCGTGATTAGAGATTCCGAGACTTGAATGCGTGAATGCTTTCAGCAAAACGTATGGGAAGGTTACGTTGCGTTGCGAGCTGGTGTTAACGGGGCTCTCCAAATGGGTAAATGTTATGATTTATTGTGGGGCAACGGAATGTGGCACCCGTGGGCTCAAAGTATTTCATACTAAAATCCTGACATTTTCGAATTCTCCATAGGAAGCAATAAGTTTGCCATCTGGAGTATGGGGGAGGGTTTTAGAATTGGCGCAGATCCACAAAATTCAAATGAAAGCCAAAACGCAATTTTCGTTTTGGGCCAAAATAGCCAGTGGTGATATTCGTCGGCGAACTAGACGGCAGAAGCATTTTTTGGTCCCGTTTTCGGGCGTGGGTTTGATTCCTAGAAGCGGAGAAGCGGGCAGATTTCATTTAAAGAGAATGTGGCACCTTCATAACGTGATTTTAACTGAGATAGCCAAGTTGTAAAGCAAGTCGGAAAACCCGGTATCCAATATATCATTTGTCTTGGAACACGATATTTCCGTAGAAAAAGCTAAAACCTACCTGCAATGTACCCTTAGCAGCAGGCCATAGTTGTCATGGCTGTCGGTGTGATAATATGCTGAGGACACAATGAGCATCAGCCAATCTTAAGCCCTTGAAGTGTTTTGAGTATGGTAGTGGTTGCCAGATCATGACATCATCCACAGGCAGATATTTATTTCCCTGGAGGAGTGTTTTATAAATAAAAAATATTGAGCTTATTGTACTTTTTTCAGAGAGATCATGAGTGAGATCATGAGATCATTATTTTCGGCTAAAAGTACGCCTAACTGCACTAAATTCCAGGCTTCGACCAAGGTGCCACGTTTCCTTTAATCTGAATGAGCTACACAATACATTTGCTTCAAGTTTATGAAACTAAGTCCACTTAAGCCTGTTTGTCGATGCAAATTAACCGCTTCTCGCACTACGGCGGCGTCTATTGGGGCATCGCTATGTCCACAAGTCGACCCCTGTGTTTCCTGGCCACCCAACATACTGCGCTGTTTTCGTACGTCACATAAATGTCTAATAGATCGCAAAGGAATCGGCCACTCGCTAGGTCATTTGCTGTTTCCAAAGATGGTGGGATCCAGCGGCGCGGCATAGTCCGCAGCGAGTTCCCATATGCCCCCTGGGGTCTGGCAGTGCCAACGTCAGACACCTACCTGGCCCATACACTCAAGGCTGAGGAGTCTGCGGAAGAAACAAGCCAACTAGCCTTTTACACATTTCATCGTACTCATGTAACTGTAACATGTAACTGTGGTTCTAAAAGGGAAAGTGGAGTGGGTTGCACGTTTATCATTGGGGCAACGTCGCGCGCATTCACGCTACCATTACCTGGATCCGATATTACCTAAACAATTATTGCAATAGAGAAAGCGCTGTGATTTGTGGAGACGTGAAGTAAGAATGTATGTAAGAGTTTAAAGTAACCGTCTTACATTCATACTATATATTGAAGAGAAAAGGCCAATATGATAAACAATATTTCGAATACGATTCTTTGTCAAGTTTTGAGTGACTAGAAATACGAAAGTATGTAATATTCAATATTTCAGTTTTTTTGTTCCGTAAAACACGCGGACATTCGAGCCTACAACCTTCGTACACAGTGTTAAATATTAGCAACATATCTTCCCTGAGTTTCACCTTTTTATAATATATACAATCAACGAAGGAAAAGTACAATACGCACACGCACATCGAACCTGAAAAGGAATGCTGGGCCATCAACCACAATTATAACGAGGAGTACGGGACGGGAGGGAGTAGGCGCCATGATTAACCCTGTTTGTTCATCTGGGGATTTTGGTACCGGATTTCCAGGGACTTTAATTTTACATTCAGCATCATCTTTGCATATGTGTAGTATTTCTATGGCGAATGTCCTGTGAGTGATTTGTGTGTCTGGATGGTGTTATCTTGTGTGATCCCCTAAGTGTTTACCCCGTTCCTTTCGTCTTGCGTGGCCTAAATGTTCCATGAGTCGTGTCCTGATTTGTCGTGTGGTTTCGCCTATATATATTTGAGAGCAGAGGGTACAGATAATTTTGTATACTGTGTTTTTTACGTGGCACCTACCTTTTAGTCCGGAGTTGAACGTGTGGCATGTTTTTCTGTATCCTCGTAGGCAGGACATTCACATAGAATCACAAGACAGGACATTCGCCATAGAAATACTACACATATGCAAAGATGATTGATGCTGAATGTAAAATTAAAGGGTCCCTGGAAATCCAGAACCAAAAGCCCCAGATAAACAAACCGGGTTTATCATGCGCCTACTCCCTCCCGTCCCGTACTCCTCGTTCTAATTGTGGTTGATGGCCCAGCATTCCTTTTTTAGGTTCGACACGCGTTTGCGTATTCTACTTTTAAGCTGATCTGAGCTGACCTGATGCCCTCGTAGTCAATCTGGTGCCCCCCTGAGAAATTAATTGTGCCTTCTGAACCTATATAATGTTCTCTAAGTTAATCTGATGCCTCCGAGCATGCCTGGTGCCCCATTAGCTGTTTTAGTGCCCCTTGAGCTGATCCGGGTCCCCTGAACTTGTTTAATGCCTACCGGAGGTTATGTACTGTCCAGGGGGGCACAGGGAGCACGTGTCCCCATCGGTGCCGGGTGCCGTTTTGATCTCCAGGTGGTGTACCCCCTTTGGGCCGTGCCGTTCGAAATTTAGTGCCCTACGTCGTTGAACTTAGATGGAACTGGACTGCATTTAGCGATTTCAACTATTGTTTGACAATTAAGTGTCTTTGGTCAGCTAGGGCATTGTCTCCTTTCCAAGCACCCGGGACGAGTATAGACACGTAATCCGTTTCCAGATAATGCCTCATCGTCGCCAATAATCGTACGGGTGGAGCTCATCTGGTGCCCCCTGGAGCTGATCATATGCCCTCTGAGCTGACCTGGTGCCCTAGTAGTCTTGTTTATATCTTGTGCCCCCTGAGAAAATAAGTGCCTTCTGAACCTATATAATACTCTGAGTTAGTTTAATACCTCCAAGCTTGTCTGGTGTCCTTTTAGCTGTTTTATTGCCCCTTGAGGTGATCCGGGCCCCCTGAGCTTATTTAATGCCTCCTGGAGTTGATCTACTGTCCAGGGGGGGGCACAGGGAGCACGTGCCCCCATCACTGCCGGGGTGCCCTTTTTGATTGCCAGGTGGTGTACCCAATTTGTGCTGTGTCGTTCGAAATTTAGTGCCCTACGCCGATGTAACTGGACTGCATGTAACGGTTGAAACTATTGTTGGACAGCTTCATACCTTTTTCGGTCAGCTAGGGCATTCTGTCGCCTTTCCAAGCACCCGGGAAGAGTATGGGCACCTAGTATGTGTCCACCAAATGCCTCATCGTCGCCAATAATCGTACGGGTGAAGCTAATCTGGTGCTTTTTGACCTCATCGCGTGGCCTCCCAGCTGGTCTGGGCCTCTTGAGCTGATTACTTGCCCTCTAAGCTGATTTGGTGCCCCTGAGTCAATCGAGTGCCCCACTGAGCAAATAATTGTGCCTCATGAACCTATTGTTGCGGACTGGATACGTCGGGACTGTGTCTCCGGTCGCTCCGCGGGTTAGCTCAGTCGGTTAAGGCGCTGTTCATTAGCAGTTACTCAGCGATGGTGAGTTCGAGGCCGAGCGGGCGCTGAGCTTTTAGCTCTCGTGTTAGTTTGTGGGTAGAATGTTCGAGAAGGTTTCCAATTGTTCCCGCCCCGTGTTAATGTGTCGTCGAATTTCATTGGTCCTCGTGCGGGAGCCGAGCTGAGGTCGGTGTGCCAGCGGGGTCGGGAGGTCAGTCCAGGACCGGACTCGGCCAGGTGAGTCGCACTGTTCCGCCTCTCCCTCCCCTCCCTCCGAGTTGATCTCAACGATTCGGTAGGTTACAGCCCAGGGCGATTCTCTGGGCTTCCTTCCTCCTGGGCTTGATCGAAACAAGCTCTTTACATTCTTGCCATAATGCTGGATAGTAACTAGCATGTCCGGGTCCGATTGGTGGCTTCGATTGGATTCAATCCTTCTCCCTTTACCGACCGTCTCGCCCCGTTGCTGGCTCGCTTGATGTGCTATTGCCATGTTCCGTCTCGGTGTGTATGCACAATACCGTTAGGGGCGAATGGGTCTGGTTTGTCTGATGCCGTGTCTTTGGCCATGCGATTTTGCTTGAATAATTAGTTACCATCTTTACACACACTGTTTTCCTGCCGTCGCTTTTCCCCAAACGAACCCCAGACAAAAGGTTCGTAACATTGGTGTCAGAAGTGGTCACGTAACCCACGTTTGTTTTCAATTATGGATGGTAAGGGTATAACTACAAGGAGTCAGACCCAAAAACTTGGTGAACTCAATTGTATGGAAAAGGTGGAGGCAGTGACAGCTCAAGCTGTGTGTTCTGCGGCCCACTCCCCCGGCTCAGTAGTGAATCAATATCACAGCCATTCTTCTCAGTTTGAGGAACTACAGAGGCAGGTCCAGAAACTTACTGACTTGATGGGCTCACGCCTTCCTGATTCCATGCCGGCTGTTGATGTAGGTCAACATAGCGGGGAGAACCTGTCTGACACAAAGCCGGTGGCAAGCTGCATGGGACATTTTGTGCCCCAGCCTTATGATGGAACTATATCATGGGCGGCTTACAAGGCCCAGTTCCAAGCTATTGCTGACCAGAATGGATGGAATAATCACGAAAGGGCTACTCAGCTTATTGCGAGCCTCAGAGGGACAGCGTTAGAGATTCTCGGCCACCTGTCACAGGGTGTCGATTTGGATTTTGTTATGCTTTCAGAGACGCTCGACCAGCGTTTTGGGATTCCTCACCAAGAGGAACTATTCCTTGCCCAGTTCAGAGATAGAACAAGGCTTCAAAATGAAACGCTGTCTGAGCTCGCATACGATGTCAAGAGATTGGGGACGCTGGCATACCCCGGGGCACCCGTTGAATTCCTTGACCGGCTGATCCGTGACCAATTTGTTGAAGCATTGAACAACCCAGACACGCAGATATCTGTCATGCAAACCAACCCAGCAACGCTTCTTGACGCGTTGACTTGCGCCCAGAGGATCGAGGCTCTCCAGAAGTCGTATGGGCGCAAGGATAGCTTCAGTGGTAACCTTGGGTTAAAAGTTCATACGGCAGTGGCAAATGCTAGTGGTGCGACACCAACGCTTGTTGCGATCTCAGAGAGGCTAGGCCACTTGGAGCGGACTGTAGCTGCGGGAATATCGAGGCAGACACGGTCGGAGCCTCCGGCTGGGGCTCCTCAAAGAGGCTCAGGGGTGTTTTGCTGGCATTGTGGGAAACTTGGTCACATTCAGCGCAACTGCCAGCAGCGCCATAGAGCTTCCGATCCAGTGCATTACTATGAATCGAGCGGCGTAGCCCGGTCGGGAAACTAGGTGAAGCTGGTGATGAAGGGCGATCACCAGCTGGACAGATGTCAAGCCCTGATGTAGAGCATGGGTCAAAGTCAGCCGATATTAGATCCCTGAGGGTGATGGGAGCAATAAATGGCAGAACCCACCCGCTGCTCATCGACACTGGTTCCGCAAAATCATTGGTGAGAGCTGACCTGCTCGAGGATATGGACCTCGGCAGATCAGACGTGGAATTACGTGGAGTGACGGGTCACACACTGCCTTTGCGGGCCCCAGTCGAAATCGAGCTGAAAATTGAGGGCGTTGTAAAACGGGTTTCTGTTTGCGCGGCTGACATCCAGGACCCGTGTATCCTCGGGCTTGACTTCTTGTCTAGACACAGCTGCCGAATTGATATCCCGAATTCGCAGCTGATCTTGGGTCACGATCGGGTTCCATTGGTGGTTCATGATGACGTTGAAGAGCATACCTTCAGAGTTATCACACGTGAACCAATACGAATACCTCCAAGGTCAGAGATGGTGATCCACTGTCCAAAAGGTGACAACAGCAATGCCGACCTGGCAATAATTGAGGCATCTGGGGTTCTCGATGGGGGCATTCTAATTGGGAGAACTCTGTGCGATGGTGGCAAAGACGAGATTCCAGTGTTGATGGCCAACATCTCGGACAGGTTTGTTCACCTACCGGCAGGCACAAGTTTGGGGATATGTGAACCAATTCTCGGCGTTGGTGTTCAGGGCTCTGTCTCTAGTGAGCTTGGCATCGACTTGCCAGAGCATCTTGCAGACGTGTTCGAACGGAGTCGATCGGAACTAACAGATGTGGAGAGTCAGCGGCTGAAGGATCTTCTCATTGAATACGTTGATGTATTCTCGAAGGATGACGCGGATGTTGGGTGCACAGATATTACGGAACATACCATTGATACAGGTGATCAGCGACCAATTAAATGTCCACCAAGGAAAATCCCGCTAGGAAGGCGTGACGAAGCCCAGAAAATGATCGCAGACATGGAAAACCAAGGCATCATTGAACCCTCTAGCAGTCCTTGGTCTTTCCCGATCGTGATGGTGAAAAAGAAAGATGGTAGCCTTCGCTGTTGTGTCGATTATCGGGAACTCAACAAGGCCACTGTAAAGGATTCATATCCGCTTCCTAGGATCGATACAACTCTCGATGCACTGTCTGGCAGTCAGTGGTTTTCAACCTTGGACCTGAAATCAGGTTACCATCAGGTAAAAATGGCCGACCGGGACAAGCCGAAGACCTCGTTCTCTGCCGGGAGCGGGTCCAAGCTTTGGCAGTTCAGGGTCATGCCATTCGGGCTATGTAACGCGCCTGCGACGTTTGAGCGCCTTATGGAACGAGTTCTGGATGGCCTTGCGTGGAAAACATCACTTGTGTATCTCGATGACGTCATTGTCATGGGAACAACATTCCAGGAACAACTTCAACACCTGAGTGAAGTGTTCAAGAGGCTACGTGATGTTGGACTTAAGTTGAGCCCTAAAAAGTGTACTCTCTTTCAACGAAAGGTGAGATACTTGGGGCACATCGTCTCTCCTGAAGGGGTTGCCGCCGATCCAGAGAAAACAAGTGCTGTGGAAGACTGGCCTGTGCCAAGAGATGTCAAACAGCTTCGGAGTTTCCTGGGTTTGTGTACCTACTATCGCAGATTCGTCAAGAACTTTGCACAGATAGCTGCTCCACTGCACCAACTTACTAAAAGAGGGCAGAAGTTTGACTGGACGTCTGATTGCCAAGCTGCTTTTGAAGCTCTGAAGAAGGTCTTGGTGACTGCTCCAGTTCTGGCTTACCCGGTAGAGTCAGCATCGTTTGTGCTTGACACTGACGCAAGCAACTGCAGCATAGGAGGGGTCCTCTCACAAATCTTGGACGGACAAGAACATGTAATTGCATATTACAGTCGTTCTCTCACCAGTCCCGACCGGAACTATTGTGTGACTCGAAGAGAGTTATTGGCAATTGTTGAAAGCATGAAACACTTCCATCACTATCTGTATGGACGGCAATTTCTCGTTCGCACGGATCACGCAGCCTTGCAATGGCTTCGAACCCTGAAAGAGCCAGAAGGTCAGCTGGCAAGATGGATCGCGCGTATGGACCAATATGACTTCCAGATCCAGTACCGCCCAGGGAAGACCCATCACAACGCAGATGCGCTTAGCCGACGACCCTGCGATACTGCGTGTCGCCACTGCAGCCCAAAGGAAGAACTCTGCAGTCTACACTGCAATCAGGCTCTGTTTCATGCTCAGGGTGCAAGCAAAAAGAAATCTCGCCCGTCTTCTGCTGTGTCTCTACAGCACACGATATCATCTTCATCATCTCCGACTGCATGGCATTCGGAGCCTTCCAAAGGGCCACCCCTTGTTGGGAACGAGGAATGTGGCTCTTCACATGAGGGCGTTTCTTTGGCTGAAATACGCCAAGCCCAGCTGGAGGACGAAGGTATGGGTCCAATTCTTCGGCACCTTATGAAAGACAAAGTCAGACCCCCATGGGATGAGGTTAGCTGTCTCAGCCCTGAGGCAAAAGACTTGTGGTCTCGTTGGAATGTCCTCAGGGTCAAATCTGGTGTGCTCCAGCACAAATGGGAGTCTGTAGATGGCCTCTGTGTTCACTGGCAGGTTGTTACGCCGCGTAAGCTCAGATCACATGTTTTGCAGGAACAACACAACAGCATATCCAGTGGCCATTTGGGTACCATAAAGACACTTGGTAGACTAAGACAACGCTTCTACTGGATGGGCATGCGAAGTGACGTCAGGGAGTGGTGCCGTGCATGCCAGACATGCTGTGCTAAAAACGGGCCCCAAAGGAAAGGAAATGCACCTCTGCAGCTCTACGTTTCTGGGGCTCCAATGGAGCGCGTTGCAGTCGATATCGCGGGTCCGTTACCCACAACCACCTCCGGAAACAAGTATATCTGTGTAGCTATGGACTATTTTACGAAGTGGCCTGAGGCGATAGCTATACCGAATCAGGAGGCAGAGACCGTTGCTCGCGCTCTGGTGGATCACTTTTTCTCACGGTTCGGGGTGCCATTCGAGCTACATTCTGACCAGGGATTCACATTCAGATTTCAGACCAGGGATTCACATTTGCTACATTCTACATTCAGAACTTTGAGTCCAAAGTGTTCAAGGCATGTTGTGACTTACTGGGTGTTAGGAAAACGCGCACTACACCATTAAGACCAGAGTCAGATGGCATGGTCGAGCGATTTAATCGTATGTTGGGCCAAGAGCTGGCCAAGTTCTGTTCTAAGGCACAGAACGACTGGGACGAGAAGCTACCGCTCTTGCTGATGGCATATCGGTCATCGGAGCATGAGACGACAGACTTCTCTCCGGCTAGGGTGATGATGGGGCATGAGATCCGGCTACCCGTGGATCTGGCGATCGGACGTCCCCGGAAGTGGAGCCTCCGGTAGCTAGTTCTACGTATGTGGGACGTTTGCGGCATCACCTCGCCGAAGTCCACCAGCTGACGAGGACGAATCTGAGGGTTGCAGCCGATGCAATGAAGATGAGACATGACGCAAGGGCAAGGTCTTCGGTTTTCGATGAAAACGATAAGGTGTGGTTCTACAACCCCAGAAGAGTCAAGGGTAGATCACCTAAGTTAATGAGTGATTGGGAGGGCCCTTACACCGTGGTAAACTGTCTTTCGGAAGTCACTTACCGAATTCGACGCGCTCCACACTCAAAGGCAAAGGTTGTGCACGCCAACCGCTTGTGGAAGTGTGAGCAGCCCGCTTATAGCTGGGATCACGCACAAAAACCACCAGCCACAACGGATCTTGGACAAAGCTCACTGCAAAAACATCGAAAAGCATCCGAACGGGTACCAGAAGCTTTTCCTGTGAGTGCTCCCGCAGTTCGCTATAACTTGCGACCTCGTGACGCACAAAAACAGCCATCCTACGTGCCCCATTAGGCTGATCCTCACTAATGGTATGTCTTGCTCCGCGTTAATGCCCGTCTTGACGAGGTTTGTGTCTTGTTATGACCAAAACATGCGTGTACATATATGCATAAGTTCAACACGTCGTGCATTGATAGTGCTCTTGTTGTTTCGTCACCGTGTTCCGTGGCTGCCGCTGTCTGTTCCTTCTTCAGGATGGATCCCTTGGCGGAGGATATTTATTTCGGCCTCGTCTGATGCTCGCCTGTATCTGGAGCTGGGCCCTGCTGATTGGGACTGGCTGGAGTCCCTCGTTCAGAGCCGTGGCAGGATCCACCTATCTCCTGATTCGGATTCGGTTTGTTCAAGAGATGCCGCGCAAGAAGAGCCATCAGATCGTGAACAATGACGGTTACTTTCGAAGCGATGGCGTCCAGCTCACCCCAATCGGTTTCCGTAGGCTGCAGTCAAGGCTCCCAACTTGGTTGCAGCTCCAAGAAGGGGAGACATCACAGCTAAGCGATATTTGGTGTGCGTTCAGGATGCTTTGTTTTTGTTTATTAAATAAGTCTGCGGGTCGCAGACTTCTCAGGAGGGGGGTAGTGTTGCGGACTGGATACGTCGGGACTGTGTCTCCGGTCGCTCCGCGGGTTAGCTCAGTCGGTTAAGGCGCTGTTCATTAGCAGTTACTCAGCGATGGTGAGTTCGAGGCCGAGCGGGCGCTGAGCTTTTAGCTCTCGTGTTAGTTTGTGGGTAGAATGTTCGAGAAGGTTTCCAATTGTTCCCGCCCCGTGTTAATGTGTCGTCGAATTTCATTGGTCCTCGTGCGTGAGCCGAGCTGAGGTCGGCGTGCCAGCGGGGTCGGGAGGTCAGTCCAGGACCGGACTCGGCCAGGTGAGTCGCACTGTTCCGCCTCTCCCTCCCCTCCCTCCGAGTTGATCTCAACGATTCGGTAGGTTACAGCCCAGGGCGATTCTCTGGGCTTCCTTCCTCCTGGGCTTGATCGAAACAAGCTCTTTACATTCTTGCCATAATGCTGGATAGTAACTAGCATGTCCGGGTCCGATTGGTGGCTTCGATTGGATTCAATCCTTCTCCCTTTACCGACCGTCTCGCCCCGTTGCTGGCTCGCTTGATGTGCTATTGCCATGTTCCGTCTCGGTGTGTATGCACAATACCGTTAGGGGGCGAATGGGTCTGGTTTGTCTGATGCCGTGTCGTTTGGCCATGCGATTTTGCTTGAATAATTAGTTACCATCTTTACACACACTGTTTTCCTGCCGTCGCTTTTCCCCAAACGAACCCCAGACAAAAGGTTCGTAACACTATATAATGCCCTCTGAGTTAGTCTTATGCCTCCGAGCTTGCTTGGTGCCCTAATAGCTGATTTAGTGCCCCTTGAGCTGATTGGGGCCCCCGAACTGATCTCATGCCTCCTTAAGTTGATTCTGTCTCCTAAGTCAATATGGTGCCTCTTCAGCTGATTAGATGCCCCCTCAGCCGATTATTGATGTCTCCTTAGCTGGTGCCTCCTGAGCTGGTTTGGTGGGCCCTGAGCCCATCTTGTGTCCCCTGAGCTGTTATGTTGCTCCCTGAACTGATTTAGGCTCCTCCCATAGTCTGGGGGCTGGGAGCTGATCTGGCCCCCCGAGCGGATCGATTTGGTGCCACCTGAGCTGCACTAATGCCCCTGAGTCGATCTGGTGCCTCCTGAGCCCATCTGATGCCCTCTGAGCTAGTCTGGTGCCCCCTGAGCTAATCTGGTGCCCTATAAGCTGATCTGGGCCTCCTTCGTGATTTCATGAGTAGCTCTAAAGCCCTGAGCTGAGCTGGGCCCAAAGAGGCTGATGAGGGCCCCTGAGATGGTATGGGGCACCTGAGCTGATTAAGTGCTTAATGACTTGGTCTGATATTCCCGAGCTGGTCGGGGACCACTGATCTGATTGTGTGTCCCCGAGGCTGATCTGGTGCCCTATGGGCGGATCTGGTGTCCCCTGAGCAGCTCTGGGGCTTTTGAACGGATTGGGCCCCGAGCTGGTGAGGGATTCCTGAGCTGATTTAGTGCCCCTGACTTGATCTTGCCCCCTAACTTGCCCCTGAACTGATCTCGGCCCCAAGAGCTGATCTGGGAACCAAGAGCGGATCTAGGTTCTGAGGGTATCCTGAGCTGGTCTGGGCGCTGAGCTTGTGAGAGCCCCTTAACACGTGCCCCGCTGGGGTCCCTTGCATGACGCGCCCCGCTGGGCGGCGTTTTTCGCCCCCTCCGTATCTTGTTCCCCACGAAAGCGGAAGGAAAATTACGGGCGGCGTTGGAAAGCTCTTGACAAGACGAAGAGATTTTGTAGGAATAATATTTGTCAGGTCAATATTGAGGTTAGCATAGGTCAAAGAAGGGTCCATAGGCTTACAACAGAGCAGTGTACGTTTTCCTCTCTAGATCTGCCCTCAGAGGAGCTGGAGCAAATCTTTATGCATCATTGGATTCCTCTCATCGCTGCGAATCGAATGATGTATAATATGACCTTACTAGGTCAAATAGTCGAAATGACCTGACCTCGAGCTAGGTCAGGGTCACAGAGTGACCTGGTATGGTCATGTTGCGTATCAATCGACTCCCCGTGACAATATAAGCACAATGCAAGCAAAATGGGAGCTTTATCTCATTTCAGTGAGAAGTTATTGGCAAAACAATCACTCTCTGCTCCCGTGACCTGATATGACCTTTGAGAGGTCAGATGCTCAAAAACTCAACTTTATGGTCAAGATCGTGGTAAGAATAGACGGTTTGAGGACTTTCAGCTTTATCCTCCCAGTATTTACTGAAAACGAGCCCGTTCTATTTTTCACCATATTTATAATGGGGTGACCAAAAAATTGACCCCACCTTAGGTCAACAATATCAAAATTCCGAGATAGCAGATTTGTACCCCTAATGACCTTATCATATTGTGGAAGTTTCAAACTGATCGGTTTGCTAATGTTCCCTGGGCGCTGCTTCAAACTCGTAATTTTAGGTTTTCAGGTCGTGTCACTTGACCTTGAATAGCTCCTTGACCTGACATGACCTTAACTAAAAAATTTGGTCAGATGTGTAAAATTAATTAGGCATAAGGTATTGTAAGTTTCGTTGTTCTGCGTCTCTTCGTTTCTGAGCTATCTGGGGAAAACCAGGAGGGGGGCGAATTTCGCCCCCCCCACTGGGGCGCGTGTTAAGTTGGCTTTGAGGCCCCCTGAGGTGATCTGGCGCCTTAAACTGTTCTTGGGCTTCTTGAAGTGGTTTGAGGCCCTATGAGCCTATCTGTGGCCCACTGAGCTAGTCGGATGACCTCATCTCTGGGACCAATGAGCTAGTCTAGTCCCTGGGTGAAGCATGAGCTGCTCTGTTGCCCTGATCTACATCAGGGACCCCTGAAATGGTCTTGAATAGACAGATAATAAGAACACAAGGCCAACTCCCATCACCTCGGGGCGGGGTCACTGAGCTAGTCTAGTCCCTGGAGGCACAACTGGGGGATGGGGTAAGCTGCTCTGGAGGCCTCTGATCCACACTTGGGGGCCCCAGAGCTGGTCTTGAATAGATGGGGAATAAGAACACAATGGAAACTCCCCTTGTAAAACGGGGCTAACGAGGAATGAGGAATATCTAAAACGGCTTGTGATACCTAGGCAACCCTGGTTATATAAATTACTTGTTATACTGGTGGATTCTGGGAAGGGATGATAAAAAGGCATGTGCCCCGGAGCTCAGAGCACAGTCCCCTAAACCAGGATTTCTACTAATTAATTTAAATGAAGAACTAGTTTTCACAATTTTCAGCTCTGTCACACCATCCCCATCCAAGCCTCAGGCCTGTTCACCTTTTATATACTCTTAACTGGGACCGATCTTGAGAAAATGGAGCTTATTAAACGCGTTCAAAAGGTATCTCACAAATTTTTCCGGCAGAAAAAATGTGTCCTCCCAAAAACACTATGCCACTCCTCGTCGCACGGCGATTGTGGGAGGCCCCCTCAGGGGACCGATCTTCACTTGCCGGATTCGTCCGGCAAGTAAAGATTGGAGCAACGGGAAGTAACGCGCCCGGGGCCCCAATCAGCCCTTGGAGGCATGTCGACGCATCACCGCGGACACGTCATGTCTGGCTCTCCGGCGGCCGCCGGCTCTTCCGATCTCGGTCGGTTAGAGTCGGCGTCTGTCGTCGGCGGCCCTGGTGATGAGGTCTGCGGTGGTGCTGATGACTGCCTTACGGGCCCTTTGTTACCTGGTCGGTAACCGTATTGGATCGGGTCAGTTGTGTCCTGCACCTCCCAGTATGTAGCTCCTGTTTGTTTTTGTTTTCTTATTTCGTTGATTATTTTTAGTTCCTTTCCTCTTTTTACGCTTCAGTTATTGGTTCCACAGTTATTTGCCTTCTTCGGCGTTTTTATGGGTGTAAGGCGCCTACTCGAGCCCCGGCGACGAGGTTGACGGGATCCTGGGGGGTTGAGGTCCCCCTCGGGCGGGTCAGTCCCGAGGGCTCCAACACGCCCCCTTTGGCCCAGATATCTCGATCCAACCGGGGGTAAGCCGTCCGTAGGCTGCCGCGGGCGGCCTAGCTACGCGGCAGTGTCTACGGGCACTGTCGCTCGGTCCAGCTGGGCAGGGGGGATTATGTTTCGGGCGTGCGGCGCGGCGCCCTTCGCAGTGGGGACTGTGATAGTTCTTGCCGGGCGTGACGCGGGCTGGGGTTTCGGAAACCGTCGTTTTTCGAGACCCTGGCCTGTTGCGCGCACCTGGTGGACCGCAGTCTCCGCTGCGTGAGGGCTGCCGCGTTTTGCTTAGTCCCGACTCATGGCCCTGCCGGCCCACTGGGCTGATGGCGTCAAGGGGGTGGGTGCGTTCTGATCGGAGGGGTGGTGTGAGTATCTCTCGCCCCTCTGAGACGGCCGCACCTGCCCCCGTAGGCACTGTACCAGCCCCTGGGCCCAGCTATTGACAGCTGGCAACCCGGGGGGCCGAAGGTAAACTGACTCATCATGGCCTCTCCTACTTGTACACCCACTGAATCGACCGCACGGACTCCGACCCCCGCATTGACGCCGACCACCTCTTGTCCACCCACCGACGTCGCCGCCGCGATGGAACTCTCGGAAACTGAAACCCCCGCACGAACTCGACCAGAGCAGACCACCCCCTTGACTCTCGTCATTGACTTCGAGGATAGAACAGTTAAGGTGAATCCATTTCAGATCCATGAAGCCCTGCGAAAGTTATATCCAAAACGGACTTCCAGACACCCGAATGGGCGAGTCGAGGTTGAAATGGGAAGTGAGCCCGATGCTAAGAAGCTGCTCTCAACCTCCTCCCTAGAAATCCGGACAGCCAGCAGGTCTCTGTCTGTACCGGTGAAGGTCTCTCCGCATGCTACCAAAAACAGCTGCAGAGGCGTGATCAGCTGCAAAGACCTACGCGATGTCTCTGAGGAGGAGATCCTGTCAGGCCTAAGAGATCAGGGCGTGTCAGAAGTAAAACGTATGCTGCGGAGAGGGGAAAGCCAGGGGACGGACAACGGCACGTTCATGCTCGTGTTTTCAGGGACTACCCTACCTGAGAAGGCGCGAGTGGGCTGGATGACCATTAAGGTTCGTCCCTTTGTTCCGAGCCCCGTTAGGTGTTTCAGGTGCCAGTCATTCGGTCATATCGCTGGCAGCTGCAGAGGTAGGGAACGATGCGGTAGATGCTCAGAGGTAGGTCACAGCTCCAGATCGTGCGAGGTAGAGAAACCCAAGTGTGCCGGATATGGAGGCGACCACGAGGCGTGGAGCAGGTTGTGCCCTAAACTGACTGAGGCTAAGGAGACCCAGAAAAGAAAAGTCCCACTTCCTCCAAAACCAGTGCCGGCGCCCACACCCGTAACATCCCGGGCAAAGCCTTCTACCGACCACTCTCCTTACCGAGATGCCCTGGTGGGATCCCAGCACAGTGTCGCACCAGCTGAAACCATCACTGAGACCCGTCCTGCACTTACCGTGGATTCGAACATCGGTCAGTTCATGAATCTCTCCCTCCGCCAGTTCCTCGCGATGGTTGCTAAGTTCCTACCCAGTCAACCAGATGACTCCAGCTGCAAACAGATGGGCTGTGGGGAGAAAGTCGACGCAGTGACGCAAACGTCATCAGCACCACCACAGTACCGAGACGCTGCAGTGGGGACGGACCCGTCAGAATTCGGGGCGCTCAGTGCCGGGTCAGCCTCCCAGGGCTGCACAGTCAGCCGTGATCCCCCTCAAACTGAAACCTCCGGCAAGAGAGCTCGGGAAGCCTCCCCAACTCTATCACCACCTCCCCAACGCCCAGTCTTGCCGTCTTCCATGACGGAACACATCACTCCTACGCTTCCCCCTGAGGAGGCCGCAGGCACAAAGGCAAACCCCTATGAGGGTGAGAGCCAAGCCCCGGAGGAAGTGGATGGGTCTGCCCTGATGCCCCCTCCGACCAGTGACAAACCAATACGTCAAAGAGTCCACCCACAACAGGCAGCCGAAGTCGCTTCTAGTATTGTAACACAAAGCAAGAAACGTAAGCTCACATCTCCAACAACAAATACCAAAAGTAGCGAGGACACAATAAAAATAACACAAAAACAGCGTCCGGAGCACTCTTTCCGCTCCAGCAAAGGCCTCGAACTATCAATTCCTCGAGTCACTGTAAAAACACCAAAACAACAAATCAATCTCAATCAAACTCAGCGTGCCCAATCCATGGAGAATTTAGGGCCAGCTCAAGCAGATCTAAGGAACTCGGGAGACCCCAGACAGCGCATACGAAGGCCCATCCCCCAAGATGACGGGAGGCCGGGGTATACAGGCGATGCATACATGGTAGAGAGGCCAGTGTTTGCTAAACGCTCGCCCCCAAGGGACCCTAATAACCCTCCACGTGAGGCAAGGAACTGGAACTCCCGCGCTGCCTGGAGAGAACCAGAGATGTTCGACGGGAGGAGTTGGGAAACATGATAGACGACCGAGGTTTCAATCTAGGAAAGTTTTTATACACCCTACTCGTACTCTACTTAATGACGTTTATTTTACAGTGGAACATGAGAGGTTTTAGGGCAAATCACACGGAACTCCAAACATTGTTAGCACAGAAAACTCCTGTAGTAGTTGCCTTACAGGAGACCAAGCTAAAACATGACCATCATTGCCAGCAAATATACTATAAAACATTTCGATACGACGTTCATTCCACAACAATTGCTCATGGAGGAGTAGCGCTGCTAGCCCATTCTAGCGTCCCTGCCCATCCGTTCCGCTTGAGAACAAGCCTACAGGCTGTAGCAGCGACCGTCGACCTACAATTTAAAGCAACCATCGTATCCCTATATCTCCCTCCCGGTGAGGACTTTCCTGGCGATGAACTCACAAATTTAATACAACAGTTGCCAGCAAATTATATAATATTAGGTGACTTCAACGCTTACAACACAACATGGGGCTGCCCCCGCACAAATAGGCGAGGCCGGCGCTTGGAGGAAATAATCCACCGCTTTAACATATGCACTTTAAACACAGGACACCCTACACACATCTCATTGCCTTCTGGAACAGCATCGGCAGTTGATCTATCTCTCTGTTCAGCTTCAATAGCCGACCGCTTTAAGTGGCGAACTCATTCGCATCCGTGCAACAGCGATCACTACCCGATCTGGCTTTGGTCTGAGACCCCACATCCGGGCAGGAGAACGCCGCAGTGGAACTTGCGGCGGGCCGACTGGCAGGGTTTTACCTCTGACTGTGTGCTCGATTTTACACCAGACGAGGCCGAAACCGCTACAACATGCGAGGAGGAGCTGCGTGCTCGAATTCTAGACTCGGCTGAGACTTTCATACCTAAGACTAGCTCGCTCCCACGGCGCATCCCCGTGCCCTGGTGGACGGAGGAGTGCAGGCGCACCATTAGAGAACGTCGACGCCGTTTTAAAGTATTTACAAGACAGCCGACAACTCACAATTTAATAGAATACCGACGTACAAAAGCACTAGCCAGACGCACAGTTAGAGATGCAAAACGAAAATCATGGCAAACTTATATTACAACAATAAATCGACTAACACCATTAACAACAATTTGGCGGCGAGTACATCGTCTGGCCGGCCGTAGCTGTGCCATGTCCCTGCCGGTTTTGACAGGTTCCGGCGGAACAATTTGCAACCCCACAGAGGTAGCGAACGCCTTCGGCAATGCGTGGGCTGCTCGCTGGCGGCTGGTCTGTTCAGACCCAAGGTTTTTACGGCACAAAGAACGGAGGGAACGTCTCCCATTGAGTTTTAGTTCCCATGAACAACTATCATACAATGACCCTTTTACCATATCAGAACTTAACATCGCACTGTCTCGGGCGAGAAGTACAGCCGCTGGCCCGGACGGTATACACATTGACATGATAAAGAATCTCAGCGAACGGTCTTCTACTGCTTTATTGTCTTACTTCAACTTCCTTTGGACCACACACGATTTTCCCACTGCCTGGAGAGATGCCACTATCATCCCAGTTTTAAAAGCCGACAAGGATGGTAGCGACCCCCTTCACTATAGACCGATTGCCTTGACCTCATGTGTATGTAAACTCTTAGAACGCATGGTAAACGCACGTCTGGTTTGGCACCTGGAGAGCACCGGATTCTTTTCTAATGCTCAATGTGGATTTCGCGCAGGGCGGTGCACTACCGATGTATGTTTTTAGCGACTGGCAACGTCGATGGGATTGTGATTTTAAAGGTAGGATGCTCCGCGAGCTGAAACCACGCTTAGGATCGTGGACCTCAAGTAGTGCAGGCTCCAGAAGGGAGGAGGTTGTCCTGTGTAGATTGCGACTGGGACACACTCATTCAACCCATTCATATCTTTTATCTCGTCGTGACCCGCCGGAGTGTCCACGCTGTGGCGAAAGGCTCACAGTCAAACATATCCTTTTAGATTGCCGTGACTTTGAGATAGAGAGAAACCGCTTTCTGCAGGGATCTCCGACAATGAATTCTCTTTTGGGCGAGCATCGTGCTGTGGATATTGCTACCATTATGTTATATCTGAGGAGCGTTGGTTTTAATGTCATATATTCACCCTCGTAGTTTTTCAGGTTTTACATGGTGTATAAGTTCATTTTACCTTTTCGCTGACCTTGGTATGTGATGTTAAAATGTCTGCGACTCTGGTCAGTTTTTACATTTTATTCTATTCATTTTGTTTTTATTTATATTATTGTTGTATTATTGTTCTGTTTTTTACGTATGACCTTTTGATTTTGTTTTAAAAACTTAACCTGTTTTACACCTTACTTGTTGAAATGTTGTTGACTTGCTGCTTTTACCTTTGACACACTTTTAGCCCTGTGAGACGCTGAAACTATACTGTATATATCTTGTCTAGTGTTATGGGCGCCACATGACCCGTGTTGTCGGTGCGCCCTTAAACACCAACGATGATGATGGTGCACTACCGACCATCTTACATCGCTAGATTCATCAATACGCCGTTCATTCGCCTCAAAGCAACACGTGTTCGCTTTACTATTTGACATCGAAAAGGCCTATGACACAGCCTGGCGCTACGCGGTTTTAGACAAGGCACGGAAAGCTGGCATCAAGGGTCACATGGGATACTTTATTGACAATTTTATGAAGAGACGGATGTTCAGAGTGAGAGTGGGCAACTCGCTGTCTGATAGTTTCTACCAGGAGAGTGGTGTGGTCCAGGGCGGCGTTTTAAGCGTGACCCTGTTCGGTATCTTAATTAATGACGTCTGCGAAATTCTACCTCCCACAGTCGAGAAATCTCTGTTCGTAGATGACTTAGCGGTGTGGTTAGGCACCTCCACCTCGATTTCAGCACAGCGACAGCTCCAAATATGCATAGACCGGTTATCCGAATGGAGCCTGAAGAACGGTTTTAGATTTTCCATTGAGAAAACTGTGTGTATGCACTTCTGCCGCCGCCGCTCGTGTACTGACATCAGCCTCCGTTTATACGGCAAGAGAGTCCCAATCGTCCCGGAAGCCAAGTTCCTGGGCATGACGATGGATAAACGCTTGACATACGCCCCCACATATCACTCCTGCGTGATAAATGTTTCAAACGGATGGATGTGCTAAAGGTGATTTCTCGCACATCTTATGGTGCCGATAGGTTAACACTTCTCCGTTTGTACCGTGCTCTCATCAGGTCCGTATTAGATTATGGCTCAATAGTATATGATGGTGCTTCGAGCAACGTTAAGCAGCCTCTGGACGCTGTACACCACGCCTGTGTTAGAGTGGCGACAGGCGCTTTTCGTACGTCCCGCAGGGCAAGCCTTCTAGTAGACGCCAACGAACCTCCGCTAGACCTGAGAAGGAAGCGGTTGGCATTATCATACGCTAGCAAAATCAGGCAGGATCCGTCCCATCCAACACACAGGTGGATTTTCGACGAAAATTTGACTAAGCCCCTCAGAATGGTGCGACAGACATCTTCACGAGCTCTCTGCGTGTATCTCTGTGGTTAGAAGGCAGCGGCGTTGACCTGGAAGTAATTGCTGAAACGCGACCAGAACGTACGGAACCATGGCGACTCATCCCTGCACAATGCGATCTCGATCTGATGCGCCATAAAAAAACAGCAACACTACCCTCAGAATTTCTGGCCTTAGCGCTGCGCAAAATCGGCTCCTATGCAGGTCATACCCGGTTCTACACCGACGGCTCGAAGTCTACCGGCGGTGCTGGAAGCGCCTTTTTAGGGGAGGGACTGAGTCAGGGTTTTAGCCTACCAGGGTCTGTTTCGGTTTTTACCACAGAACTATATGCCATTCTCCGGGTTTTAAGACACATCAAGCGTTCTCAAGAGGATCGATGTCTTATCATAACGGACTCTGCTAGCTCACTGACAGCACTCCAATCTTATCTCCCACAGCAAAACTGGCTTATACCATCTATAAGAAGGCTTCTGTCAGCGATCTCCGCCAGAGGGACTGATGTGCGCTTTCTTTGGGTACCGAGCCATATTGGAATTTCAGGGAACGAAAAAGTCGATAAGGTTGCGAAAGAGGCGTCCGTACTACCCCCTTCGCGTCAGTTTAGGATTCTGGCTTCAGACCTCAAAGCATCGTTCAGAACACTACAGGAGACCGAATGGCAGTCAAGGTGGGCTGCAGAGCCAGAGTGCTTTATGAAACGTCTGCGCACCTCCATTGAGAGATGGGAGTCGAGCAACAGAAAAAGCAGAAGAGAGGAGGTGGCCCTCTCTAGACTTCGCATCGGGCACTGTTATGCCACTCATGCCTACCACCTGAATAGCTCTACTCCTAACCTGTGTGTAAATTGTGGCAACCGCCTTACTGTCCAGCATGTTTTATCAGAGGTAGACTGCTGTGACAATCTGAAAAGGCAAATGCGTCTATTCTTCTCACCGGTCTCTTTAGAGCAGTGTCTTGGAAACGATCCCGTCGTAGACATCAAAGACGTTTTATCTTACCTGAAAGAAATAAAGTTTGACATCGTTTATAGCCCTCACAGCGCTTTTTAGCGGTGACACCTCCGGCATAGAAAATTCTTAGCTAACCAAGATCATTTTGAACTGACCTAACCTGACAATGCTGGGCACATATAGCCAAAGAAGCTGAAGTGCCCTTAAACACCAATAATCATCATCATCGCGATTGTGGGAGGCAAGGAGCTTAATCCGCGTTTAGCCAGGGCTCACTCGTCACGACAAAACCAGTGGGCATAACAAATGAATTTTCTACTTCAATATGATTGCCTGCACATTGTAACCTATATCACATGCTCCGCTGATTTCTCTGATGTTAGGTAATTGCATGAGTTGGCTAATTTGTCCTTAAATCTATCCAAGACAGTCGTGTTTTGGCTACTTCCATGACATTTTGGTGATATTTTTTCTCTTTCGGTTTTAATCGCGTTTTCCTTCTCTGTCAATGATTTATTTGCATTTTTATTGAACCAAAGATGCCCAAAAAATAATATAAACAAAGATATAGGAAGTTTTTAGGTTAAGTTAAAAGTGCCCTTTTTCCCCGGGGTGCCCCTCAAAGTTGGTGTGCCCCCCATACCAAAGCTCTGGCTGCGCCCCTGCCCCCCCGGAACGAAATCCTAGACCCGTCACTGGTCGCGCCAATTTAAAAATTCTAACAGAGGAAAAACTAAATAGTGTTAGCTATTTTCAGTCGAAAAAAGAAATTAATTTTCAACATTGATTAGGTACATCTAAAAGCATCCAGTCTGTAATTGCACTTAGGTGTCAAATTTTCTTGGAAAGTGGCAAGAAACGAGAAACCGATAAATTGAAAACGAGCAGCTTAGCTTAAAGGGAGATACGCGAGAAATTTTTATTGGCTAGATCAAAAGGTCAAAAAAGTTGTTTCAGAAGTCCCATTCTCATTTTTGCGAATTCGGCCTGCAAATACCTTAAAATTACTCTCAAAGTCAACATTTCTAGACGACTTTACCGGTACACCCAGGGTCATAGCCAAGGGGGGCGGCAGGGACAGCCGCCCCTCCCTGAGAGCCCGAAGGGCCCCCTGAGGACACGAGCTGCGCGAAGCGCGGCTCGCCAGCACTATGCTCTGTGGCCAAATTTGGCACTTCATACCAGACAGGGCCCTCTTAAGCCCTCTTCAGCACTCCATTCTGTAACAAGCAGGGCCCTTTTTACCCATCTGGGCCCTTTTTGCGCTGTCGCAGGGGCCCTTTTCGGGGCACTGCCCCTCCCTGAGCGAAATCCTGGCTACGCCCCTGGGTACACCTCTTAACGATACAAATGACGTACCCCCGGCTAAGGCTATCAAATTCTCTAAAAAAACCGGTCTCATTTTCCCTAAGCAGTAACTTGAAAGGTTAAAGCTATTAAATAATAGTTTTTTTTTAAAAAGCTACAGCCAAAAATAATATTAAAACAAAAATATAGGATTTTAAGATACCACAATTGACCAATCAGAACGTACAGCCACCTCATAAGGGGTCACGTGACCTTTCTGACGCAAGTTTTATCATCCTGGGGTCGAAGCAGAAAACGACTCAAGACGCGAGGTACGAACAGTGGCGGCGGATGCTCTTTTCGGATGGGGGCAAGAATTTTTCCAGGGGCCCCCTTGACGATGGGGTCCCCTCGGCAGCAAGGGCCCCCTATAAACTGCCATAGATTGGTTGGGACTTGCTGCCTGAGGTCAGAGGCATAAGCGCAGGGGTGGATCCAGGGGGCTGGGGTTTTGCCTCATTTTCGCCATTTTTCGCCTTATTCCCCCCTTTTCGCAATTTTTCAAACCTCAGCCACTCCCCTAGCAAAATCCTGGGTCCGCTCTTGCATAAGCGTCACAAATGGTAAAGTTGTATTTGGCCCTGTACAAAAGTGGCTATTCCTCCCTTTTGTTTAGTTGGCCTGTAAAAAAAAAGATTTTGCCTTCCCATTTGATTTTCCACACGATCTCGGATTCCAAGCTGGAATATGTTTCCTGCAGTACAGCAAAATAAGCAGCGTATTTAACATGTAGATGTCGAAATATGCATCTGCGTTTTATAGGTTCACGTAAGCTTCGGACATTGAACGTCAAAGCTTTAAGCTCTAGCGTCACGTTAGGAGTTAAGCAAAATTATAATAACGGTACAACAACGGCCTTCCGACGCAAATAGTTCTTTTAAAAAGTGAACACTGTTTGTTCGTACGCATCTACATAATAAGACATAGTAAGTGACACGAATTATTATATTCTGAGGTTTTTTCGGGGAAAATTCCGTCTCCCGCAGAATGAGAACTGGGGGCGGTGGATGCTGTTGTCTATATCGGCACAGAAAAAACGCAAATGACAGGCATATTGACTTGAGCACACACAAAACCAAGCTCGGGGCACTGAGACACAGCTCGGGGCTCCTTGAGACGGAGCTTGGGATCTCCTAGAGATCACGCTCGAAGGCCCCCGAGGACAAGCTCACGGTCACCGAGACCGAGCTCAGGGCCCCTGAGACCAAGTTTGGGGGGTGGGCGCTCTTAGAGATCAAGCTCGAAGGCCCCGAGCCCAAGTTCACGGCCCCAGAGACCGAGCTCGGGGCCCCTGAGACCAAGTTTGGGGGCCTCTGAAACAAAGCTTGGAGGCCCCTGAAACCAAGCTCAAGGCCCCTAAGACCAATCTCGGGAGCCCCTTAGGCCAATCTCGGAGAACCCCTGAGACCAAGCTCGGAGCCCTGAGACACAGCTCGGGGGCCCCCTGAGACCAAGCTTGGGAGGGCTCCTAGAGATCAAGCGCGAATGCCCCCGAGCCCAAGCTCAAGGGGCCCTGAGACCAAGCTCGGAAGCCCCTGAGACCAAGCTTGGCGGCCTCTGAAACCAAGCTTGGAGGCCCCTGAAATCAACCCAAAGGTCCCTTAAGACCAATCTCGGAGGCCCTTAGACCAATCTCGGAGGCCCTTAGACCAATCTGGGAAGCCCCTTATACCAATCTTGGGGGCCCCTGAGACCAATCTCGGGACCCCATGAGGTCACGTTCTGGATCTTCCTGAGACTAAGCTTGGAGGGCCCCTGAGATCAAGCTCAGGGCCCCCTTAGAGAAGCTCCAGAGCCCCTTAGACAATTTCGGGGCCCCTGAGACCAAGCTCGGGGGCTCCCTTAAGCCTAAGCTTGGATGCCCTGAGACCAGCCTTGGGGGCCCTTTGGCCAAGCGTGGGGGTCCCCGAGACGGAACTCGGGGGGGGGCGAGGAACAGCTCGGGGGCCCCTGAGACAGAGTGGGGACCCTGATACCAGGCTCGGGGGCCCTTTAGACCAAGTTCTGGGGCCCCTGAGGCCAGGCTCGAGGGGCCCCTTTAGGCTAAGCTTGGGGCCCCTAAAGGCTAAGCTAGCCCAGAGCCCAAGCTAGAGGAGCCCAGAGCCCAAGCACAGGGCCCCTGAGATAAAGCTCGGACACTGTCCAAACTGAGAAACTGTTAAGGGCTCAGTCAGGTCGTTCATGAACTATCAGAAAAGAACCAAGCTGAAATTTCGTATTTTTCCAGGGGCCCCTCTGATAATTCGGGGGGCAACTGCCCCCCTTGCCCCCCTTTATCCGCCGCCACTGAGGCCAATCCGCCCCACCGCCGCCATTTCGTACCGTACGAAACAGCTGAAGACTTGAGTAATTATGTGTTTTTCCGTTTCTAGAACAAACTTAGTCATGTTGTATTTTTAAAGGCTTTATAAAATCAATTAAAATACAAATACAGGAGGACATACATTTTTATTACAAAAAACATTACTTTCAACTTCAAATAGTTTTCGAAAAGTAAGTGATGGGTGAAGGTTTCAGCATTTTAACGGAACTGTTAACCTATTTCGATAATAAGTGACTAGCCTCTCAACATTTTGACGAAGATAATAAAATAATTGAGAGTTTCGTAATCAGGATTTTTTTAAATTGCAAGAAACAACAATAATAATTTTTTTGCTTATCTCCCTTTAATACTGAGCTCATTGTACATTTTTTCAGAGAAATCATGGATATTTTCATGATTTTGGGCCTAAAATATACATAAGTGCACTAAATTCCTGGATGCGACCAACAAGGTGCCACATTACCTGATCTTCACTGATCCAATCCATGTCGAATGAGAGCAGGAAGTACTCGACCGAAAATCCGAAAATGTAAACAATGGTCTGTTGACGTCACAAAGGTCAAGTCCTCACCATCTCGTGGGGAGGGGAGAATAGTAATCTTGAGCGCTCACATTCGCGCTGATCGCTCGAGTGCTGAGTCAAAGCAATATAAACGCAAAGTGCCAATAATAAGGAATAAGGACGGTGGTGCGGAGTGAGAAGCGTGTTGCTTATATTCTGTTTGCGTTTGAGTTCATTGTCTCTTTGAGCTATCTTGCAACATTTTGAGGAGGTGAAAGGAGATCCAGGATGCGGGCGGCAATAGCATTGTATCTCCTGTGCATTATTTGTAATGCAGGGGGCATAACGAGGTAAGGCAAGTTCATGACTGAAAAAAAGACTTGGTGTTTCACATGCAGGCTGTTACAGACAACATGAGTCAGGATTTTTGCCACACTCAGCATGAACATCAAAAGTCATCTGGGCCTTCTCCCCCAACTTGTGAGTCAGGGGATGTCCCCTCAAACTTAGTTAAACTTGCTGTATGACCTATGATTCCAGTGCGCTTCTAAACTTCATGATTAGACTTAACCTTGATTTTTACATTTTCTCCCTCTGACTTGCTTGGATTGCTTGTGTTGATGGATTGCATGGTGATAAGCCTTGAGACAGCTAACATGTTGAAAGCTTGTTTTTAAGCCTTTCCAGTCCCAGGTGTATTCTACCCAGTAAAAATTCTGTGGCAACACCCGTGTCATAGTTTCCATGGCCAAAATGTGATCCAGATTGGACTGCCAACCCTGATGCACAGTGGAGTCAAGTTCATCAACTGCTTTTTTCCTGGCACTATGGCACAGTCATGCAATGCTGGGAAAATAGCACTTGATGAACTGGATTACTCCTCTGTATCCTGATTGGCAGTTCAGTGTGGATCACCTCATTATTCATGGAGACTGGGATCACTGACATTCAGCTATGATATGCTTATACCATAAAGATCTGCCATAACTGATACATTTTAGTGGAACATACGGTTTGTATGTGCCAGAACGTGAAAGCTGTCAGAAGTTAACTATATGTCTATGATGGTATGATGTCAATGATAGAAGTTCAAGAATGATAATTATAATGATAATACATTGACAGATATGCAAAGCTCCAGGCCCTCAATAAAGATGCTTGCAAAGTCACTGGAAACATTTCCTTGCTGGGTTACTCAGTGTATGGAACTGGCATTGATGAAAACACTTGTAATCTGACTAATTTATGTTTGGGATTTGTGCTTAACTGGGAAATGCATGGGCTATCTCATACAACATGTGAGCCAGGCAGGTCATCTGTAAAATAAATTCAAAACTTATGCATTTAAAGTTGTTTGGATCTAAGTTTGGATGTTTGAGTTCATGCTGTGTGGTGAGAAGGGAATCTTGTGTTATTTTTACAGCCGAACCCAATTTCACAAAAGTTTTAAAATATTTGTGTGACATGGGGAAATTGGTGCTCCATTTTAATTACACCAAATATTGTACATTTTGCTGTCATCTGGTACCAAGGTCCACTTTAACATGTTTCTAAATGGAACTACCTATGCATGTTAGCACAAAGTGGGGCTGTTCTGATTCCATCAAGGAAAAATTTGGAGCTAGGGATGCCACATCAAATTTTTCTAAAAATTCCCTGAAGTAGCCAAGCTGGCTTAAAACTGAGGAAGGCTGGTTGAAAAATGGAATGGAAAGTAAAGTGGGTTTTCTTGTAGCCAAATCAGTGGCTTCTTTTAGCTACAAAATTTGGCATCTTTAGCTCCAATATAACCTGTGAAAGGCACTGGAACAGTCCCAATGCCTCAGAGCTGGATCATTTTAAAATTCATCTACTCACCAAATATTGTTGCAGGAAGCAGCAGTCTCACAGTATAACCATGGAATAGAGAACCATGGTATCTCTTTTCCATGGTATAACTACAATTTGGGGCTAGAAATGGTGAAAACTTTTTTTAAAGCCAACTGGATAAGTGTTCTTGGCCCGTGGATATGCTAGTAATTCCAGGGGCGTAGGAACGGTTTGAAAAGTGGGGGAGGCCAACCTTAGAGGGGGCCACCTCAAGGGGGGGCCCCTGTCCATGGGGGCCCATAATTATAAAAAAATTATTTAGATCGTTTGGTGTCAATAAGGCACGCATGCACACTAGGATGGCAATTTATGGAAAATTGAGGAATTAAAATTTGCCCTATGATTTTGATTTGTACCTATTATGATCTAATAAATCATAGTAAAATGCAAAAAACATTTCTTTACCTAGACCCTGTTAAAATACGAAATACATTTTTAAGCTCTTTTGGAGGATTTCAATCATTTTTACCATGAGTGCGTTTCTTATATTTTTAGATGTTTAGGCCCTTTTATCACATTTACAAAATTAAAAACTGTTTAGAAAGCTACAGACAATGCTTTGATACCAAACAGCCTCACTTCGCTATGCCTAATCAACATTTTGCTTATTTAATGAAAAAATGGGAACATTTATTTAGGCTGTTACAGATCCCTTCTTTCCATCGTTAGAGACTTATTTAGGTAAAGGCTGATCACAATAAATACGTCTAGCTATATTTCGATGCTTAAAATGCAGAGCTCCAGCATGACTGCAAGTGCAATGTAGGTACTTGATGGCCAGATTTGTGATGCTGTGGAGGTGTGGGCGTGGTGATATAGTGGTTAGCAACCTTGCTTTCCACGCGACCAACCCGGTTTTAAGGCACGGCAGATTCCTTGTGCAAGGAGCAATTTGACTCCCAAGAAATCCCTCCCAACAGGGAAAGAGTTGGCGACGCCATATAACCCTGGCATCGAAGGACGTCACGCCTTTCAATGGCTCAGGGACGACTGTTGCTCGGCACTTGATGCGGGGTCCGTATCCGATTCATGCTTTGTGTTGGGATTGATATGGGATGGCGTTTGATTGGGACCAGTTCTCGAGACTCATTTGGAAACACTCGGGTAGTAGGTGCCTTGGTTTTTCACGAAGCTCTCCTCGTCCAGGGGCTTGTAGACAGCGTACTTGCTGATATTTGCATATACGTTGCGGGGGCCCACCTCAAAAGGGGGCAGTATCCCCTGACCCCCGGTTCCTATGCCTATGCCGCCCAGGGGCCGCCAAATTATCTTGGAGGGCCACAAGGTCCAGACCATGGCTCAGGAACCTAGATCAGTCAGCTCAAGGGCCCAGACCAGTGCATTAGCCTCGGGACCAGCTTATCAAGGGACCCTACATAAGCACGGATTCGGCCAAGGAGGGGTCCGACTACCGTCGGGGGCCCCAGACCGGGGATCCCCTTAGTAACCGGGGCCCATCTCATATATCTTTTGTGTATTATTTTAACATTCACACGAAGGGAATTTTGTTGTGCCTTTTTAAGCATTTATTCTTATTTTGTTTATAGCTTGATTTTTTCGATCCGACCAAATGTTGGTAAACTAAGGTCACCAAATATTAAGGATGGCCCATACCTTATATGGTAGCGTGGCTATAATAACAGGTTTGTGCCATATTTCGGGAAGTTCAATGTTGATGCGCGCATAATGTTACACCCGAGTCTACCTCAATTCACTCTGGTAATCAGACATGAAGTTATTGAAGGTCAGTCGTTTTGAGTACGTAGAAATTATCTTCTACGGGAAATTATTAGCAATTATTTCCCGGTGTCGAATCCATGAACTCTTTAATCGGGAAATTTCAAAAGAAACGGAAAAAAACGAAAAAAAATACAAAGGACACGTAGTGTGTCCCGAACGTTACATAACCTCTATTCCGTCGATAGATCCTCTTGAGATCCAGTTACTTTCTTACCCTTGCAATCTTGTAAACGAGTAAATTACCAAGACAAAAGGCGCCTGAGATATCTATCGCCTTGGATCTCTGTCATTGTTATTTTCAACCTTTCATACCTATTTTTCCGTTGAGGATTATGCTCATCGATTTCTGTCATTACCCTTGTTTGTATGGTTTGCTACGAAAATATTTGAAGGTTGCTTATTTCAGAATTTTTAGGAATGCAGTTATTGGTATTAAGCTAATAGATTAAAAATTGACTGAAGTGCCAAATTCCCTGTTCGATTTGCTCTTATGGTAAAATTAGTTTAATTTCTGCCTTTCCTTCGATAATGGTGCCTTATGGACATGTTTCAATTTGTTTTTTTAGTACGGAATAGGGCTAGATACATTTTTTCCGAGGCATATGATTTTGAAATTTTTTATTCGAGCTCTGGGGCCACCTAAGACCAACACTTGGCGGCACTCGCAAAGCTAATGTTCGGCCGCTCTCCTGATTAGATCTCAGGGGTTCTCTGAGAACGATTCACGGCGCCCCTTGATCAAAACTGGGGGCCCCTGAAAATCTCTCGGGGCTCCTGAGATTAGTTATTCGGCAGCACCTCTGAGACTAATTATTGCCCCCCCCAGATTTACTCTGGAGAGGGGGGGCGCTGAGACTGACTATCGTGGCCATCCAGATTAGCTCTTGGGGTCCCCTGAGGCTGTCTTTGGGGTGGGGGAGGGGGACTGGGAATGACTTCCAACAGCCCTCTGAGACTTACTCTAGGGCGCCCCTGAGACAAACACCCGGGGGGGGGTGGAATCACCTCTGAGACTGAGTCTTTGGCGTTCCTGAGACTGACTCTCGGAGGCCCCCCTGAAATAGCCTTTCGTGAGGCCCTGAGAACCACTCTGGGGCCCCTGAGACTAGCTCAGCCCCCCCCACCTCCCCTGAGACAGGCTCCCGGGGCCCCTGATACCGACTTTTGGGCCCCTGAGACCAACCCTCTGGGGGCCCCCGAAATCTGCTTTCGGGGGGCCTTGAGACTGACTCTCAGGGCGGGGGCCTTGAGGCCGACTCGGGACGCCCTGAGAACAAATCTTCAGGGGCCCCTGAGACTGACTCTGGGGCCCCGTGATCAGAGAATTCTTTGCAGTGGTTCAGATTGGCCCAAGGGGGTCTGCGGACGCCTAGGGCCCCCTTGGCTACACCACTGCATCCACACTTTCGGGGGCCCTCCGAAATCACCATTTGGAGGCCCCTAAAATAATTTTTCCCCAGACCAATACTCTGGAGCCCCTTGATACTAGTGCCCGGGGGCTTCTAAGACCAAGCTCGGGGTCTTACTTAGATCAGGCTCAGGGGCACCCTTAGACCCATGCTCGCGCTTTTCTCGGGAGTAACTTGACACCGATGTTCCGGGGCCCTCAAGATCAATATTTCGAGCCCCCCCAGACTAATGCTCGGTACTCTGGAGTCCCTCAATGCCGATACTCGGGGTCCTGAACCCAGGCTTGGGGCCCCTGAGACCAAACTGCGTCCATGAGATCAATGCTCCTGCCTCACTCATGAGTTCCTCGATATCAATAGTCGGGTGCACCCCGAGGGGGGCCCTGAACCCCTGAGACCAAGCTCGGGGTCCCCTGAGACCCAGCTTGAGGGGACCCTGAGACCAAGCTCGGATGCTCCCTGGGACCAAGCTCGAGGGCCCCCTGACACCAAGCTCGGGGTTCCCTGAGACCAAGCTCGAGACCCCGTGAGACCAAGATCGAAAGGCCCATGAGACCAAACATCGAAAGGTCCATGAGACCAAGCTCGGTTGTCCCCTGAGACAAAGTTCGGGGGCCCCTGAGACCAAGCTCAGGGGCCCTCGAGATCAATGTTCGGTATTCCAGAGCCCTCGATACCAATGATCGGGGGCCCCTGAGACCAAGCTCGGAAAGCCGGTGAGACCAAGCTCGGGGGCCCCTGAGACCAAACTCTGCGTCCATGAGATCAATGCTCGTGCCTCACTCATGAGTCCCTCGATATCAATAGTCGGGTGCACCCCGAGGGGGGCCCTGAACCCCTGAGACCAAGCTCGGGGTCCTCTGAGACCAAGCTTGAGGGGACCCTGAGACCAAGCTCGGATGCCCCCTGGGACCAAGCTCGAGGGCCCCCTGACACCAAGTTGGGGGGTTCCTTGAGACCAAGCTCGAGACCCCGTGAGACCAAGATCGAAAGGCCCATGAGACCAAACATCGAAAGGTCCATGAGACCAAGCTCGGTTGTCCCCTGAGACAAAGTTTGGGGGCCCCTGAGACCAAGCTCAGGGGCCCCCGAGATCAATGTTCGGTATTCCAGAGCCCTCGATACCGATGATCGGGGGTCCCCTGAGACCAAGCTCGGGAGCCCCCTGAGACCAAGATCAGGGGTTTCCGAGACCAATGCTGGTGTTTTCCAGTGCATACGGTCAGCCTTATGCATCCGATACCCTCGGATGCCCCCCTGAGACCAAGCTTGAGGGCCCCCTGACACTAAGCTCGGGGAGAGGGGGCCTGAGACCAATCTTGGGGGCACCCCTGAGACCAAGCTCGGGGGTCTCCTGAGACTAAGCTCGGGGGCCCTGAGACCAAGCTCGGGGCCCCTGAAACCAAGCTCGGGGACCCTGAAACCAAGCTTGGGGCCCCTGAGACCCCAATCGAAAGGCCCGTGAGACCAAGATCGAAAGGCTCGTGAGACCGAGCTCAGGGGAGGGGCCTTGAGACCAAGCTCGGGGACCCTGAGGCCAAGCTCGGGGCCCCCTGAGACTGAACCTAAGGGTACCCCAAGATCAATATTCGGTATTCTGGAGCCCTCGATACCGATTATCGGGGGCCTCCTGAGACCAAGCTCGGGAGTGCCCCCGAGACCAAGCTCAGGGGCCCCGAGATCAATGGTCGTGTTTTTAGTGCATAAGGTCAGCCCAAGGGGGTCCGCGGCCCCAGGGACCCCTCCCTGGCTACGCCACTGTCAGAACATCTCAAGGGGCCCATTCAAGCTCAGTGGTCAGTGGCTGTAAAGCCTTATAGGGGGTCCCAGACCATCTCAGGGGCTCTCAGTTCAACACAGAGGCCAATATTAGCTCTGATGACCAGATAAGCTTAAGGGCCCGGATCATCCAGGGGCCCCTTGTCGGCATATATGGGGCTTCAGAACAGTTCAGGGTTTAAATTAAAGCTTACAACCCAATTTCAAGGCAGGGGCCCTATTACTGTGCAGGGGCCTCAGATAAGTTTAGGGTCTTCTGTGCATCACAGGGGTTCCAGATTAGCACAAGGGACAATATTAACTTTACGGTCCCAGCTCAGCTCAGGGGCCCCCCTGGTCGGTGGATATAGGGCCTGGCCAACTCACAGGGCCCTGTTCAAGGTCACGGCTCCTAGCTCAGTTTAGGCATCCTAGAACAGTTCATGCTGCCCAAACCACCTCAGGGGCGCTCAGTTCAGCTCAAGGGGCCCAGATTAGCTCGTATGGCATCAGAGGCCAGTTCAGGGGCCCCCAGAAGCTCAGGGGACCTTAAAATCGACTCCTAGGACCTCAACTTAGTTTAGGGGTGCAGGTAAGTTTAACGGAGTTCCGGAGCAAGCTATCGGGCCAGTTAGAGTTTCTTGCTTGATATTGCAGTTCTTGATATTCTTATCTCAGTTGCGGGGGGCCCATCACTGGAAAGTGGGGGGGGGCAGTGGCCCCCTGGCCCCCCCGGTTCCTACGCCTATGAGCAATTCATCATCGCTTGTACTTTTTCCTTGATATGATTTGGTTGTTGAAATGGAATGTGGCCCCTTGGTATCGGCACCGAAAGTGGGGGGGGAATGGGGGACGCATCCCCTTTTGCCCAACCAGGGTCATGTCCCCCAAAATTTTTAGTCCATCGTCAATAATGCTGTCAGGTACCCAATATGCTCAAAATTCGTCTCCCCCGGTCAGCCCCAGCCTGGGTCCATTCCCCTCCCCCTGTTAAAATTTTTGCACCTCAGAAAAATTCATAATATTCTTGCGTTGCTCAAAACAAATTACCCTGTAATCGATTTCGCTGGTAGTTATAGCTCGAAATAACATATATTTATGAAATATATTTAACAATTAGTGAAATATATTTAACACCCGCACTGGAGAGGGGTCTGGCACTAACGTGCACTGGAGAGGGGGCCTGGTAGGCCCCTAAGATCCCAGAAACTAAGAGGTGTAGAAAAACGTTATTGGAAAGGTAGGTGGGGGCTATGGTGATCCACATCATTGCCAATTTTCACTGACCTAGGTCAATATCTTCAAGGTTGAACGAGGTCATAAAGGTCAAATCTTGGCCATGCTGGGGACCGATTTGTAAATGCCGTTATTATACGAGAAAATGACGGGAATAGGCTACAGGCGATCTGGGGTCATAGAGGGATGGTTCCAATGAGCCTTCCGTACAATATTGGGGCCAAGGTCATTCAAGGTCATCGACCTTTGATGTCACAAAATGGTATGCTACCTATAATGAACACTTTGATTAACACTATAGCCACGGTTTGGCGGAAAATGAGGATTGACCTTTCCCAATGACCTTTGGCCTTTACCTTTTACTTTTGACCTTGACCTTTGTATTGGGTTACCTTAACGATGACGCCATAGCATAATATACGTCTGACCGGGTAACACTATTTGACCGGAAACAGAGGTCAGTGTCCTTGAAAGTGCAGATATGACCTTGAACAGTGACCTTTGACCTTGAACTTGACCTTCATGTGAGGTGAGCTTGACAATATTATCCCGGTTATTTGGCGTTATGACGTCACCACTCGGTCTCCAATGCAAGCTAACTGGTCCGACTGCGCGATTTCCGGCGATCTCAAAATGCAGGTCTGACTTTGAAAGCATATAAGTCAAAAAATTTCGACCGATTTTCAAAAAGTTTTCTCCAATCGATGCGCTATTGAATTCTGTTAAATGTGGCCAGGTATTGTTTCTCGGCTAAAATCGGTTCTCTGGTCACCTTGGAAAAACAGGTGGGGGTGGGGGCTCTGAGGCTCTCCTCTCCAGTGCGCGTGTTAAACAGGGCTTTAAACTTTACTCCTGATCACGTGATCAAATTACGGGTACTGATTGTTGTGACGGCACACGCTATTCTCGCGGAGTGGCCACTGTATTTGAAGATGAAAGACAAAAGAAAAGTTATATTAATTTGCTTTATTCGGAAGTTGTTTTTTGTGGCGGATCCAGGACTTCATCTCAGGGGGAGTGGAGGGCTTGGGGACCAAGCTCCCCTCGCCGTTGCCTGTGAACAACAGCCTTCGACTATGCATTTAGGTGCTATAGGCACTCTGCATTTCGGGGGGGACTTGAGCCCAGAAGCGTAGCCAAGGGTAGATCTTGGGTTCCGCGGACCCCCTTGCTTGGGCTGACCTTTGGGCTGCACTTCAAAGCATGAGCATAGGTCTCAGGGGCCCCTAGGTGTGTCAGGGGAAGCTTCCGAGCCCGGTCTTAGGGGTCCGCCGAGCCTGGTCTCAGGGTCGCCCCGCTCATTGGTATCCAGAAGCTCCGGAGTATTGGTTTTTGGGGCCGCTCGAGCATTGGTCTCGAAGGTTGGAGGCGAATATTCATTTGGGGGAGGGGCGAACATCAATATCATGGGACTCCTGATCAAAACACGAGATTGGTCTCAGATGGACCCCGAGCTTGATCTCAGATGGGCCCTCGATTTTAAGATGGGCCCTCGGACCATTTGAGGATCGGTATCGAAGGGCTCCGGTGTATTGGTCATGGGGGTCCCGAGCATCGATCTCTGATGGTTTCCGAGAATTGATTTCGAGGGCCCCCGAACAGAACATTGGCATCGAGGGACTCCTGAGCGAAGCAGGAGACCCAGGCTTGGTCTCAGGGCCTGGTCCTGCTTGGTATCAGAGGCCCCTCGAGCTTGGTCTGAGCCCTTCGAGTTTGGTCTCTGGCCTCGGTCTCGAGCCCCCCCCGATGGTCTTCGGACCCCCCTGCCGAATCCTGACTACGCCAATGAGCCAGTGGTGGATCCAGTAGTTCATCGGGGGGGGGGGTCGAGCCAGCCTTGGATCAGCCTCCGACTGTGTATGAACTATAGGCACTCTGGGATTTCGGTAAGGGGTAGGTTGCATGAGCCTCCTTGCTCCCCCTTTTACCCACGGCTGGTTTACGCCTCCTTGAAAATTAAAAAAGAATATTTTAAGCCCCCTTGAGCGCATGTTGTAAATGCAAAGGCGGAGGCCGATCCGAGGCAATGACGGAAGAGGCTCGAGCCCCTCCCCTCTTAATGAGGTTCTTGATCTGCCATTGATCGGAGGTGTTGTTTAGTGCTGGTTTTTTTGCGGGATCATGAAGAAAGCATCGCTGGTGTACATCACTCATATGTAACAATACCGGAACAAATGTTCCAGATAAGTTATTAACGTCCCCACGATGCAGCCATCCAGAAACAATAGTGGGCAGCGATCTGGCGTGGACCACCTATCCTTACCTCATACAACTACTGCAGCGGGGATAATTGTGTAAGTATTGGGAACTTCAGCCATTGGCAGATCCAGAATTTCCAACCGGGGAGGCACTTTCCCGGGGGGAGAGGCGCCGTCTGGACCAGGGGTGCCACTTTTGGCCAGCAAAACCTATCAAGTGGGCGCAAAATCCTATCGGGCGCCGATTTTCGCATCTTGGGGGAGGCTGGGTGGGGAGCGACATTTCAGGGGGGGACTATCAACCTTTCAGAGGAGCGCCCTGACTTTCAGGGGCGCCAGGGGTTGATTGGGTCACCTGCCCCCTTCCCTTCCTTGGATCTACCCATGCCTTCAGAACAGCTTGGACCAGGATTTTGAACGCTGCAGGTTTAAAGGGAATGTGGCACCTTGGTCGATTCCAGGAGTTTTGTGTGATTAGGGGTATTTTTAGCCGAAAATGATGAACACGCCCATGATATCTCTGGAAAATGTACAATGAGTTAAATATATTTATTGTCTAAAATGCTCCTCTAGGGTGAAAAATAAACTTCTGCCCGCGAATGACGTCATGATCTGGCAAGCGCAACCATATTTAGTAGGCTTCAAGGACTTCAATTGGCCGATTACTCACCGTGACGTCAGCGCTGTCGTCACACCAACGGCTGACAATTGTGGCCGCCTGGCTGGGTTAGATTTGGGGGTACATTTCAGGTAGGTTTTTAGCTTTTCTCCACGGAAATCCATGGAGTTTCAAGACAAATGATGTATTGAGTACCCGGATTTTCGGCATGCTTTACGACTTGGCTATCTCAGTTAAAATCACGTTATAAAGGTGTAACATTCCCTTTAAGAGTGTTCTGCCGATCAGCGTGGCGCCGGCCATCTGTAGGCTACTAGCCCCTGGGGCGTTCCAGGACAAATCGACCAGACACCACCTGGATTACACTAGGTAACAAATTTTCAACTTTTTCTTGTGTTCTTGTTGTAAATGTGATCTTTTTACTATCATCTAAAAAAACTAAGAAAATCATGATTATTCCTTTCAAACTTTGCTTTTCAGTCTCTGAGAGCTAATTTTTAGAATTTAGTGAATGCCGTATTCCTTCAGAATGAGCGGAAGGTTGTGTCAGTCAATTATTCAATCGTTTCATATGAATACTGTGTGATTCCGCTGGATAATGTGTGTTGACGTCATTCCTAACAACTGACTATAAACATTAGCTGCCCTGCTTTGGAGGAGCTCACCGAGCTCTGTACATCTACATTTAAATGCCTAAGACAAGTTCAATTCCCATTCCATTCGGGGCAGTTTTCGCATTAAAACGGGAAAAAGTAAGACATTTCTAGAAGCCTTTAGATATTTAGGCGTGGTATTAACATTCCAAGAAGGTCTAGAACATTCTGGCACCGCAGAGGATAGCATAAATAAAGGTTACTTTCGATCCGAAATCAGTTTAGGTAGTAGGTAGCTACATACATCTAACCTTCTCGGTGCTGACAGGACAGTCGTCGCTTATCTAGTATCTGCCTTCGCCAACCCTGACATTACGAGGTTGTAATGTTATGTAATGTAAGAAAGAGGCACCGGCATTTTTTCGCGTTTGTACACTCGGAAAGAGGAGCTCTGCTTCTGCCACGATGTGACTGCTCTCTTCGAGGCGATCCCTTATGACCCCAGAGTTGCGGTTGTTCATTGACGGTTTATGCTCGAGCCTCAATGCAGTGCTGCTCCATAGCGGGAATTCCTATCCGTCTCTTCCCCTCGCTCACTCTGTCCATCTTAAAGAGAAATAACACAGTGTAAAGATCCTGCTAGAAACTTTTAGCTGTGAAGTTATCGGAGACTCTGAAATGGTGATTTTTCTTATGGGTTTCTAAGGTGGCTTCGCCCAGTTCCCTTGTTATATTTTCCTTTGGGACAGCAGAGCCACCGTGACACAACCACAAGCGGGACTGGCCGCAGAGGACCGAGTTTAGTGTGATAAAGAACAAGGTATGGGGGACTTTGGCAGAACCCACAAAAGTATTGTCTCCTCCACTGCACTTAAAACTGAACCTTATGGAACAATTTGTCGGAGCTCTACATGAGGAGTCCGCAGCTTTCAGGCATCTATAAGATTTCTTCCGAAAGCTGTCTGCAGCAAAAATTAAAGCGGGTGTATTGATCGGTCCACGAATGTAAAAGATCATGGAGTCTAAAGAGTTTCACAGGAACTTCACAAAGAAGGAGAAAACAGCGTGGGACAGCTTTGTTGCAGTGGTGGATTCTTAGGAAATCACAAAGCCGAAAATCATGTGGAGCGTGTTCAGGCGTTGGTGAGGAACTACGGCAAGATGGATTGCAAGATGTCCCGCGAAGTCCACATCCTGGATGCTCATGTAGAGAATTTCAAGAAGAACATGGGAGTGCACTCTGAGGAGTAAGGCGAGCGTTTCACCAGGACATACTGGCTTTTGAACGCCACTACCAGGGGTCGTATGGTGAAAACATAATATCTCAGCGAACGGTCTTCTACTGCTTTATTGTCTTACTTCAACTTCCTTTGGACCACACACGATTTTCCCACTGCCTGGAGAGATGCCACTGTCATCCCAGTTTTAAAAGCCGACAAGGATGGTAGCGACCCCCTTCACTATAGACCGATTGCCTTGACCTCATGTGTATGTAAACTCTTAGAACGCATGGTAAACGCACGTCTGGTTTGGTACCTGGAGAGCACCGGATTCTTTTCTAATGCTCAATGTGGATTCCGCGCAGGGCGGTCCACTACCGACCATCTTACATCGCTAGATTCATCAATACGCCGTTCATTCGCCTCAAAGCAACACGTGTTTGCTTTACTATTTGACATCGAAAAGGCCTATGACACAGCCTGGCGCTACGCGGTTTTAGACAAGGCACGGAAAGCTGGCATCAAGGGTCACATGGGATTCTTTATTGACAATTTTATGAAGAGACGGAAGTTCAGAGTGAGAGTGGGCAACTCGCTATCTGATAGTTTCTACCAGGAGAGTGGTGTGGTCCAGGGCGGCGTTTTAAGCGTGACCCTGTTCGGTATCTTAATTAATGACGTCTGCGAAATTCTACCTTCCACAGTCGAGAAATCTCTGTTCGTAGATGACTTAGCGGTGTGGTTAAGCACCTCCACCTCGATTTCAGCACAGCGACAGCTCCAAATATGCATAGACCGGTTATCCGAATGGAGCCTGAAGAACGGTTTTAGATTTTCCACTGAGAAAACTGTGTGTATGCACTTCTGCCGCCGCCGCTCGTGTACTGACATCAGTCTCCGTTTATACGGCAGGAGAGTCCCAATCGTCCCGGAAGCAAAGTTCCTGGGCATGACGATGGATAAACGCTTGACATACGCCTCCAACATATCACTCCTGCGTGATAAATGTTTCAAACGGATGGATGTGCTAAAGGTGATTTCTCGCACATCTTATGGTGCCGATAGGTTAACACTCCTCCGTTTGTACCGTGCTCTCATTAGGTCCGTACTAGATTATGGCTCAGTAGTATATGATGGTGCTTTGAGCAACGTTAAGCAGCCTCTGGACGCTGTACACCACGCCTGTGTTAGAGTGGCGACGGGCGCTTTTCGCACGTCCCGCAGGGCAAGCCTTCTAGTAGACGCCAATGAACCTCCACTAGACCTGAGAAGGAAGCGGTTGGCATTATCATACGCTAGCAAAATCAGGCAGGATCCGTCCCATCCAACATACAGGTGGATTTTCGACGAAAATTTGACTATGCCCCTAAGAATGGTGCGACAGACATCTTCACGAGCTCTCTGTTTGCGTGTATCTCTGTGGTTAGAAGGCAGCGGCGTTGACCTGGAAGTAATTGCTGAAACGCGACCAGAACGTACGGAACCATGGCGACTCATCCCTGCACAATGCGATCTCGATCCGATGCGCCATAAAAAAGCAGCAACACTACCCTCAGAATTTCTGGCCTTAGCGCTGCGCAAAATCGGCTCCTATGCAGCTCATGCCCGGTTCTACACCGACGGCTCGAAGTCTACCGGCGGTGCTGGAAGCGCCTTTTTAGGGGAGGGACTGAGTCAGGGGTTTAGCCTACCAGGGTCTGTTTCGGTTTTTACCACAGAACTATATGCCATTCTCCGGGTTTTAAGACACATCAAGCGTTCTCAAGAGGATCGATGTCTTATCATAACGGACTCTGCTAGCTCACTGACAGCACTCCAATCTCATCACCCACAGCAAAACTGGCTTATACCATCTATAAGAAGGCTTCTGTCAGCGATCTCCTCCAGAGGGACTGATGTGCGCTTTCTTTGGGTACCGAGCCATATTGGAATTTCAGGGAACGAAAAAGTCGATAAGGTTGCGAAAGAGGCGTCCGTACTACCCCCTTCGCGTCAGTTTAGGATTCCGGCTTCAGACCTCAAAGCATCGTTCAGAACACTACAGGAGACTGAATGGCAGTCAAGGTGGGCTGCAGAGCCAGAGTGCTTTATGAAACGCCTGCGCACCTCCATTGAGAGATGGGAGTCGAGCAACAGAAAAAGCAGAAGAGAGGAGGTGGCCCTCTCTAGACTCCGCATCGGGCACTGTTATGCCACTCATGCCTACCACCTGAATAGCTCTACTCCTAACCTGTGTTTACATTGTGGCAACCGCCTTACTGTCCAGCATGTTTTATCCGAGGTAGACTGCTGTGACAATCTCAAAAGGCAAATGCGTCGATTCTTCCCATCGGTCTCTTTAGAGCAGTGTCTTGGAAACGATCCCGTCGTAGACATCAAAGACGTTTTATCTTACCTGAAAGAAATAAAGTTTGACATAGTTTATAGCCCTCACAGCGCTTTTTAGCGGTGACACCTCCGGCATAGAAAATTCATAGCTAACCAAGATCATTTTGAACTGACCTAACCTGACAATGCTGGGCACATATAGCCAAAGAAGCTGAAGTGCCCTTAAACACCAATAATCATCATAATGGGAGACTACATATAACTGAGGGCTGATTCGTGAAGGGATCTACAGCATAAGGGTAAATCAAGGAAGACTGCTCATTTATAGTGCCCACCATGTTGCATGAGTCGTCGCAGAGTGAATAAATGCTACTGCTGCATTACATGGCGTTTCCTATCAACTTTGTGCAAATCAGAATACAAATTTGCCACTTACCAACAATGGGAATAGGTAAATTTCATATAAATCAATCTCCTGGACACAAAAGCAAAGTTTGAAACAAAAAGGGTACTTTTTGCCTCTTCCTAGGCATAAGCAAATGAAAAATAAGTGTCTACCCAGGCACAAAAATCGTGTTACACGGTGTTATACATAGCATAGTCTCAGATTTTGTTCCAACTTCTAACACAGGGTTATCAGTGGCGTAGAATTCGGATTTGAGAATATTTTTTTCCTCAAAATACGGGTTTTGGAGTTACAGCTAGCTGAAAATCGTGAAAACCCGTGTTTTTTACAAAACATGGTGGCATCCAATCCTTATTTTTTGTGTAGTCCTTCGTTATTGGTGCTCATTTAAAACGTGATTGTATTTAACATTCTGTTATCCAACTTTGAGATTTTTTTTCAAAAATAATTATTTTTAAGTTTTTGGAAATTTGTATTCAATTTTTAAAACAAATATTTCCAAGTGTGGCCAGTGATTCACCTCAAAATGAACTATAGTAAAAATGTTTCCCTGTACCTTTGCTTTTTAATAAAGTCAATTAAATTTTGCGTTCTTGAATTTATCGATGTCTAATCCACGGTTCCTATAGATACGGTTCGGACATGACAGCCAGCTGACTGCCTGATTTGGCAGCATGTTGAGGATATGGTAGTAGTTTGGAGGGTTCTGTTCAAGATACCTTTGGTTCTGGTAGCATAAGGTAGCATTCAGCGTTCTGATTGCTTGAGCGAAACGTTGGAAACAGAATTCTGAAGGAATTATCATTAAATTCATCGTGGATATTCCTTGTTTTAAAAGCATGTCAGGGACTAAAAACTGCACCCAGAAGATAGCCTGATCAATTTTGCATACAAAAAATATACCCTTAAGCACCACTTTGATTCTCCCACTGGCCCGTGCCCCAAACCCCTGCAAACAGTCCCATTGGAATTACATGTTAAATTTTGCTGCAAAAAAAACTATCCGACCCAGAAATGGAACCTTCAAAACCCCCAGAATTCTAGAGAATTATCTCATGTCCACCCCCTGGTCTAATCAGGCAAAGAGTAACGCCACGCGCGCAAAAATCGGTCGCCCGGCGCGCCCCACCGATAGATAGCCGACTGGCACTTCCAACCGACGACACGCACGCGTGTGGTGCTCAGTGGAGACTATGGGTTAGAAGTGTGTTGCCAGAAAAACATGCATCTAAATAAGCATATGGTGTTGTGGAAATGTTCATAAGTTAAGGGTGTGCCGCTGACAAAAACTAAAGGTGTGCCGCTGACAAAAACTATTTTCTAGTCTTTCTTTTTCTTTCATCTTTTGTTTTCGGCTTCAGTAAGGTTTCATTCAAGAGTAAGGAACACAAACAACATACGTTATAAAGTATGTGTTTTGAAGCAAGGTGGAATCAATATTATTTAGGTCCTGGGTGGAATCGAATTCATAGCTAAAGGGCTGTGTTATGACAGTAGTATATTAGATTTAGTGGCATTTGGCTCGGTTCACCAGCAGAGGAAGGTGAATCAATGTACCAAAATACAGCTTTAATTTCTATTGAGGCATGAAAGTGACCTTCTTTAGTTCACAGCTTGGATGAACGTTCGTCTTTGACGTCTACCACTTTGGTTCTGAAATAAAATGACAGACCCCAATCACATCCTATTATGTTTCGAAAACGGAAATAAGAAATTGAAAGCACACAGCGAAGAATAAACCAACTTCAAAGGATCAGTTCAACCAAAAGCCGATCTGTTCTGACGGTAGTCCCGTCCAGCGGCAGCAATAAATGGAAAACATCGACTTCGGCTGAAACTGGCCCAAGCTCTTCAGTAACTTCCTCCGGCTGTTGTCTGGCTCTTCTTGAGCAATTGCGACATTTTCCGAATTAAAATTTACTCTGTCTTGTAAGTAGGCGTCTTTTGCGGAGAACACTCCACGGGGTTAGCACCAGAGGCTCTATTTTTGGTCCCGGCGTTCCGGAGCCGGGACCAGATGCTGGGCCCGGCCGAGACTTTGCCGGGATCAACTGGATCTGTACTGGGACCGTGCCGAGACCTCTGAAGGATTGGAGAGCGTGATGGTCTTAACTAGGGCCTGTGTTCCGTGGGGCCCATATCAGATTGAGATTAATCTTGTCTTAATCTTATTTGGTTAAAAATGAACTAATTAGTTAATTGTTAACCAATTAACTTAGTTTTGCCTTATCATTTGATGAATGAATAACCTAATATGGCTTACTACGCACACATAAATTGTCTTACTTAAAGCTATATGGAGCTGTTAATAAATGACGTCACAGGGGGGGGTGTCGGACCGAAATTGGTGGCCATGGCTGGAGATCTCTTTTCGATCCAGGGGGTTTTGGGTGGGTTAACGCTGGCACGGAAATGCAAGCCGTAATTTAGTTGTAATAGGCTCCATTCGAAAATGAAATGAAATAACCCAATTACACATAATACATGGCTGAAATAGACAATCGAAGTCACTGGTTGAAGCATATAAGACAGGGCTGCATTTTTTTCTATTATCCCGATTTTTTCCGGGACCAATGCCAGGACCACGTTGGGTCTTGCCGGGACCAGTCGAAGTCTGCGGGCGCCGGGACTGGCGCCGGCACCAAGAATCCAGAAAAAGTAAATCCTCTAGTCAGCACAATAAGTCCTCTTATCCCGTGGCATTCTACCACTCCTATGTCGCACAAGAGTGTGAACACCAACACCGACAGCATAAAACTGTCGTCCGAAACGAAGTAACCACCTTGAAGCCATGCCTTATTTCCACTTCACACCGAACTGCCCAAGTAACAATGTCATACTAACTGTGGAGGATGTGCTCCCAGCTTCATGAGCTGGGCACTGGACAGGACACATCGCGCGTGACATAAAGGCACTGACGCACAACCGGGGTGGAGACCGCACAACTACGGCCAGGGTTCATCCGTGTTGGATACGATGTCGATTCAACACGCAAAACAGACCAAGCTTGCATAAATGCACAAGTCTTCATTTTCAAAATTCAAATGTACCTATGACTCAAATCTGTAATCGATTTTATGGGAAACGTTAAGATATGGGGAGTTAACCGAATTAAAATTGCATTAATTTCACCTTTTTGCTGAACACGTGTTTTTCTGCTTTTATTTCCCACCTTTAGTCACGATTGCAAGAGTTCATACGCTCCCGAGTCAGTCTAGGGGAGAGGGGGGAGAACTGGGACGAAAATTGAAGGTTGATTTTAGAAATTTGCAGAAAATCAGTGACTGATTCCATAATATTACAAATGGTACCATTAGATAGGGCAGACAATTGTCTTTCATTATGAGATGTCACAGCTTCAATACCCAAAAGGTATTTGACCAACGTTACGAAATATAAAAAAACACCTGAGGTGGAGAGTTGGGACAGGCCCAGGAGAACTGGGAGACACAGCGGGAAGAAGTGAGACATACGGGGGAGAATTGGAACATGGATCGATGTGTGATATAATATAAAAGTGCATTAACCCGCGCTCCACCGGGGTACCAGGGCCACCCCTGCTCCACCAGAGGGGGGCATCGATGTTCCTCTAACTCCGAAAATATAGGGGTTAGCACAAATCTGCAAAATGCATTATAAAGCTCGTGAGAATTCAGTATAGTTTTACGTCGCATGTTTAATGCTCAGGTCAGTGGTTTGATCTCCACATATCAAGTTGAGAATGGTAGTCTGAATTTCTCATTCCACGTTTCTGGCGTAACACGACAGGCCAACAAATCACTAGGACTGCTAATTCGATCTTTTCAAACCGGCCTGCGCTCAACAAATTTCAATACCAAAACACTGCTCACAACATATAACGCGAACGTTTGATCTGTTTTGGAGTACGGTAGTGTAGTCTGGGCTGGTGTAGCCAAATCCCATGCCGAACGGGTCGAGCGGGTACAACACAAATTCTTGATGTGGCTAAATTCTCATACTTCTCAGTCTTGCGGCACTTTGAATTACCATTCACTTCTTCGGCATTTCGGCGTCCAGTCTCTCGCTGCAAGGAGAGTTCAACTCGATCTTCTGTTTCCGAAAGAAATATTTTCCTCAAAAATTTTCTCTCAAACTCTTCTGAACTGTTTTGGCCTTAATGTTCCACCCCGCTTGACCCGCAACCTGCGACTTTTCGCCGAGCCACGCGACCGTGTAAACACCGTTGCCTCGGGGTTTCTGTGCCGGATACCAAAATCTGCTAATAGGTTTTTGACCATGATCAACTCCGATTTTTTTTTGTTGATACCTATAGCATTTTTAGAGCTCGCGTTGTGGAGTATATAAGGGACCTAAGAGTGTGAGGTTACCAAGGTATATGTGCACCAAATATATGAAGAGGGAATGAGCTCAAACTATTTTAATAACTTTATTTTTACAGCACCCATTTTACTCTTGTATGTTTTTAGCACTAGGATGTTTCGGACTGTTTATGTGTATGTGTTAGTTTTTGGTGAGAGAGTTTTAATACCTGACTTCACCTGTTAGTGGGCATCAGCCTGTTGGTGATCATGTTTAATAAACAAATAAACAAATGAGTCTCAGGGTATTTCCACTAAAATATGCAATGCCTAAGAAACCTGAGCATAGCTTTCATGTCATTAGACCTATTGACATATGGTCAAGTAAATTTGATATGAAAATGTCAGAGCTTTCTCCGCTATGAAGAATGAAATGACCTCCATCCAAAGGGCACCTCTTGACCTAACATGGTTTAAGGTCACAAGAGGTTATAGGGTGGCCTAGCCGTATAGCAAATGAAATTCAAAGCTGATACATAAAAAATGACATTTAATTTAGTGCTCTAGCTTGGTTAGGTCCAAATTTATCCTCAAAATACTGTGTTTGACCCCTGGTGACCTGTTATTACCTCAGATAGGTGAAACACAAAAATATCCCCTGGAATCCGTGAAAGGGTGGTCGATAATGCTTTCCTGAGCAATCTGAGCATTCACAATTATTTTTTATGACAGCTTTTCTCATGTTTTTGTATGGGAGAGGTCACCTCGTGGCCTGACCTCAGGCATTCAAATAAAAACCCGGACATAAATTGTTGTAGACCCTGGAGGGGTCATCAAGTATAGAAAGTTTCAAATCAATCGCCTTAGAAATGTAGCTATAGTTGAGCTCAAATTTTGAAGTGAGGTGGCCTTGGTTGACATTGTCTGGTGACCTGACCTAGTCTGGCCTAGGGTAAAAAACTTCAGGAATAGTGGGGAAAATGATGGGGTTAGAGGGAGACATCTCGAGGATTAGAATTTTAGGACACTGCAGCTGCAGATGCTATACGTGGAGGTAGACATCTCAAGCGCGGTGCTGCGTCACGTCGTTTCTTCTGTTATTTTGAAAATTCTTAGGAGGCCATCGATGGCCCGGTGGGACGAGGGTTAGCATAAATTCAACACACGCTTTGCATGTTCACGGTATATGAACATATACGTCAAATTCCACCAGAGCCGGAGCAGAACGAGACATATTTCCACATATTTGTAATATGGTCACAGAGAAACATAGTTCACCTGACCATTCGGCCCCACATCACTTCAGTCATGATACAGGCAAAAAAACGTACGAAATTTGACCAGGGATGGCATCCGTGCACGACATACGCGCCCAGCCTGTCCTAGCCCATTGCACGTCCCGCATGTATCCACTCTTCAGAATACCTATCCAAACGCATGACACATGGCTTTATAACAAAATATTAAATTTTGTTATTTCAATAAAAATGAAATGCTAGTTGGATTTTAAATTGCAGCGTGAAATAGTAGGGGCCCATATGATTTTAATGTGTGTGAAGAGGATAAATAACTATAATTAAAGATAATACCTTAATATGATAATTTTACAAACCCTACGCTCGTAAATGACTACATAATAACCTTCTTCCAGAAACTATAATCAATCGCATTACACATAATCTACATTTGGGGAGAATTGGGACATTGCGGGGAGAACTGGGACACTGAGTCCCACTTTTCCCCAGGTCGCCGTTTTAAACAAAGTCTTTCTGCAACGGAATTCTATCAATCCCGATGTTATATATTTCAGGGCATTACGTCTGCATAGTACACAGAAATACAAAAGCGCGACAACAGCTACATCACAGTTCTAAAAATCACGCAAAACAACTTAACATACCCTCAGAAAAACAAGTTTTTTTGCTGAAACTCACGTATTGTGACCACCGCCAGGCGAAAAGGGGAAGTATCACCATGGTGATTTGCGAGCAGTACGACAGTAGTGGGGCCAGCAAAAAATAATCGAGAAAACCGGCAGTTGCCGGAGAAAACAGCCCTGTCCTAGTTTTCCCCCGTCCCAGATCTCCCCCCTCTCCCCTACTGTCCGTGCCCACGCTCCGGCGGCCGCGCCGGGCGACCGATTTTTTCGCACATGGCGTTTTTCTATGGCTAATTACACATTGATTGAGCATAGAACGCAAAAAAGTATTGACCACACTAAATAGAGGAGACATGGGTGCGCATTTTTGTTATGGATACCTTTAACCTAAATTATTGGCCAAATTTTGAAAAAAATCGTTGGAAAAAATGGTCAAAACATCTCTAAAAAAATTTGAGAACTTTGAATAAAAAACGAGATGCTCCAACTTTGGTTGTTACTTGATCAATCTAATCCCGTGTTATTTGAAACTAAGAAATGAAAGTCAGGACTGAAAATAATCGTTGCATATCACCATATTTTGACGAAAACGGCGGTTTTCACGATTTTCCTCAAGCTATAACTCCGAAACCGCACGTCTGAGGAAAAAATAATCTCAGATTCGGATTCCACCCTCCTGACAACCCAGTGGACGAAACTGGAACGGAATCCGAGGCTATGCTTCGTAGGAGCCTGGTCGATCTGTGATGGAACGCCCCCCCCCTAGTAGGGCTACTAGCCACGATGGCCTCCACACTTAAAAAGGAATGTGGCACCTTCATAACATGATTTTAACTGAAATAGTCAAGTTTTGAAGCATGCCGGAAAACCCGGTACTCAATATATAATTTGTCTTGAAACTCAAAATTTCCGTGGAGAAAAACTAAACACGTACCTGGAATGTACCCCACGTGTACCCCAGCGCCGCTGGTGTGACGACAGCGCTGACGTCACGGTGAGTAGTCAGCCAATTGAAGCCGTTGGAGCCTATTGAATATGGTTGTAGTTGCACGGTAATGACGTCATACACAGGCAGAGGTTTATTTCTTACCCTAAAGGAGCATTTTAAAAATAATATTAAGCTACTGCATACAGAAGTACATTTTTAGGAGAAATCATGGCCGTTTCATGATTGTCGGGTAAAAATGCCCCTAATTACACTGAATTTCTGGATTCCACGAAGGTGCCACTTTCCTTTTAAAGTGGACCTGACTGGTTAGACAGGGCCCTGACGGCTATAGCTGGCCCTGCGGCTCTCGGTGGGCCCTGCGGCCCGAAGAGCCCTGGAGGCCATAGTGGTTTTATCTCAAGGAGGGCCCAGCTGACCAGAAAAGGCCTTCTGTCGAGAGGGCCTAGAGGGGTGTCAGTGGTTCAGAGGACCCTCAGGGTTCCGATGGTCAAAAAAGCCCTGCCTGTCACAGAATGGAGTACTGAAGAGGGCTCCTCTTCGAAGAGGGCCTTGTTGGATATGAAGTTCCACGGCGGGTCACAGATACGGGCGGGCCGCGCGCTATCATCGAAAGGGCCATTTAGACCCTAAATGGGCCGCCGCACCAGCCGCTTCTCATGGGTTACGCCTCTGTAGAGGGTCCAGCTGACCAGAGGGCTCTGCTGACGATAGAGAGCCATGCAGAGAGCAGACGGCACTACTAGTTCAGAGGTTTCTCTAATTCAAGAGAGTCCTGACCGTCAGAGTGGGCCCTGTAGGCTAAATTGGTCCCTACTAGCCACAATGGCCTCATAAATGAAAGAGTATCCAGCTGGTCAGACAGGTCCCTGGCGGCTATAGACAGGGCCCTGACAGCTTGCGAGTCGCACTGGGCCCATGTTGCCCAAATGGTCGGACTGGCCATCGTGGCTTTGAGGGTTAAAGAGGGTCCAGCTCGCCAGAACGGGCCTTTCTGTGGAAAGGGGCCCGGGTCTCCAGTGGTTCAAAGGACATCCTTTTCCAAACATTTCTGATTGGTAAAAAAGACCCTGCTTGTTACAGAATATAGTGTTGGAGATGGCTTAAGAGAGCCCTGTCTGGTATGAAGTTTCAAATTTGGCCACATGTGCATAGTGCGGGTGAGCCGTGTTTCGCCGGCCCATGTTCTCAGGGGGAGGGGCGGCTGCCCTTGCCTCCGCCCCCCTTGGCTACGCCCCTGATCGAAGTCAATACCACAGTACCACTGTAGGTTTTAAAGATGTACAAGTAATACAAATGTGTGTCGCACGAGCAGCGGGGCTTAAAGGGAATGTGGCACCTTTATAACGTGATTTTAAATCAGCCCACCTCCAACAGCAGGCACAGATCACCGGATGTGACGTCACACCTCCTAGCATGTAACATGGGAAAATTAAATGATTAGATGTCCAAATTTTTGCAAAGAGGCCCAGAATAGAAGATCAAATGCCTATATTTTGCGTTTGGGATAAAGTTGATTACCGTGTATTCACACAAATTTGTAAGCGGGCAGTGCCATTAGCAGCAGTTTGACACACGGCCCAAAGGTGAAGGAATTCCTCCACGCCCGTGTGACGTCGTTCAGGCGTGGAGGGATCCCTCTTGAAGGTGCCTTTAAGTAAAGATATCTTGATTTTAAATGACATAGCCAAGTTGTAAAGCATGCCGGAAAGCCCGGTACTCAACATATCGTTTGTATTGGAATTTAACATTTCCGTAGAGAAAAGCTAAAAACCTACCTGAAATGTACCAAACATGTACACAAGGAGCGGACCGCAGTTGTCAGCTGTGGACGTGACGTCATGCTGACGTCACGGGGAGTAGGCAGTTTATAGCCTATTGCATATGGTTGTAGCTGCCAGATCATGACGTCATGCACAGGCAGAGGTTTATTGCTTACCATAGGGGAAAATTTTAACTATCAAAATATTGAGCGTATTCTACATTTTTCGGAAAAAATCGTGGACATTCTCATGATTTTGGGCTAAAAATAGCGATTGGGGCACCTTGGTCGAATCCCGGAATTTAGGGTAATTAGGGGTATTTTTAATCGAAAATCATGAAAATGTTCATGTTTTTGCTGAAAGTGTACAATAAGTTCAATATTTTGATATTTAAAATACTTCTCTATGGTAAGGAATGAACCTTTGTCTGTGCATGGCGTCACAATCTGGCAGCTTCTACCTTATTCAATAGGCTTCAATAGGCTGGCTAATCACCGTGACGTCAGCATGACGTCACGCCAACAGTTGACAACTGTGGCCGGCTCCGTGGTTACATTTTAGATACATTTCAGGTAGGTTTTTAGCTTTTCTCTACAGAAATTTCGGGTTCCAAGACAAATGATACGTACTTTTAGTCAAAAATAATGAAACCACTCATCATTTCTCTGAAAAAATGTACAATAAGCTCAATATTTGGTTTTTAAAAATACTCCTCTAGAAAAAAGAAATAAAAATCAGACTGTGGATGATGTCACAATCTGGCAGCCACTACCATACTTGAAACGCTTCAAGGGCTTCGATTGGCTGATGCTCATCGTGACGTCAGCATATGTCGTCACACCAGTAGCGTACAACAGTAGCCGCCGGCGACGGGGGGCTGAGGGGGGCTGGAGTCAGGTAGGTTTTAGCTTTTTTTCTACGGAAATATCGAGTTCCAAGACAAATGAAATATGGAGTACCGGGTTTTCCGGTATGCTTTACAACTTGGCTATCTTAGTGAAAGTCACGTTATAAAGGTGCCACATTCCCCTCATACCACTTGAACTTACCTAGGAGGGCTGGGTCATTAGGGAATTAATTTGGCCTTATTCTCAGGCAACAGTAATTTCGCGGAAGAATGAAATATGATATATGTGGTTTCTCTACATGCTCTATCATATAGCCATGTCAGTTCAAATCCCATTATGAAAGTGCCGCATGCCCAATTTAAATATTTTAGCCAGCTACCATTTAAGCTTCTTGAAAGAAATGTTTTTACTGAATTGAAATGTATATGGAATTGTGGTGCAATTCCAGGCTGTAGGGGTTTTAGAGGCAATCCCTGATAAAACTACTGAATGTGACCTTATTTTGGGTGAAAAATGTTTAATAAGCATAATGTTTCGTTTTCACTCTGTGAGCAATTGAAAGTTTCCAAATTAAATTAACGTTTCTATAGATTTTGTTCAAGTTGTTCCCAATTCGTTTTTTTAGTCAGTCTCACTAAAGTCATCAACGGACTTGTCACGTAGACCCCGACCCCGCCACCCGAACGAGCAACTCCCACAATGAAGGGTTGACTTAGAAGCGAAGTGTAACGTCCCACAAAGCACCGGGACGGCCGCTCCGCTCAGGTCACCCTCTCACCAGTCAGTGGCCAGTCGACCTACGTCGGGTAAATGTTGAGCTCCTGAGAAGCAGGCCAGGACCCAACGCTCTACTACTGAGCTACCCAGGCGGCAAGTGTCGTCACACACTCATACATACATAACACACTCCTACGTCACATCGGCGTATAAGCTGGTAACACTTTGTGACATAGACCCAGTTTCCATGCACAATGGAGTGATCTGGATCGGATACACCGTGGAATTATAGGATTCTTGAACTTAGCACTACAGCACGGTTTCTGGCATAGTTCCGAGAAAATAGCACTTGATGAACTTATTGATTCTACGGTGTATCAGGAGCGGCAGTGTGATCTGGATTGCTCATTGTTCATGTAAAGTGAATCATATTGAACTTGTTTAATTTGCGCCCAAAATTAAAACAGATGAAAGGGAATTATTTTTAGCAAAAGGATGTTACCATTAGGAACAGTGGCGCAACCAGGATTTCATTTGGGGGGGGCAGGTTTTGAGAGTGTGCCCCCTCCCGCCTGCCGCCATATTCTTAAAGGGAATATGGCACCTTCATAATGTGATTTTAACTGAGATAGCCAAGTGGTAAAGCAAGTCGGAAAAGCCGGTACTCAATATATTATTTGTCTTGGAACTCGAGATTTTCGTATAAAAAACTACGACCTACCTGAAATGTACCCCTCATGTACCCTTAGCAGCAGGCCGCAGTTGTCATGGCTGTTAGTGTGACGACATATGCAGACGTTATGGTGAGTGTCAGTCAATTGAAGCCCTTGCATAAATATGGTAATGGTTGCCAGACCATGACATCATCCACCGGCAGATATTTGTGTCTTTCCCTAGAGGAGCATTTTAAAAATCAAAATATTGAGCTTAATGTACATTTTTCAGAGAAATCATGGACGGTTCCTTGATTTTCGGCTTAAAGTTCCCCTAATTACACTAAACTTCAGGATTCGACCAAGGTGCCACATTTCCTTTAAGGTCTGCAAATAACATGCACTTATTTTGAGGTGTGCGTCTCTTTTTTGTAGTACGAGTTTTTTAACAGGTCTAGATTTGAAGGTCTTTCTATTTTGACTCCAGCTTTAAAATGCGTATTTTTCTCTAGAAGTGCATCCAGCTTTAGATTACTATAGTTGGTCTTTACCTGTAGGCGCTCCCCCGGTTTTGCTAGAGGTAAAAATTATGTTTTATCAAAACAGTAGGTTAATTATAAGTCGATACGCACAAAGTCTGCTGCATTTAGATAAAATGCTTCTCAAATATGGGTATAAAGGTCAAATAAAAGTCAAATATGGGCCCTGCTAGGGGACCTATTGGGAAATGCCGTGAGTATGTGGAAAATAGCCGGAAATACACCAAAAGCGGATTAAAGTCTTATAATAGGAAAGGTACCACTCAATGTTATCTGTAATTTTTGAGCCAAGGTCATTCAAGGTCAATGACCTATGACGTACTACTATGCCAGATTCACAATAATGTTCAATTTAACTGGCGCTATTGCAGCCTTTGGGCGGGAAATGATTATTTGACCTTTAAAATAATTACCTGTGATATTAACCTTGGGTAGCCTTAACTACGAAATCATATCATAACATACTTCATACTGCATAATGAAAACTCACCAAAATACTGGGGTGAATTACCTTGACCTGAAACATTTGACCTTGAACTTCATGTGGATTGACCTTGACGTATAACTTGATTATATGACGGTAAGACGACACCACTTAGTCTACAGTGCAGGTGAACTGGTGCGACCACGTGATTGTGATGGTCTCAAAATATAGGTCTGACTTTGAAAGCCTATAAGTCGAAAAATTATCCACCGATTTTCAAAATTCCTTCACCAATCGACGCGGTCATGAAATCTCTCAAATGCAGTGGAGTAACGTTTTCCGGTAGTGAACGATTTTTTGGCCAGCTTTGAAAAAAAGACGACAGGGCACTTTAGGATCCCTCCTCCACTACGCCTGTTAACAGATTATTATTCTATTATTTATTTTTTCTGGAAGAGCTACTAAGGCTATCTCCAGTAAAAACTGAGAAGAGGATCACGCAAGTTTTGGCGTGGTGCCGCACGTAAGCGTATTCAAGAGATTTGATCGGGAGCACTTTGTCGGGGGGGGGCGTGGCATCTGGAAAACGAGGTTGCCAATTTTTGGAGCGGAAAATCATCAGATGGAACCTTAAAATTTTCAGTCGCGCGTCAAATGCTATCGGAGGGGTCGATACCCCCTCCTCATAGTCGCATCTTGGGGGAAAGGGATGATAAGTGACATTTTAAGGAGTGGCATTGGACTTTCAGGGGGCGACGAAGATAAATCGAAGGGGGAGTGTCCTTCACTTGCCCCCCTGGATCCACCTATGGTGATACCACCTACCTTCAGCTGTAATTATCGCTTAAAAGTCCATAACTCCACAATCTCAGTGACCTCTCTGTCATTGTGGCTGCATGGGCACCGCGCCGGCCAGGTGCATTGCGGTAAAAATACAAACGTTTCTGCAAGAATCACAAAAAGTCGCAGGAAATTGTTTTGGGTTCGTGCCTAGAACTGTCTGCCGTGTCCTAATTTATACATTTCCGTGCGCCAATCGACGTCAGAAGTAATTAAAACCTTACACATTTCTTGGAGACTCGAAGTTGAAAGTGGTTAGAAAGAAGGTCCAATATAATCTTGTATAATTTTATTCCTATGACATTTTTTACTAATCCGACGGTCAGTTTGGTCACAAAAAGAGTCAAGCTTTCCAGAAATACACAAATTGATACACATTCAATAATATCAGACGGCCCATTTGCGTTCGTATTTTGCCATCATTTTCTGGCATTGAAACAGGTAACACTGGATGTCCAAGTTTCTCCGACTTTAGAGACATTTTTCACCCCTTATTAGGAAAAGCAGACAAAATGATTTTCGCCAGAGTACAATTTAGACAATGTTCAACCAATTGAGAGCATATTTTGTCAAAAAATCAAATTTTTAACTTTCGATTAAACTCTGGCTAGTAGTGGAAAAGTTCCTACTGTGCAATGGCTAGGGAGGGGTAAATGAGCTGTTTCATCAGCAGGACTGTCCACTGAATAAGTATTATATAGCATCAAGGCACACTCCTCCCTTTTGTTGAGCGTCCTTTTCCTTTCCATTTATTTTATATTTTAGAATACAATACAGAGATATCGCTTGAGATCCTGAGCTCAAAAAAATTTCGAAAATCGCATGCTTCGGAAAAGTGTATCTACGCCCATTGCATACCAAAAAGAAGACCAAACGAAACATGTCGATCTGGCACCAGTACCGAAGGAAAGGCAAAACTTAATCTAGTTTTATCATCCATAAAAGCAAATCGAACAGGGAATTTGGCACTTCAGCTGATTTCTAATTTATTAGCTTAACCCCATTAACTACCTTCCTAAATATTCTGAAATAAACAACTTTCAAAATATTTTCGTAAGAAACCAGACAAACAAGGGTAATGGCAGAAATTGATTAACATAATCCCAAATACAAAAAAGGTATGAAAGGCTGCAAATAACAATAACAGGGTGAGCCAAGGCGACAGATATCTCGGGCGTGTATTGTCGTGGTAATTTGCTCATCTGCAACATAGCAAGGATAAGACAGAAAGTAACTGGTGAATTCAACAGGATCTGTCCGCGGAATGGACGTTATTTAACGTCTGAGACACACTCCCGTATCCCTGGTATTTTGATTACTTTTTCTTTTAATTTCTTTGGATATTTCCTGATTAAAAAGTTCATGAATTCGCCACCCGGAAAGAATTAGTAATCATTTCCCGTAGAGGATAATTTGTTTGTGCTCAAAACGACTGACCTTCAATAACTTCATTTCTGATTACCAGAGTGAATTGAGGTAGAGTCAGGTTTAACATGCACGCAGCAACATTTAATTTTCCCAAAAAGTGTCATAAAGTTGTTACAGCCACGCTGCCATATAGGTATGGGCCAGGTCTTAATATTTGGTGACCTAAATTTACCAACACTTGTTCGGATCGAGAAAAATCCAACTATAAACAAAATAAGAACAAACACCTTAAAAGCCCCAGCGAAATGTCCTTTGTGTATATGTTATAATGTTAAAATACTAAACAAAAATGTAGGAGGTGGGCCCGGTTACTGAGGGGCCCCCGGCCGGGCCGGCCCCCAACGGTTGTCGGACCCCCCTTGACCGCATCCTGGCTACGCCACTGGTTGCAGCTCGCACGACTGTCACCTGGGATGGACCAAAGCTAGCCAAATGGCAGTTCAAACACTTTGGATTGGCTACGCTATATACGTCAGCAGCCTTGCAGCCGAAGGATCCGCGCCCTCTCTCTACTTCGTCCACTTTCGTCTTGTGACCGCCCAAATTCGGCTATTTCTTCTCCGTCCTGGAAAATATATGGGGGAGTGTAGTGGTGGCGAGTGGTGGATGACAGAGTGGATGTGTGCGGCCGGCAGGGTGTCGCTGCGCCGGTTCACATCAGCCCGCCGCACCCTGCAGCAGGTCGGCACCTCCGTGGAGGTGGTGCGACGCCGCTGGGGCGCCACCGGACCTCACCCGGAGCCCCTCTCCAACTACCTGGACGTACGTACTGCTGGCAGAGCCAATTTCTGTCGTGTCCTGACACTCGGTGACACTGCTGTACCTGGTGTCACTATGTTTGAAGTTACCGTCCATGTAGCAGTGCAACAACTGCTGTGAACCGCAAACCTCCTTACCAGCCTGGGACAGTTTTTACCAGTGATACTGAAAGCCTGATCAAGGGGAATTTGCCTGACAGTTATGAAAGTAAAGGACTGGCTTCTAGAATTTTGGAATACGAAACACGGGGAAGATATGTTATGATTGGTTCTGGTCTGTTGGGCGTGTGTGGTTCTGGTGTGTTGGGCATGAGTGATTCTTGTGCGTTGTGATTGGTCCTGGTGTGTCATGATTGGTTCTGGTATGTTAGGGTTGGTTCTGGTGTTTGGCAACATTTTGCGAAATGAGTCAAACGAGCTTCATGCACCTCAAAGGCCTCTCAGAAAAGGCTCCGACCGGATGCGTGCACCGAGGATGAGTGACGTCATTTTTGCTATGAGGGGAGGAGGCTTAAATGGGCTTTCTGGAATTGGTCGCGAGTAGGACCACCCTGACAAGCGCTCGTGTACATAATGACCAAGCAATGGTGTTGGTGGGAGGCGTTCGAAGTTGCGAGAAGTGGGTGTTGGTCAACAGGAATGATAATAATATGATAATACAGGTTTAATGATTATAATATTGATTATTATAATAATAATTGTTTTTTAATAATCATTATAATACTAATTATAGTTATGTCATGATAATAATAATGATAATAATGATATGAATAATAATTGCTATATAGTAGAAATAAGGTCCTTATTTAAGAGGTCCTTATAGAAGAGGAGTAGTTATTTTTGTTGAAAACATTTTGTGTTCAAGTACGTCCCAATTCATTGTAACATTTTTCTCCCTGAAATTTGGCGAGGGGAGAAATTTGGTAGGTACCACAACATGAACTTTCTCCTTTTTGGCTTTAGGGCCTTGTCTTTGGATTCAGGAGTCTCATTAGCATAATGCATATCAAAATACGCAGACAGGTGCCTCGGTGTTGAGAATTGCAACTAGAGTAGTGCACGGGTGGAGATTCCTGGAATGTGAATTTAATGGTAACAGGAAGTTTTAGCTGACATTTTGTTTGTTATGTCATGCGGTCAATTTATTTACTTTATATTTAAATGTTTCAGGGCGTATGGTTCCACCTTTTCTGTGGCAATGCATTTTGAGACTAGGTTGGATGAGCCCTGTCCTTCTTTCCTGAACTTTTTCATGAAATTTAGGCATTTAAAGGAACTGATACCTTTCAAGGCAATTTGGGGTTTAATGCTGTGAATTGGTATGGTGCTTCTTATCAGCAGTGTAACTTTGTATACTTTTAGGGGTGCGCGAACACCCACTTGACCTGTACTGGTGACCTGACCTGGGATGACCCAACATCAACATGTTGGGGAAAGTTGTGGAATTGATCAAGGATAAGGTGTGCCAAGTACGGCGGCGCTTTGCGCCGCCGTTTTTCCGTATCGCCGGAAAAAACCTGAGGGAGTGTGTTCAAACCCTCCACCGGGGCGAGGGTTAAAGCATATGTGCAGGAACTATGTTGAAGTTGTGGGAAAGGGTCATCGACGTCGTTGGGGCCAAAGGTGACTCGGCTTATCGCTTGATTTGTTACCGTAAATAAGGTACTGGAATGGGTGAAAAATGGTGGGCACTGCCCCCATAATCCGAAAGTTAGAGTTGCAGTCGCCACCACGGTTTTTGGGCGTATGGCTTAAAGTATGTCTGGACACTGGCAGATCCAGAGGGGGGGTATTAGGGTCATGCTCCCCCAAACGCTCAAACCAGGGGGCCAAAATATTTTTGCCCGCGGGGGGAACATTGTGGTGTGCAAATAAAGCAAGAAATAAGACATTAGAGATGTTTCGACAAAGTTGTAAGAGGTTTTCACCCCCTTTTAACCTTTTTCATCCCCTAACGTCGCCAGTAAAATTGTATGGGTCGGCTATGAAAAAGCACCCCTAAACATTTTCACAAAGATACACCCCTGCTTCTTATCATATCTCTTTCCATGCCTCCAGAGTAATTTTTTGCCTGTGCATTATGATGTTAGCTTGTATCTATATGTTATGTTGGCTATATCTATATGTTGTATGTTAGCTTGTATGATGTTAGCTTGTATGATGTTAGCTTGTATATATCTTAATAAATTTACTCTCTGAAATTGAATCCAGCTGATGTTTTAACACCCGCCGCGGTGGGCCTCTGAGCCACCTTCGCTCTGGCGGGGGGGGCGAGTCCAAATGCTCCCCTGGAACTCGGCTTCTATGCGGGATAGCGAAAAAACGCGAATGCTGGTTGATAACCCAAAGAAAATCATGAAGAAACTACATGGGTCACTTTTTGGCCCAGATCAACATTGAGGTAATGCAAGTCAAAAAAGTGGCATGTTAGAGAAGAGTTTCTGGACTCCAGCGTCTGACACAGTTAATTTCCAATCATTTTTAGGCACCATTCATTTTCTCTCTTTACTACAAATGGAAAAATGTATAATATAACTATTCTAGGTTTAAACATAAAAATGACCTGACGTAAAGTCGGGTCAATCTCGCCATGTAATTTAGCATGGTCAATATGCATATCAATCGATTCGCAATAAGAATACAAACATAATGGTATTAAAATAAAAGATTTATCGTCATTCCCCTCAAAGGTATTGACCCAAGTCTGAAAGCCCGCTTAAGTAGTCCCAGATGACCTCTCAGAGGTCACAGGTCCAAAACTTGCAACATGAACCCATAATGGGGCCTAGGATGGGTTGCGGACTAAAGTACGTAAGGAAGAAGTGCGTATGCCTAAAGTGCGTCCGCAAACGTACGTATAGCTAAAGTACGTATAGATAAAGTACGTACGTGTATAATAATCGTAATGGAAAAAGTTCGTATGGAAAAAGTTCGTACGGGTTTAAGTACGTAGGTGTAAAATGTTCGTAATGTAAAAAGTTCGTATAGAAAAAGTTCGTACGGGTTAAAGTACGTAGGGGTAACATGTTGGGAATGTAAAATGTTCGTACGGGATGAAGTACGTAGAAGCAAAATATTCGTAGGGATAAAATGTCTCGTAATGACACAAATTCGTATGAGTAACCATCCTAGAGGTAAAATATTCGTCATGAAAAAGTCGTATGGAAAATAACACGGCATCAAGTACAGAGGTAATCAATCACCTGCCCTCATCTCGCCGGACTTCCAAATAGCTTGCGCGCAGTGGCGGATATCTATGACCACTGACCAGGGGCGTCGCCACCGGGGGTCCTTGGGGACCGGGCCCTCCCGCCCTCGGAAAGTGGCGGGGCGGGCCAGCCCCCGCTTTTGGATGAAAATGCTATTGAAAATGCCACGTTTGAGTGAAAATAGGGCTTCATCACGAGCCCCAGCCCCCCCCTAGCGCCGGCCTTCTCACCCGAAAATCTGTGGCGACGCCCCTGTCTATGAACACATTTCAGGGGGCCTAGAGGGCTTGAGCCCCCCCCCCACAATTACCTGCCTTGATCAATGAACATATCCCAGCCTATGCATTAATATGTGGTCCAGGGCCTATCGGGGGGGAGTTTGAGCCCCTTAGCCCTTTGGATTCGCCGCTGCTTACGCACCGATTTCCGCGGAAACCAGCGCGGGCGTAATAAAAGTCCGGACGTCGCACGGATTTGAGGGCTGGGGCTGGTGGTGAAACTCCATGACGACTTAGCTTTGGCATCTTTAATGACATTTCTAGACAAAGGTAGAGGGTGGGGCAGGCGTGGCCCCCCTTTTGCAAGAGTGTTTAGTCACCACCGGTCTAGTGACGAACATTGTGCCACGGTCGTGGAAATTGTCTGTTATTCAGCCGATCTAGAAATCAGCAGGTACGTTTTCCGATCCATCTAGCTACCGTCCTATTTTTCCTGTACCATTTTTCGCGAAAATTATTGAACGATTGGTACCTACATACTCAACTCTACTCGTACTTTCCCGGCAATCATCTATTCGTAGAAAATCAGCACGGATTTTGGCATTTCCACACCACAGAGACCGCTTTAACATTTGTGACCGACGAAATATTTGGTGCTATGAACAGGGGGCAAACCCATGGGGGGGGCAAACCCATGTCTGCCTCTCCTCCTGATGAGGGGGGACGTGCGATTTGGGTGCTCGACAAACCTAGTAGAAGCTTCCTCTCCAAGTAAATGATCGCTCTCCTGGGGGGGGCGAAGATTTTTTGCTCGACAGACCTAGTGTAAACGCCTTTTTTCAAAAATGTATCCAGCCTTTGGGGGACCGAAAGAGTTTGTCCCCCTCCAGTGCTTTGGGGGGGGCATGGCCGGAATGCCCCCCTGCATCCGCCGATCTGGTTGAGCAAAAGTGACAACTTCTTCAAAATTGAGATCCGTACCTTTGAAGTATAAACTTTGTACCCTACGTACTTACATTTGTTTACGTACTTTTTCTTACGTACTTTTGGCATACGAGTTTTATACCCTACTTACATCTGCTTACGTATTTTTGCGTACGTACTTTTGCGTACGTAATTTTGGCATACGAGTTTTATACCCTACGTACATTTACTTACGTACATTTGCTTACGAACTTTTGCGTACAAAGTTTATCAATACGTACTTTAGCCATACCACGGATCACATAATGTCACGGATCATGTTATGTCATCCGTGGCCATACGAACTTTGGTCCGTAAATCGCCTAGGATACTATGATTTGGAGCATACGGAGGCATTTCAAACGGTCTACAGAAATAGAGATTTTTTCGGCCAATTTCCGCTTTTTCCATGCTTTTCCAATGGAGAAGTCATTGTCCGTGCTTGACCCTATGTCATCGATATGAAAAATCCCGGAATATATGTTGTATTCTGTGGATCCATTGTGTCGCACAGGTGTCAATTCGACAGATTCGCCCATTTCTTACTTATGCCATCTAAACATTTTTTGGGAGGTGAGGTCACTTGACCTGCACTGGTGACCTGACCTGAGAGCACCCAGCCTTGAAATGGTGGGGAAACTTGGGGAATTGATCCAGGATAAGCTGTGCCAAGTAGGGCGGCGCTTTGCGCCGCCGTTTTTTCGTGCCGCTGGAAAAAAACGCAAGGGGAGGGGAGCGTTCAAAAAACACCACCGGGGCGAGGATTAACACGCGCATTGACGGGGGTCTGAGCCATCTTCGCTTTGACGGGGGTGGCGTGTACCCCCCTAAGATCTCAAGAACCACGCTAGGTAGCGAAAAACGGTAAACGGCGCTGGGTAGCCCATCAACTTCTCCATCGAAAATATTTTGACCTTTTTTTTGTTTGGTCACATTTAAGGTCACTAGAGGTCAAAACACGCCGTCATAGGGATAACAAGTAAATGAAGGTTTTTGGTCATTACATCTGAACAAATAAAGATAGAGCAAAATAACTGGAACTATATGAATCCTTGCAGTAAGACGAATCAAAAGATATATAATATGGCTTTGGTAGGCCAAATCAAGGATTTGGCCTGACTCGAGGTCAGGTCAAGGCAGGGGTGTAATTTTCTATCTCTTTGGGGGTGCCCGAGCACCCCCAATCCTAATTTGAGCACCCCCAATACATGTGCCGCCCCTGGTTTATCACCGCTACACTGAAGAGTGTCACCCTATCTCATCACTGCCACCCTGATTCGTGCCGCCCCGCACAAGTTTGTCCCGTCCCGGATTCATTACTTCCACTCTGATTGGTTCCACTTCTAGCTAATCAATGCCACCTGACTTATCATTTCCCCCTGATTTATGACGCCACATCACTGCCGCCCCGTCCGATTACTTTCGCCAGCAATTAATCACTGCCGCCCCCTCCGGATGGTTACTGCCGCCTTTTGTTCATCACTGATCAGCTGGCTGATCACCGACACCCCTGGCCTATCACTGCCGCCCCTGGCTAAACACCCCGGTTTATTTTAACACATATATACTTGCCCCTCCTGGTAAGTCACTGTCGCCCACCAAATCATCTATGCCGGCCCCGGCTGATCACTGCCGCCCCTCGTTCACCACTGCCGCCCCTGGCTGATCACTGCCGCCCCTAGCTGATCATTGCCGCCCCCTGACTGATAACTGCCGCCCGTTGACTGCTAACTGCCGCCCCTGGCGGAAAACTTCCGCCCCTGGTAGATCAATGCTCGCCCCCAGGCAGATCACTGTGGCCCACTGACTGATTACTGCCGCCCCCTGGCTGATCATTGCCGCCTCCTGACTGATAACTGCCGCCCCTTGGCTGATCATTGCCGCCCCCTGACTGATTAATGCCGCCCCATGACCGATCATTGCCGCCCCTGGCGGGTAACTGCCGCCCCCTGGGCCGATCATTGCCGCCCTCTGACTGAAAACTGCCGGCTCTTGGCTGATAACTGCCGCCCCTAGCTGATTACTGCCGCCCCTTGACTGACAACTTCGGCCCCTTGAATGCTAACTGCCGCCCCCTGGCTGATTATTGCCGCCCCTTGGCTGCTAACTGCCGCCCCTGACTGACCGCTACCGCCCCCTGGCTGATCATTGCCGCCCTCTGACTAAAAAATGTCGGCACTTGGCTGACAACTGCTGCCCCCTGGCAGATCACTACAGCCCCCCCTGCCTGATAACTTCCGTCCTTGGCTGATCACTGCCGCCCCTGGCTGATCACTGTCGTCCCTGGCTGATCACTGTCGTCCCCTGGCTGATCATTGCCGCCCCCTGACTGAAAAATGCCAGCCCTTGGCTGATAACTGCCGCCCCGGCGGATTGATAAGTGTCACCCCCTGGCTGATAACTGTTGCCCCTGGCTGATAGCTGCCGCCGCTTGACTGATAAATTCCGCCCTTGGCTGCTAACTGGCGCCCCTGGCTGATCACTGCCGCACCTTGGTTGATAACTGCGGCCCCTGAATGATCACTGCCGCCCCTTGTTGATAATTGCCGCCCCTGACTGATAACTGCCGCCCCTTGGTTGATAACTGCCACCCCCTGACTGATAACTGCGGCCCCAGGCTGATAACTGCCGCCCTTGACTGATAACTGCCGCCCCTGGTTCATCACTGCCGTCCCCCGGGGCAGTGAGCATCCCGGGGATATCTGGGCGGTGAACGTTCTGGGGGAGCATCCTTCTGTGGATATCACTAACATTCTGTGTTATGGGCGCCGTATGACCCTAGATGTCGGCGCGCTCTAAAACCTCAAATATGATGATGGACCGTCTCACGGCTGATCACTGCCGCCTCTGGTTTATCATTGCCGCCCTAATTCATGCTGTCTCTGGCTCATCGCTGTCCCTGGCATATTTTGACCCAAATGCGCGCCGCCCCGACTCATCGCTGCCGCCCCTGGTTCATCACTGCCGCCCCCTGGCTGATCACTGTCTCCCCTGGTTCATAACTGCCGCCTAGATTAATCATTGCTTCCTTGATTCACGCCGCCCCTGACTGATCAATGCTGTCCCGTTTTTTTTATTAACCCATATATGAGCGGCCTCTGGTTAGACACTTCCTCCCTCGAATCTTCACTGCCGCCCCCGGCTGATCACTGCCGCCCCTGGTTTATCACTGGCGAGGAGACCAGTCCAGCCATGGGCCCCAAAACCGGTCAAACTTAGGCCCTGCTGTTCGCAGTTTCCGCACATTTTTTACAGTTAACACCCTTCCAGAAAGCAAACAGCAGCCCACAATCGTCTAATCGTTATCTCTTTGTCTATTGGAGGAATTCTCCGAGCCGAGTAAATGGTAGACTGCTGCTGCCGTGCTTTTACTCTTTTAGTGTCAGCAGGGGTGAAATTTGTTATCTCTTTGGAGTGTGCGAGCACCCCTAATCACCATGAGAGCACCCCAATACATGCGTCGCCCCTCGGCTCAGCATTTCTGCCCTGATTCATGCCGCCTCCGTCTTACCACTGTGATCATGCCGCCTCCGGTTCATCACTACCACCCTGGTTTATGCCGCCATGGTTCATCACTGACGCCTCCCACCTATCACTGCCACCCTGATTCTTGCCAACCCTGACTTATTACTGCCGCTCTGATTCAAACAGCATCCCGCTCATATCTGCTGCCAGTGACTCACCAGTGCTATCCCCAGCTTATCACTGCCACCCTGTTCCATGCTGCCCTCAGCTCATCACTATCGCCTCGGCTAATGAACGCCATCCCTGACTTATCACTTCCGCTCTAATTCGTGCCGCCCTGGGTTCATGACTGCCGCCCCCAGCTCGGGGACGGTGGATTCCATTTTCGGGCGGTTGTACAAGATTTTCGGGAGAGGGCACCTTCCTTCTCAGGGGAAGGGGGCGCCTCCATCCCCAGGGGGGCACCTTTGGCTCCCTAGGGGCGCCCACTCGGGGGACGGGGTGCCGACATCATTTCCCTGCGTTGAGTCGATAAACTGGGTCTTTTTGCTCTCCATGGGATGGCCTTGATGAAAGGGGGCACCATTCATATTTGAAACTGTTTTTATTTTGCACAGAGGGCCCTCCCTCTTCAGGTAGGCGGTGTTTAGGTCTGATGTTTTCTTGGCCGGCCGGGGGCGCCGCCCAAATCCGGGGGCGCTTCCCCGGACGAAGCCAAAACCGTGAGTGCAAAAATATACTTTTGCACGCCCTCATTTTTTTAGGGTGTGCAATTGCACACCCTGGCCCCCCCGAGTCCGCCGTCCCTGTCCCAGCTTATCTCTTCCGCCCTGATTCGTGCCACCCGTAGTTTATAACTACTACCCACGGCTCACCATTCCCGTCCTCGGCTTATGCCCTTTGCCTTGATGCGTGCCACCCCTGGCTAATCAATGCTAACCCCCTCCCCAACTTATCACTTCCGCCCTGATTTGTGCCGCCCCCTAGTTCGTAACTCCCGCCTCCGAGTCTTCACTGCCGCGCTCTCCTTATCACTTCCACTCTGGTTTGCGCCGCTCCTAGTTCATAGCTATTGGCCCTGGCTCATCACTGCTGCCCTCGACTTATGATTTTGCCCTGTTTCTTGCCGCCCCGGCCAATCACTGTTGCCCCCAGTTTATCACTTCCATCCTAATTTGCGCCGTTCTTAGTCCATAATTGCCGCCCTAGGCTCATCACTGCAGCGCTGATGCTTACCTCCCCTGTTGTGCTTTAGAGTAAAATAAAAGGCATTAGGGCAAAAATAAAAGGCATGCACGGGTACAGAGAAGGTGCCATATTTCTTACTATTTACAGAACAATACACGCATTGTTTGGAGCACTATCGGTGTCTTTGCTTTCTTTTCTCGTAGTGATTAAAGGGAATGTGGCACCTTTATAACGTGATTTTAACTGAGATAGCCAAGTCGTAAAGCATGCCGGAAAACCCGGTAGTCTATATATCATTTGTCTTGAAACTCAAACTTTCCGAAGAAAAAGCTAAAAACTACCTGAAATGTATCCCTCATGTACCCTTAGCAGTAGGCCACAGTTGACAGCCATGTTGGTGTGACGACATATGCTGAAGTCACGGTGAGTATCAGCCAACCGACGCCCTTGAAGCCTATTGGATATGGTAGTGGCTGCCAGATCATGACATCATTCACAGGCAGATTTTTATTTATTCCCCTAGAGGAGCATTTAAAACATGAAAATATTGAGTTTATTGTACATTTGTCAGAGAAATAATGGGCCCTTCGATGATTGTCAGCTAAAAGTTCCTCTAATTATAAAGAATTCCAGGATTCGACCAAGGTGCCACATTCCCTTTAAAGGGAATGTGGCACCTTGTTATGAGGTACCTACAATTGTGGCGCGTCAAAATCTTTTCATTCCTCTAGGAGGTAGCAGAATGATGATCTTCACTTCCATTCTACAGCAGATATTCTCATCTACTGTCAATCAAAACAAAAAAGTTGGTGGTAGCTGCTGCTTATATTTTGAAGGCATATAAATACAGTCTTAAATCAAAGTGTTATCCTGAAAAAGTATTGGTTTGGTAAGAAGCAATAAGCATGTCCAAGAAAAGGCTGTGATGGGACTTGTAAGCCTGGAAATACTAAACGACAAAAATGAGGCATGTTAAGAAAGTGGGGGATTTGGCCTCTTTTTTGGGATTTTGGCCTCACTCTCCACCTTGCGGGAAAGCAATTTCAGGACCCTCACTGGGGGAATGAGGGGCAGCTGCTCTGGAGGACTCTGATCCACACTAGGGGGCCCCTCAGCTGGTCTTGAATAGATGGGGAATAAGGACACAGTGCAAACTCCACTTGTAAAATGGAGCTAACGAGGAATGAGCCTTCATCGCTAAAAAGGCTTGTGATGCCTAGGCACCCCGGGTTAAATAAATTCCTTCTTATGCTGGTGGATCCTGGGCAGGGGTGATAAAAAGGCATGTGCCACTGAGCTCAGAGCATAGTCCCCTGAACCAGGATTTGTACTAATTAATTTAAGTGACACTTTTCTTTCTTTCTGGTTTTAGTTCAGTTTTCCTTCTCCGTCAATGCTTGATTTGCATTTTTCTTGGACCAGAGGTACCCAAAAGTTGATATTAACTAAGGTATAGTAAGTTTTTTAGGTCACGTTAAAAGTGCCCTTTCTCTCCCGGGGTGCCCCTAAAAGGTGGTGTGCTCTCCCATGCCAAGCTGCGCCCCTGATCGTGGAAATATTTAAAGCTCAGATTGGATTATTTTCAGACGTGTATGTAGCTTTGGAATGTCACCTAAAAAGCAAACACATTTGGCAAAAGCTGCAGAATACCTGCACAGCAATAAAATAGAATGTTCTCTGTGCTATAAAAGGTGCAAAAAAGCGATGAACAAAATATTTGGTGCAATGAAGGGCTGCCGCCCCCCCCAACGCTGCCGCCCCTATGGGGTGCCGCCCCCCACCGGCTGAGCACCCCCAAAGATTTTGGGAAAATTACACCCCTGGGTCAAGGTCAAATTAGGTAAAATGCATATCATTAGAACCGCAAAGACAAGGCGAATCTAATGTACTTAAAATAAACGCTCTATCACCACTCGTTACTAAGTTATTAAGTAAAAACCATTTCCCCATGTATTTCCAATGGAAAGGTCAGGGCTCGTACCTGACCTTAGGTCACCGATATAAAAGTACCGGAACAATTTTAGAGAACTCGGTGAGCATATTATGTGATATAAGTTTCAATCGGATAAGTTCACCCTGTTCCGATTCCATCTTAAACTTTTTTGAGGTCAGGTCACTTGACCTGTACTGGTGACCTGCCCTGAGATGACCTAACCTTAAAATTTTGATAAAAGTTGTAAAAATGATGAGAGAAAAGGTGTACCACGTACAGCAGCGCTACGCGCCGCCGTTTTTATGCTATCTCCGAAAAACCGAAGGGGATGGGTACCCACACCCCGTCAATGCGCGTGTTAAGGTTTAATTTCCACTAAATGAGTTTAGGTGTCCCGAAAGAACATTTTACAATGAGCCCACCAGCGTCTAAAAAATATTTATTGGGATTTTTTATACCGATCACTTAAGGGGGCTTATCGACGCACCAACTGCCAGGGTCATATGGCACCGATCACTTAAGGTCAGGAACGGGCTGTGACCCCTCCATTGCAAATACATAATTTTTTTCTTTTTGCTAAGATGTTCCCTGGCCTCTCCCCTCGAATCCGGAAATGTAAAAAAACTCTGAAGATTATATATTCGGGCACAGCCCTTCATCAGAATCGTGGAGTAAATATCAATAATTCTCAGTCCTAGTATAGCCAGACCTCGAATTGAGCTTCACACAAATGCCTTTTAGAATGCATCGTTAAAAATAAGATTGGATGTCGTGACAACAACGATATTGGTACCTCTAACCTAAAAGCAATGCCGACAATACAACAAACCTAGACCAGTATTTGTGACAGACTTTTCTATTGTTTCAGCTAAACACTAGCTTTTGATTAACAATGAAAAACACGCTGAAGTATCTTAATCGGTTATTTCAATATTTCTATTCTTATTATTTACTTTTTTCCGTCGCCTGCAGCTAAAATGCTAACCAAAAACTACCTATTTAGCCCTAGTAGACGTGATACTAGATCGGTGTAAATACTGCATGCTTTCCCCTTTAACATGATGCTATATTTTTACAATAAAAGCCTCCCTCGAATTATTTAGTTAAGATTGTACCTAGTGGTCAAGGCCAACTTTTTTGTAATTGATAAACCTATTTTCCACAGCCTGCTCCTCTGGCCCAACGTTAAGCGTCGAAAGAGTATACGTGTGGCTGCAAAAAACATTATCAATTTTATATTATACTTATTCAACAACCCTCGCCCATAGTATGTACCACTTAAACAAATGCAAATTTTATAGTTAGTTATGTGATCAATCATTGGTAAATACTTATCCTCAGCCTGTACCTCTAGAGCCCAACGATATGTGTCGAATGGGTATACGTCTAGCTGCAGAAAAGTATTATCAATAATTATTTGCATATTTCAAAAACCCCAACCCCAGTACGTACCCCTGAAATCAAACCATCTCTTTGAGCTAGTTAATTACAGCAGAAACACACGGCCAAAACAGTAAGATAGAGACAGAGCTCTACATCAAACCAACCAACTCGGGAATCATCCTCCATAGTACATCTGCCCATCCCACGTCTACGAAACACAATATTATCCGAAACATGTTCCACAGGGCTATGGATAACTCATCGGGCTCAGAGAAAGAGAGTAAAAACATAGATAAGATTTGGAATCTGCTTCTAAAAAATGGGTATCATGCAGGGCTTCTCAGGCGTTTGTTGAGGGAGGTTAGACTAGCTAGGACAGGTAACGGAAGGTGCAACAAAAAGAAAGAAGGCTCAGATTCTTATGATGGGTTCTTGACTTTGCCGTGCGTAGACGAACACCTACTCTGTAAAATAAAAAAGGTCGTAAAGAAATTAACTTGAAAGTACATATAGCCTGGAAGAATAAAAAGAAACTTAAGTTGTCATTGGTTAGGTCGGCCATTTCTAAGCCAAAATGTCCTGGGGGTCAGAGGTGTCATTTATGCAAGTCAGGTTTTAAAGGCGACTGCACACAGAAAAAATTAGTGTATCAAATAGACTGTAGACTGTGTAACCAGGATCAAAACAGGGCTCAATACGTAGGGGGAGTCGATGAGGCCCGTCCGATTGCGATTTAACGAACATTTGCGGGACGCGAAAAATAAAACTAGGAACACACCTCTAGATCATTTCCTCGAGAAACATGCAGCACAGGACACTCAGGTTATATCAGAACCACTTGAGCTAAAAGTAGTTCATCGGGCACGTGATCATCCAAATAGAAAGATAGCCGAATCCATAATCATTCAGGATCGTCATCCCAGCCTTAACGTACAAGGAACGTCCTGGCCTATTATGCGGGTCTAGGATAGGCTATATTATGCGGGTCTAGGATAGGCTATCACTTAACAGCAGTGGCTTAAGAGGTAAGGGAGGGATCAGCGTAAGTATATGTGTTCTGGGGTAGGACTTCCATACATTATTGATAGTGTTATTGATGCTAGACGTATATGCTTTTGACGTTTAACTTTGAGCCCGATTTACAGGCTGAAAAAGAGCTATGATGGTTGAATTAGTTAAACTAGTCAGAAGTGATGGACTTAGGTCACAGGTACGGCTCAGGTTTTTTAGGTAATTTATCTTTGATGGTGCTTTTCTGCAACCAGATGTATACTCATTCAACGCTTAACGTTTGGCCAGAGGTACAGGCTGGGAAAAAGGGTTTATTAATGATTGATCAGATTAACTAGCTCAAAGAGATGGTTTGATTTTAGGGGTACGTACTGGGGATGGGGTTTTTGAAATATGTAAATAATTATTGATAATACTTTTCTGCAGCTCGACGTAAACCCATTCGACACATAACGTTGGGCTCTAGAGGTGCAGGCTGAGGAAAAGTATTTACCAATGATTGATCACATAACTAACTATAAAAGTTGCATTTGTTTAAGTGGTACATACTATGGGCTAGGGTTGTTGAATAAGTATAATATAAAATTGATAATGCTTTTTTGCAGCCACACGTATACTCTTTCGACGCTTAACGTTGGGCCAGAGGAGCAGGCTGTGGAAAATAGGTTTATCAATTACAAAAAAGCTGGCCTTGGCCACTAGGTACAATCTTAACTAAATAATTCGAGGGAGGCTTTTATTGTAAAAATATAGTATCATGTTAAAGGGGAAAGCATGCAGTATTTACACCGATCTAGTATTACGTCTACTAGGTCTAAATAGGGAGTTTTTGGTTAGCATTTTAGCTGCAGTCGACGGAAAAAGTAAATAATAAGAACAGAAATATTGAAATAACCGATTAAGATACTTCAGTGAGTTTTTCGTTGTTAATCAAAAGCTAGTGCTTGGCTGAAATAATAGAAAAGTCTGTCACAAATACTGGTCTATGTTTGTTGTGTTGTCGGCATTGCTTTTAGGTTAGAGGTACCAATATCGTTGTTGTCACGACATCCAATCTTATTTTTAACGATTCATTTTAAAAGGCATTTGTGTGAAGCTCATTATTTTATTTTATTTACTACATTAATTTATATATATATATATATATATTTATTTACTACATTAATTATTTATATTTACTCCACGATTCTGATGAAGGGCTGTGCCCGAATATATAATCTTCAGTGTTTTTTACATTTCCGGATTCGAGGGGAGAGGCCAGGGAACATCTTAGCAACTCACCATCATGCTCGTCGCTGCAGCACTTCAAAACTTATCAACGTTAGAATTTTTTTTAGTTTTTTTCCTCGCAATCTTTTCCCTGCTCTTGTCTTCCAGGCCAGTGACTTTTAGGGCCAGGGTGATCAGCTGCGGGGTCAGATATCAGAGCTGGCGGCATGTGGAGCCCAGCACCTCGCACGACAGCTGGGGGCTCACTTTCCTGTTCTCCAACATGCTGCTCATGATATTCAGGTCTTACCTGGCAGCGGAGCTAGTCAGTGCTCAGTGGGCCCGCGGGCCCTCAAAGGTAACCAGTGCTCATTGGGCCTGCGAACCCTCAAAAACTATATTATTCGGATTTAATGGGTTCACAAATATTGTTGTTGTTTGGACGTTATCTGTGTGAAATTGAACGTAAAGCACGATGAAATTATTATTTCTCCAAAACGACAGAAAAACCTTTGAAAAAATAGCCTGAAGGTGAGGTTTCTACCGAAAGAGTTCCGGAGCGCACTTATCGCCTGAATTTTCGTCTTTGTTCTCAAGTGTATTTTGCAATGCTACAAATGCTTACAAATTTATTTTATGCCTTTCTTTCTAAAAGCGGAGTGTGCCAAATCCGTTAGTGCATGTTTTAACGCCATTTCGTATATTGGTCAAGTATGGAGAGGTGTGGGGAGCGGGTCCCCGCCCTCCGCCCTGAGATCTTGAAAACCACGATAGATGGTAAGAAGCGGTAAACGGCGTTGAATACCCTAGCTAAAGGTATATTGAAAACATTGTTGCAATTTCTTGTCCGGTGAAATCCATGGCCACCAGAGGCCAAAATAGGTCACAATGCGATGGAATGGAAGTGTAGGTTTTTTCGTTATAACATCTGATGTACATGATTTATAACAAAACTATATGCACCATTGGAATTATCTCGGCAAGTCACTGTAAATGATAGGTAATATGATCTTGCTAGGTCAAGTCTGATATTTGACCTGACCTGAGGTCAGGTCAAGGTGGGTCAACATGCATATAATTCGAACCTCAGAGACGAGACAAACTCAAGGGTGTCAAAATACACGCTATATCGCCATTTCCCAAGAATTTAGTGGGCGTAAATGGTTTTTCCCATGTATTTCCAGTGGGGGGACCACAGCCTGTACCTAATCTTAGGTGATCGATATAAAAAATCCCGAAAATGTTTTGTAGAGGCTGGTGGGTTTTTTGTGTGTTATGAGTTTCGGATAATTGAGAAGATAATTTCGTCAACTCTTTGAGGCAAAATCAAAACACATCTAGTAATAAATGATTTTATTAGAAAAACATGCATCGCTTGGTATTGATATACGGATGATATTTTGAAGATATCTTGCAGAAGTTTTTCTTGCTCCAGATTTGTTAATTTGATAGACGCCAGTGAACAGTTCGAGCAGAAAGTTAGTACATGCCAATTGTTGATGTGGGAAATGTCTCATCAAATTTTGAGCTTGTACTGAAAATGATTGATTTTGCCTCCTTTTTCCATCCTAGCAATTTCAGCACCAGTCCGTCATGATAGTGAATTTTGAGCCGAGAAGGCACGGGCATATTTCTGAATGACATACACCATACCGTATGTTTCTTTCTCAATGATTGGCCGATTGTGTTGAGTTTTGTTGAGCTAATGTGACGGATCCTGGACTACCTGTCCACTTCCTTCAGAATTTTGCAAGAGGGATGCTCCGATTGCAGGATTTGAGGTGTCTGTGTTCAATTTGTACGGCATACTTGTTGCAGGATGGTCCAAAATAAGAACTTCATTGAAGACTATTTGGAAAGTTCCAAACGCTGTTTTTAACGACATTTTTTGTCCAAATTAAACGTGCGTGTTTCTTTGTTAGCTTGATGAGGGTTTTTGCAAGCTTTGAAAATTTGGAATGGGGCGTCGGTAGTACGAGCGCATGCTAATGAATGAATGCACATCTCTTCCGGTTGTGAGAGGCTCTAGTTTTCGTATGACCTCGGCTTTTGACATGCCAGGCTGGATACCACTGCAATGGTATCGTGCACTGGCCGACAGATTGTGGCCAAGATATGTGACTTTTTGCTTGAGAAAGTCACCGTTTGACATCTTCATTTTGAGCTTTACCCGGCGATGTCTGTTACCACGTGTGGCAAATGTTCCTCAAATGTCAGAAGTTTATGCTATCTTTGTAGGTTATTGCGAGTTTTTTTTAATTCTTTGCATTTCCTTGTTTATAAGCTCAGAATAGCTCGCGTGCATTGGTGAGGCCAAAAGGTAGAATATTCCAGATATTTAGTCCGAAAAAACGCAAATTTTGTTTCAAATATAGAATCTTGATCTGCAATGACAATTTTCGGTGTTGACGATTCGCGCATTAACTGGGGGAGGGAGCGTGGGTACCCGCCCCCTCGAGTTTTTGGAGACAGAATAAAAACGGCGGCGCGGAGCGCTAAAAAGTACGGCGTAGCGCTGCCGTACTTGGTATACATTTTTCCGATCATTTTTGCAACTTTAAGCAAACTTTTAATGTTGGGTCGTTTCAGGTCAGGTCACCAGTGCAGGCTAAGTGACCTCACCTCAAACCAAGCTTAAGATAGCATAAGTCAGAACAGGGTGAATATATCTGATTGAAAACTATATCACATAATGGGCCCACTGAGTTCTTCAAAATATATCCCGGTATTTTTTATATCGATGACCTAAGGTCAGGTACGAGCCATGGCCTCTCCATTGGAAATACGGTGGGAAAAATGGTTCAAGATGAATAACTTGAGAACGAATGGGTATAGAGCATTTGTTTTAACGGCATTAGGTTCGTCTCATCCTTGCGGTTCTAATGGTTTGTATTTTGACATTGAACTGACCAGGTCAGGTCAAATCCAAGGTTTCGTCTGATTTGACCTAGAAAGGTCAAATCAGACCAAATATATATCATTCGATTGGCCTTGATGCGACGATTCCTATGGTCTAGACTGTTTTGCTCTATATTTACTAGTTTAGATGTACTGACTGAAAACCATCTACATGTTATCCCTATGGTGGCATGCCTTGGCCTCTAGTGACCTTAAATATGACCTGAATAAAGGTTGAAATATTTTCCATAGAGATTTGGATGGGCTATCCAACGCCGTTTACCGTTTGTTGCTATCTAGCATGGTTCTCGAGATCTTAGGGGATACCCCCGCCAATGCAAAGGTGACTCAACCCCCGTCAATGCGCGTGTTAAAATTGACTGGTTCTGTTCGGTTCAGATGTCGTATGACCTATGATGTCGGTGCGCCCCTAACCCCCTCCCCCTGTTTCAGTTTTAGCACAAAACCTTGCTTATAAACTAAAATGAACCGGGGGAAAAGGAGGTCGACAGTTTTAGGGGGGGCACAGTTTTGCGGTTAGATTTTTCGTTTAGGGTGGCAAATTCCTCCCCCCTGGATCCGCCACTCGACTGTTTCATTGCATGTCATGGCGTTAACTAGGAACCACCAAACAGAAAAGGTTCTGTTTCTCAAGGTTAGACGGTGCCTAATATATAATTGCATACAGTTCTATATGTCTGAGAACACCTGGCATCACAAAGTCAGGGTCGCTATGATCCCGGAGTGTTTTGTTGGTTTCAAATACGTGGGCTGGCCTCAAATTGTTTAGTGAGAGAAATGCACTTTGTTCAGCTCTTATCTTATCTTATATCTTTAGTTTTTGTTTGTCTCATATGAACTTTCTATGGATAACTGCTTGAATTTGGAGTGCTTAATAAGTTTTCTTACAGGTGCATTGCTAATTGTGTATGAAGTTTAAGGATCTCTCTTGCAGTGAGATATAAGTTCACCTCTCTGCTCGAAATACATTTCAGAGGGGGAATTTCTCGGAACCTGTTTGGTCACACCGTGGTTTTAAGTATTTAACATCAGTGGAACTGGATTAATTTTGGCATCAAGCTAGCTTCATCATCTTTGGGGTTTTCGGGCGCACCGACAGCCAAGGTCACATGGCGCCCAATCAAGCTAGTTTAGAGTCCTGCAGTGCCAATACGAGTGACTCCAGGCCTGTGCAATGTTTATTACGTTTTCAAGAACAAATTGTATGCTGTGCTTTTTCCTTCCTCACCCGACACCCAGCGCCGCCTCCCTGGGTATCGTTGGCTGGCCTCGCTCGACCGCCTGCCCTGTCAGTGACCTCAGACGGGTCTCAGTGGTTAGAAGTGTCCCTGGGTATCGTTGGCTGGCCTCGCTCGGCCGCCTGCCCTGTCTGACCTCCAGACGGGTCTCGTTGGTTAGAAGCGTCCCTGGGTATCATTGGCTGGCCTCGCTCGGCCGCCTGCCCTTTCAGGACCTCCAGACGGGTCTCAGTGGTGAGAAGTGTCCCTGGGCATCGTTGGCTGGCCTCGCTCGGCCGCCTGCCCTGTCATTGACCTCCAGACGGGTCTCAGTGGTGAGAAGCGGCGTCTCATCATAGGAGTCGTCCGGTTTGATTCCAGCATTGACTGCGCCTAGTTCATTAGTTCTTCTCAAGAACGGAATGAAAAATTCACGTAAAAGCTTTTGAAGAGCTATTTTTAGATATCAATATAATTTGCTTTCAACACATTGTCATGTGGTTCTCCTGCGCCGGTGGGGCGCTGAATTGCTGTGTGATGAATGTTTATGGTTGGTTCTGGTGTTTTATACGATTGGTTGTGCTGTGTTATGATTGTTCCAGTGTGGTATTATGGGTTTTGGTTGTTACGACTGGTTGTGGTGTGTTTGTGGTGATTGGTTCTTGTGTGTTATGATTGGTTCTGGTGTGTTGGGCGTGTGTGGTTCTGGTGTGTTATGATTGGTTCTTGTATGTCATGAATGATTGCGTTGTGTTATGGCTGGTACTGGTTTGATATGGTTGTTTCTGGTGTGTTAGGTTTGGTTTTTGTGTGTTATGATTGCTTCTGGTGTGTTGAAAATGTGACGGCGCACCGGTGCCCGCAGGCTCAGTACTACGGGCCCATCAGCATTGGCACACCGCCGCAGAAGTTCCGCGTTGTCTTCGATACCGGCTCCTCCAACCTGTGGGTGCCCTCCAAGAAGTGCCACCTGACTAACATCGCCTGCCGTGAGTGGTTCAGCATCAGTTGCTTGAGAGTACGGAGTACGGAAACGGACCGACAATCTGAGCTTTTCGCCAATAAATGACCGACATCCTAGGACGGTGGGATGAATCGAGTGCAGCGAATTGCACTTGTATTCCGTATTTCAGTGACTTTTAACACACTGCCCATTTACAAGGTAGGCAGGAGTGCTCTTCCAATCCCATGCGGTCAGACTACTCTGATTCCATAAAACATATTGAGAAGGATTGGTAGCTATGATATTCGACCGCACCACTCCTTGCTCCATTATTTTTTTCTGCTCTACCAACTGCTCAAGAAAGTGTCCCACTCTTATAATGGGTTTTGAACTGAGATACCAGTTTTGTAGACCGTGTCGAGAAGCCACTAATGGTATCCTTAATTTCACCAAAAGTCATCTGTACACAATTTCTGCCGGCTTAAAAGTTAAAAGTAAAGGGGCTTACTACCTTATTTCAAATCATGAAAGAATACATTTTTATGTGGCACCGCATGTCACGTGATAAATGTTAACAAGTAGCATGGCCACATACCCTGACATGTCGCAAGCAGCCGCAAGCTGCCAGATTCGTGATTACACGCAATGGTTTTAGTCAGCCCAGCGTAGTATGAGAAAAGATGATATCTTTGCTTCAGCGATTAAAACAAAAACCAAAAGGGTGTTTCCTGATTCTAGACCTATTTTTTCGAGAACTTGTTCCTTTTAAGAGTTTGGACAGAGTGGTCTATTTCTTTTAAGGTCAGTTTGTTTTCCTGGGGCACCCTCGAAAAACCGGACCAGTTGTTACTCTCCAGCAAGCCAAGGGGATTAAGCTTTTTGTGGATGCCAGTTTTTGCCACTTTTTCGTGGGAAATACCGGTAGATTCCAGTTTATGCCACTGGCTCGCATAAACCGAGTTTTCTGGTATTTTGCCTACCCTGCCCCAGTATCCTCTCAACTGCAGGTCTTACGGCCAAATCAGGTCGCCTCTAAATACCAAAGTCTACAGCCGTACTGGGAACAACCTAAACAAAACTTATAAGAAAAACTTAAAACAAAAACAAAACATTTTCTACACGCACAGGTACTCTCTCGATAAATTGATAACTCACTTGTTTAATGAAAAAAACTCACTTGTTTAATGGCTATGATATTACGTACTTAATGATCACTAGTTATGACGCCTATAATTAGTAACTATTTATTATGAACAATAATAATAAAACATCGATTTCGATAGTCCCTTAGGTAATTCCGAATGGGGTCATTTTCTCCCTCCTCAAATAGACAGGCGGTTAAATCTACTCTTCATGTCACCATGAGATACACGACGCTGTAAAAACAGGAACTTATGTGCAACAGAAACAACAGAAGGAGAACAACAGAAGGAGAACAACAGAAGGAGAACAACGGAGAGAGAGAACAACAGAGAGAGAGAGAGAGAACAACAGAGAGAGAGAACAACAGAGAGAGAGAACAACAGAGAGAGAGAACAACAGAGAGAGAGAACAACAGAGAGAGAGAGAGAGAGAGAGAGAGAGAGAGAGAGAGAGAGAGAGAGAGAGAGAGAGAGAGAGAGAGAGAGAGAGAGAGAGAGAGAGAGAGAGAGAGAGAGAGAGAGAGAGAGAGAGAGAGAGAGAGAGAGAGAGAGAGAGAGAGAGAGAGAGAGAGAGAGAGAGAGAGAGAGAGAGAGAGAGAGAGAGAGAGAGAGAGAGAGAGAGAGAGAGAGAGAGAGAGAGAGAGAGAGAGAGAGAGAGAGAGAGAGAGAGAGAGAGAGAGAGAGAGAGAGAGAGAGAGAGAGAGAGAGAGAGAGAGAGAGAGAGAGAGAGAGAGAGAGAGAGAGAGAGAGAGAGAGAGAGAGAGAGAGAGAGAGAGAGAGAGAGAGAGAGAGAGAGAGAGAGAGAGAGAGAGAGAGAGAGAGAGAGAGAGAGAGAGAGAGAGAGAGAGAGAGAGAGAGAGAGAGAGAGAGAGAGAGAGAGAGAGAGAGAGAGAGAGAGAGAGAGAGAGAGAGAGAGAGAGAGAGAGAGAGAGAGAGAGAGAGAGAGAGAGAGAGAGAGAGAGAGAGAGAGAGAGAGAGAGAGAGAGAGAGAGAGAGAGAGAGAGAGAGAGAGAGAGAGAGAGAGAGAGAGAGAGAGAGAGAGAGAGAGAGAGAGAGAGAGAGAGAGAGAGATATATATATATATATATATATATATATATATATATATATATATATATAGATATATAGATATATATATATATATATATATATATATATATATATATATATATATATATATATATATATATATATATATATATATATATATATGCTGCTGAGACTTTGGGCTGGACTATCGTTGTATCAGAATGGGAGAAAAGTGGGTAGTGAACCGGCGTCATTAAGCGACTTTGTTGGACGTCTTAGAGAGCTGCCTGTTTGGGACGATGCTCGCACCCCCTTCCCCCACGTTCTATTGATCCCTCGACTCTCTGTCCCACTCTCTTCCCTGCACCCCCTCTACTACCATGCTTCGGTGACCCAACATTTCTCTGGGTATAGGTGTAGGAACAGGGGGGGCAGAGGGCCATACGGCCCCAACGTTCAAGATTTTAACCATTGACCCAATGACGTTGACTGGAAAGAAACGGCTTCAAAATAAGCCTTTGGCCCACCAATGCCCTGGACTTTCGTACACCTCTGGTTTGTATGATCCGAGTAGTAGCTTTGTTAACGCGGTGGTGCCGCCTCGCCGCCCCCACCAACACTATTGTCGCGCCGCCTCTACCGGCACTGCAGTCGTGCCGCCCCCACCGGCACTGCTGTCGTGCCGCCCCCACCAACACTGTTGCCGCGCCGCCCCCACCGGCACTGCTGTCGTGCCGCCCCCAGCGACACTGTTGTCGTACCGCCCCCACCGGCACTGCTGTCGTGCCGCCTCCACCGGCACTGCGCTCGCGCCGGCCCCCACCAACACTATTGTCGCGCCGCCCCCACTGACACTGCTGTCGTGCCGCCCCCACCGGCACTGCGCTCGCGCCGGCCCCCGCCAACACTGTTGTCGCGCCGCCCCCACCGGCACTGCTGTCGTGCCGCCCCCACTGACGCTGATGCCGCGCCGTCCCCACTGACGCTGATGTCGCGCCGTCCCCTCCGAGATGTTGGGCCGCCCCACCGGCACTGTTGTTGGGCCACCCCCACCGACGCTGCTGTCGTGCCGCCCCCACTGACACTGCGCTCGCGCCGCCGCCGCCCCCACCGCACTGTCCCAAAACCTGGGGTGCTGGGTGCAGAGCGACACCCAGTCAAGCAGAATTTTCCACTCATTTATATATTTTTTGCTGAGTTCTCCACTCACTTTTCAATTATGGTTCTAGTTACCAAAGGCACAATTCACTCACAAAGTTAACAATACTCAACAATGCTTACAAGGGCCAGTTCAATTTCCTCCTCTACTAACGTCCACTGGAAAAAGAGAGCAGCAGAATCGAATAGAAGATCGCCAAATTAACTCGGCTCTTATGCGCTTCTTTCGCTTTTCTGAAAGAAAATCTGGCGACTTCTATTTTTCTGGCCAATTATACCTGGCATCCTTATCTCCACCGATTTCAGTGGAACAACAGAATCGAAATTCTGGCGCGGGCAAGACGCTCAGTGCCCCCTCCCCCGGAGAAGTTCCAGTGGGTGAACACCGCCACTAAATTCCACCACTCACAAAATTCGTGAGTGGAAAATTAGACACCCTAGCATTTTGTTGCCAAAGAAATGAACTTACCGCTTTGAGAGATACATTTCTGGAGGGCAGTTTATCTGTGCACATTATTTCTAGGCTTACGTCCTTGAAAAGTTGTTTTTGTATTTCGGGTACCGAGAATAGTGAAAAACCATTTTTGGTCATATTTTTGTTAAAAGCAATTATCTTGAAATTTGTATGCTAAGCAGCATATTTCTTTGACATTGTATCATAGAAAATTTACTATTTATTGCGAAGAAAATCATTTTTATCCGTATGAGCCCTTCATTGCTGCGTCCACGCCGTGTGACACCCAAATCCACTCACGACACCTTACGACACCCTAGGCATAAAAACGCTAATATTTTAGTTGAACTGAAAGTGTCCGGTATTTGAATATATTGAAACTTTACATTTTCATTAAATGAATTTTTCTCGCAACAAGAATGCATCCAGTTACCCTTCAAACATCGGCACTTTTTTGTATGGCTGGTCTACGGCGTGGACTTCCAAAACGCCGTCTTTACATCTAGTAAATAAAAGCATCATCTTTAGGCTTTTTGAAAGGCAGGTTGCATATTTGTTATTGACAAAACATTGTTTGTCTTTCTCTTTGTGTAATTATTATTTATTATTGGGGCTTATCGACGCACCAACTGCCAGGGTCATATGGCGTCGCCAACTCTTTCCCTGTTGGAAGGGTTTCTCGGGAGCCAGCTTGCTCCTTGTTCAGGGAAGCCGCCGGGCCTTGAACCCGGGTCGGCTGCGTGGAAGCCAGCTACGCTGACCACTCCACTACCGCGCCCCCTTTGTGTAATTTTATCTGTAGAATTTTGTAGTATATAAGGATTCAGAACATTAATTTAGGGCAATTTTTAAAATGCAAAACATGTAGCTCAGGCGACCGGCAGGCAGCAAGCTACGAAAATTTTAAAATAGTAGTCGCTCTGACGCTGTCGCAACGGTCGCAACCCGCCGCGCCTGGCTGATGTAGACGAAAGAAAGAAACAAAACAGAAATAAGGCTGTAGCTTCGATTAGATTTATACAAAGCAGCATATTCATATGAAGGTGAGAGTATATGTTAAGAGGAGCAGGGGAATTGACAAGTAAAGAAAAGAAACTTTTAGCAAGAGTCTGGAAGAGTTTATTGCCATGGTAGAAAGTTTGTAGTTTCGTCTGGGTTAGAAGTATAAGCTAAGGCTCTACTGGGCCCTAGCATAGGTGTATGCGAGGTGCAGTGATTGAGGTCAGGAGTGGCCTCCAAAATTCCGATAACTATAGGTATAGGAGGGGCGTTGTCCCGGACAGAAAAACTATACAGTGTATGCTTAGATAATTAATTTATGCACTAGGTATTGCATGAAAAAATCCCTTCTTTATTTTTCACCACCTGCCGGTCTCGGAGGCCTCCTCTGCAGAGTTGGTCTAAGGGGGCCCCGATATTTCGTCTCAGAGACTTTTTAGAGCTGGTCATATGGGAGAGGAGAGGAGGGGCACAAGAGTTGGTCTAGGAAAGCCCCCCAAGAGTTGGTCTTCATCCCACAAATGTTAGTCTTGGTGACTCCCATAGTTCTTTCTCCCCGAAGGTTGGTCTCAGAGGCCCCTCAAAAAGTTTTTTCGTGACAACTCACCAATGCCTTAAAAAATAATTGGAGACTGCATCAGGGGGTTTCAGTTGGTAAAGATTTACCTGTTTAACCGACATTTTTCACATGGTACTGGTCAAACAATGCTGCTTGGGGACGATTTAAAAATATTTGCTTTGAGAAAATTAAACAAAATATCCATCCCTCACTTCAAACAAGGGCTCTGAGAGTTTACCACCTGAGTACCCAAATTGGGAATTTTTTACTCCACCATACATTTTGAGGAGAATTTTCCACTCCTCGCCATATATTCCAAGCTGAATTTTCTACTCGACACCCTAGCGTCAAACCTATTTTGGGTCACTGCCCCACCAGCACTGCTGTCGTGCCGCCCCCACCGGCACTACACTCGCGCCGCCGCGCCGCCCCCACCGGCACTGCTGTCGTGCCGCCCCCACCGGCACTGCTGTCGCGCCGCCCCCACCGGCACTGCTGTCGTGCCGCCCCCACCGGCACTGCTGTCGCGCCGCCCCCACTGACGCTGATGTTGCGCCGACCCCACTGACGCTGGTGTCGCGCCTTCCCCACTGAAGCTGATGTCGGTCCTCTCCCACTGATGCTGATGTCGGTCCGCTCCCACTGATGCTGATGTCGCGCCGTCTCCACTGACGCTGATGTCGGGCCGCACCCACTGAGGCTGATGTCGGGCCGCCCCCACCGGCATTGCTGTCGTGCCGCCCCCACCGGCACTGCTGTCGTGCCGCCCCCACTGACGCTGATGTGGTTCCAGTGCTGCACAACAAGTATGACAGCAGCGAGTCCAGTACCTACATCAGGAACGACACCAAGTTCGCCATCCAGTACGGCAGCGGCAGTCTCTCCGGCTTCCTCTCCACTGACACCATCTATGTAAGCCAGCTGGTGCCGACTGGGGAGGCCATGCCGCTGTAACAGGCTAGGTAGGGGCGGGCTGTTGTGATGCCTTGTCCCCGCGCGTATCTTGTCACCCGGTATTACTGAGCTTTCGACAGTCGAACCACATGTGCCATGGCGGGGACTCAGTTGTCGAGACCCGCTAAATAGACTGTGGGGTAGGGTGTCCCAAAATAACAAAGTTTTAAAAGTTGGTGTTTAGCTTTCTTTTTCCCGTTGTGTGTGACCTGAAACGAAATTGTGCAAAACATCAGGCATTTAAATTAATATTTGACCCCAGCGCAAATCGCTTGAAGTTTAACCCATAGTTCCCGATGGAGACTGCAACGCTTGAACACGAACTATTTCGGTATTTCCATCGTAATGCGGGACTACAGCGTAGGGTGTCTAATATTTTCTTCTCTGTTTGGCTATATTTTGTAAGAATTATCTTTTATATATTGTTTACATGGCATTCCGACTTATTTCCACTACAATTCCTTCACGTTTTTCGTTTTACATAGAACCATATTGTGTTATAAGGTACACAATCCTTATCAGAATAGCTGGTCGTTTTTCCTTGTATGGTCAGACAAAATACTGTTTTATAAACATTATCATTGATCCTCAGACTAGAAAGACACAGTGTCAAGACACCTACACATTATTCAATATGGAACAAAAGTCCATTGCTACATATAAACATCCTTCTGGAGGGTCCCTGGCCAGAGGCGTACGCCAAAACTGATTTCCTAGTGTCGGGAAACGGCTTGTGGTAATGCTCTACAACTTGCAGTAGGTGCTGTTGGCCAGTGGTGGATGGGGAGGGGGAATACATTGAAACAGAAAATCTAGGGGCAATACTATGGTTGCACCCCTCCCCAAAGCTGTCGACCTCGTTTTTGGCCGGACTCATTTTTAGTCTACAAGCAAGGTTTTGGTGCTTGAACTCTCAACTTCAAACACAGCCACTCAACTTCAGTGTAAAAATTGAGCCCTGGATAGCAAAACAAACATCTTGTGGCTACAGCTTTGACTCGGCGACATTTTTTTTGTTGCTTATCGACTCTTTAGCTTACCGTCTAGTTAAATTGTGATATACTATCACCGCGTGAAGTTTTTCCTCATCGACTTTGGCGTGTCCCCAAACCTGCTGGCTAAATCCGCCACTGCTGTCGGCTCTCCTCATTCTTAGTTAGGCAGCCGATATAGTCATTTATCAGCCTAACCCCTCTCTCCGCTGCGTTGTTCGCCAACTGCAGGTTTCGGATGAAAGCCTCCAGCCTATGGTAACCTGGGATACCGTCCCATGGCGGGCACTCAGCCAGAAATGACGTCAACCGACAGGCTTTCAAATATGAGATGGGACTGCGTGCCCACAAACTTATCCAGCGTCAGATCCTTCATGCCTTAAAGGGAATGTGGCACCTTCATAACGTGATTTTAACTGAAATAGCCAAGTTGTAAAGCAAGTCGGAAACCCGGTACCGCCACCCGGTGTTGTACGCTGTTGTATCAAAGGAAATCACGTGGACATTGTCCATGAGGGGTACATTTCCGGTAGTTTTTTAGCTTTTCTCTGCGGGAATTTTGAGTTTCAAGACAAATCTTATATTGAGTACCGGGTTTTCACCCGGTACTCAATATCTGTGGGGGTAAGCTAAAGAGTCGATAAGCAACAAAAAAATGTCGCCGAGTCAAAGCTGTAGCCACAAGATGTTTGTTTTGCTATCCAGGGCTCAATTTTTACACTGAAGTTGAGTGGCTGTGTTTGAAGTTGAGAGTTCAAGCACCAAAACCTTGCTTGTAGACTAAAAATGAGTCCGGCCAAAAACGAGGTCGACAGCTTTGGGGAGGGGTGCAACCATAGCAGTGTCCCAAAACCTGGGGTGCTGGGTGCAGAACGACACCCAGTCAATCAGAATTTTCCACTCACTTTTATATTTTTTTGCTGAATTTTCCACTCACTTCTAACAATATTTACTACTACTATTGAATAACTATTGAACAATATTTTACTACTATTTAATTTTACTCAACAATACTTACTACAAAGCCCAGTTCCATTGCCTCCTCTACCAACGTCCACTGGAAAAAGAGAGCAGCAGAATCGACTAGAAGATCGCCAAATTAACTCGGCTCTTATGCGCTTCTTTCGCTTTTCTGAAAGAGAATCTGGCGATTTCTATTTTTCTGGTCAATTATACCTGGCATCCTTATCTCCACCGATTTCAGTGGAACAACAGAAACGAAATTCTGGCGCGGGCAAGACGCACAGTGCCCCCTCCCCTGCCCCACCGGAGAAAGTTCCAATGGGTGAACACCGCCACTAAATTCCACCACTCGCAAAATTGGTGAGTGGAAAATTAGACACCCTAGCCTTGTGTTGCCAAAAAAATGAGCTGACCGCTTTGAAAGATACATTTCTGGAAAGCAGTTTATCTGTGCATATGATTTCTAGGCTTATGTCCTTGAAAAGTTGTTTTTGTATTTCTGGTACCGAGAATAGTGAAAAACCATTTTTGGTCATCTTGCTGTTAAAAGCAATTATCTTGAAATTTGTATGGTAAGCAGCATATTTTTTTGACATTGTATCGTAGAAAATTAACCATTTATTGCGTAGAAAATAATTTTTATCCATATTAGCCCTTCATTGCTGCGTCCACGCCGTGTGACACCCAAATCCACTCACGACACCCTACGCCACCCTAGGCATAAATACGCTGATATTTAAGTTGAACTAAAAGTGTCCGGTACTTTAATACATTGAAACTCTACATTTTCATTAAATGATTTTTTTTGGGCAACAAGAATGCATCCAGTTACCCTTCAAACATCGGCACTTTTTTGTATGGCTGGTCTACGGCGTGGACTTACCAAAACGCCGTCTTTACATCTAGTAAATAAAAGCGGCATCTTTAGGCTTTTTGAAAGGCTGGTTTCGTATTCGTTATTGACAAAACATTGTTAGTCTTCCTCTTGGTGTGCTTTTAGTTGTATAATTTTCTAGTCTATAAGGATTTAGAAAATTAATTTAGAGCAAGTTTTGAAATGCAAATTATGTTACTCATGCGACCGGCAACTGGATTGCGACCAGAAATTTAAATTAGTAGTTGCTTCGACGCTGTCGCAACCCGCCGCGCCTGGCTGATTGTAGACAAAAGGAAGAAACAACAGAAAGGAGGCTGCAGCAGCTTCGATTAATATTGATAGAAAGCAGCGTACTCATATGAAGGTGAGTATATATGTGAAGAGAAGCAGGGGAATTGACAGGTAAAGAAAGAACCTTTTAGCAAGAGTCTGGAAGAGTTTATTGCCATGATAGAAAGTTTGTAGTTTCGTCTGGTTAGTTAAGTGTAAACCAAGGCTCTACTGGGCCCTAGCATAGGTGTATGCGAGGTGCAGTGATTGAGGCCAGGAGTGGCCTCCAAAATTCCTATAGCTATAGGTATAGGTATAGGAGGGGCGTTGTCCCGGACAGGAAAACTATACAGTGTATGCGTAGATAATTAATTTTGGAACTAGGTATTGCATGAAAAAATCCCTTTTCATTTTTCACCACCTGCCGATCTCGGAGGCCCCTCTGCAGAGTTGTCTAAGGGGGCCCCGATATTTCGTCTCAGGGGGCCTTAAAAGCTGGTCGTGTGGGAGAGGAGGGGCACAAGAGTTGGTCTAGGGAAGCCCCCCAAGAGTTTTAGTGGCTCCCAGAGTTCTTTCCCCCAAAGGTTGGTCTCAGAGGCCCCCAAAAAGTTTTTATTTGTGGAAATTCACCAACTCCTTAAAAAAATTGGAGACTGCATCAGGGGGTTTCAGCTGGTAAAGATTTACCTGCTTAACCCAAATTTCTCACATGGGAATGGTCAAACAATGCTGTTTGGGGATGATTTAAAAATATTCACTTCGAGAAAATTAAAGGAAATATCCATCCTTCAGTTCAAACAAGGGCTCTGAGAGTTTACCACCTGAGTACAAAATTTGAAATTTTTTACTTCGCCATACATTTTGTGAGGAATTGTCCACTCACTCGCCATACATTCCGAGCTGAATTTTCGACTCGACACCCTGGCGCAAAACCTATTTTGGGTCACTGAACCATAGTATTTCCCCTAGATTTTCTGTTTCAATGTATTTCTCCCTCCCCATCCACCACTGGCCAACAGCACCTACTGCAAGTTGTAGAGCATTACCACAAGCCATTTTCCGACACTAGGAAATCAGTTCTGACGTACACCTCTGCCCAGGGACCCTCCAGAAGGATGTTTATATGTAACAATGGACTTTTGTTCCATATTGAATAATGTGTATGTGTCTTTCTAGTCTAAGGATCAATGATAATGTTTATAAAACAGTATTTTGTCTGACCATACAAGGAAAAACGACCAGCTATTCTGATAAGGGTTGTGTACCTTATAACACAATATGGTTCTATGTAAAACGAAGAACGTAAAGGAATTGTAGTGGAAATAAGTCGGAATTCCATGTAGACGATATATCCTCCTGAGACCCCACGTATAGGTATCTATACGCAGGTTTGAATGGCTCTACCACCTCTTACCAATGTAGCAGCCTTTTAAAGCTATTATGTATAGACAGCTTGACGTTTTAGCTTTCTTCTGGTGTCAAAATCATAAACTAGACCCAAGGGCAAGTGAATCCAAATTTTCTTTGTTTGATGATGGACGCAGGCGCCGGACGGTTTCGCTGCTGCTCCGAGGAAGGTAGGTAGTTAAAAAAATGTTACTGACAGAACTTAGTTTTGATCAGCGTATGAACAGAAAGCTTAAATTATTGGAAATTTGTTAATTTTCGTCCGGTGTTTTTAGCATTTTTGGTTGCCGAACAATCTCCTTCGAAGGTGGTATATATAGGATTTTATAAGCCCAATGAATTATATTTATAAATTTGGAATTTAAATTTTTGTTCATTATTGAGTTCCTTGTGTCCAAAACACAAAAAATCAGAAAGGGTTTGTACTTGCATCAAATGCTTTGGGCTCGGGTCACAAGAGGATATAAAATATAATTTTTACAAAACATAGCCAAACAGAGAAGAAAATATTAGACACCCTACGCTGTAGTCCTGCATTACGATGGAAATACCGAAATAGTTCGTGTCCAAGCGTTGCAGTCTCCATTGGGAGCTATGGGTTAGACTTCAAGCGATTTGCGCTGGGGTCAAATATTAATTTAAATGCCTGATTTTTTGCACAATTTCGTTTCAGGTCACACTCAACGGGAAAAAGAAAGGTAAACGCCAACTTTTAAAACTTCGTTAATTTTGGGACACCCTACTGTGGGGCTTAGTACTCCAGGGGAGAGTGGGGTGGCTTTTATCAGTTTTGACTTTGGCTCACTTATGCTATAACTAAGGTCAACAGATATGATATTGGTATATCTGCGGGCAGCTAAAACCTTTGGCTATCTGCTATAAAATTGTCATCTGCCAAAAAATTGAGATGCTGTTGCACGCCGTTAAAGGGAATGTGGCACCTTGGGCGAATCCTGGAATTTAGTGAAATTAGGCGCACTTTTAGCCAAGAATAATGAAACCACTTATGATTGCTCTGAAAAATGTACAATAGGCTCAATATTTTGTTTTTAAAAATATTCCTCTAGAAAAAGAAATAAATATCAGCCTGTGGATGATGTCACGATCTGGCAGCCCTTGAAACGCTGCAAGGGCTTCGATTGGCTGATGCTCATCGTGACGTCAGCATATGTCGTCAGACCAGCAGCTCACAACAATGACCGCCCGGCGACGGGCTGATGGGGGCTGGTGTCAGGTAGGTTTTAGCCTTTTTCTACGGAAATATCGAGTCCAAGACAAATGAAATATGCAGTACCAGGTTTTCCGACTTGCTTTACAACTTGGCTATCTCAGTTAAAGTCACGTGAATGTGCCACATTCCCTTTAAGTATATACCGCAGAGTGTTGTGGGAATGACCTAGGACCCTAAAAAGATGATACAGATGACAGTAAAAGCGCTAAAAGACTGGCAGCCTAAAACGCCGAAGTCCAGAAACTAAAACGTCTAAACCCTAAAAAGCCCAAAAAGGCTACGTCAAGGTAAAGAAAAGAAGAAAAAAGCGTGGGATGAGGTAAATACAACGTTTCGGTCTTGGACCGTCGTCAGGCGAGGGGTGAAAGATTGAGGTGGCTAGAGGCCTGAGGTAACCTTTTTCCAAATACCGAGTGACTGGAGGCCTAAGGTAAACTTTTGGTCGAAACAAAAAGTGTCGGCAGTCCCAATACCCTCTTGCCGAAGGTGAAATGGAACAATGTGTATGGTGTGTTATGTCTGAGCATGCGTCTGAAAAAGTGTCCCCGTATGTCGAATTTACCGCAAGAGTGGCCAGGAAGATGTTTGCGTGTTGAGAGTAGGTCTGTAGCGCCGAATGAGGAATGATTCTGCGATTTTTCTGTTTGGGCCATCACTGGCGTATTTTAGAATTTTGATGCTCAAGTTGTCTGCTGTCAGCTCATCATTCGGATGCATGGTTAATCTGTGTTGGCCGAAAGGTGTTTCCTGCCTCTTATTTCTAGCATCACCTAAGTGTTCGTTAAATCTTAGTCTAACGGCCCTCTGGCCCTCACCGATATAAAATGACCTGCCTGGTTCGCAAAGCTTACAATCTATCCTATAAATTACATTTTTGGCATGACATTTCCCATGGATACCTGCATGACAGGCGTGGCAGAAACGGCCTCCCCCAGGGCACTGCACTGGTTCCAGCGCGGATCTGACCAAAAGATCCTTCAGGGATGTGCCGCTTCTCCACGCCACCCGCATGGGAAGGCCAGAATTTCGAACGATCCGCTTGACCCGGTCACCGAGAGCGTCGTCAACGAAAGGTAAAACAAGAGGCGCATCATTACCCCGATTTTGTGGCCTGGGGCGTAGATTTAGAGCTTCGACCTGCAGCTTTTTTAGGAGATGGTTCGGGTACCCATTTTTTGAGAAGAGGTCGAAAATCTTTTTGATACTCCTCTTACGAGGGCTTCCGGGTGAGGATCTACGAAGTGCCCGAAGAAACTGAGATCGGATGACAGATTTTTTGAGCGAGCAAGGTTGAGCCGAGTCAAAAGGGAGGATGATTGGAGCTGCCATCGGTTTGAAGAAAAGTTCAGTTGTGTATGCCCCGGACGTGGAAACCGTGATGAGCGTATCCAAAAAAGGGATGGAACCAGACGTGCCGGTGTGCTCGATGGTGAATTTTATGCTGGTATGAAATGAATTGATAAAATCGAAGTAAGAGTCTAGAGAGTCCTCGCCATGCGTCCAAATCCCCAATACATCATCGATATATCGCATGTAGGCGACTGGCTGATCATGTGGGCTAGCCAAAATCAAAGATTCCAGCCAGTTCATGAAGATGATGGCCAGTGGGGGAGCTACTCTGCTTCCCATTGCGATGCCTTGCGTCTGCCTATAGAAGTTATCACCAAACCTGAGGTAGTTGTTGGTGAGACAATGGTCAAGCAGAACGCGGATGTCTGGGATGCTGAGCCCGTATGTGTTGATGCTCCTATGTCTCTCAAGAAGGCTCTCAACCGCATCCAAAGCTTCCCCAACAGGGATGTTTCCATACAAGTTGGTGACATCCACGCTAAAGACGATTGTACCAGCTGGGAAGCCCGAGGGAAACGCAGTGCGAAGGCGGTCAAGGTACTCGTCTGTGTTTTTCAGATGTGCCGGGACAAACGGGAGAAGTTGTGTTGTGATGCGCGCCAGGAGCCAGGTAAGTTTGTCTAGTGGATCTCCACAAGCAGAGACAATAGGGCGAAGAGGTACGTCTGGCTTGTGGTCTTTGGGCAACCCATACAGTTTGGCTGTGCGGTAACATTGTGGGATTAGTGCTCTCAGAACGGCGTTTGGTATAATATCGTCCAAAACAGCGTGCATAAGGCGCTTAGTTTTTGCTTCAATTTTACTGGCAGGGTTTCTGGGCACTCGCTCATACGCCGAAGTAGTGACCTCCATCTTCCGTACGTAATCAGCCTTGTTCAGGAGGACAAAACCCTTGCACTTGTCAGAAGGCTTCAGGACGACGTCAGAGTTCGACCGGAGGTCTGCCAATCCTTGCTTCTGAGCCAAAGTGAAATTCGGCTTCTGAGCCTGGCGATGATTCTTATAAGCGCCAATGAGTTTGCGCTTTAATTTCACGAGCGAGCTCTCGAAACTACTTGGTCCCATAGGAGCCTGACTGCTATTGCTATCAGGGAACCTGGGACTGAGACCAGAGCCAGTAACCGGCGTACTCAAGGCTGCGTTTTGGGTCCTCCTCTTTTCGATTAACAGAGTCCAACGCAGAGAAAAAGCACCCCTCTCAATCCCGGCTTCGACCTCCCACAGTGTGGCACCCACATTGGTGCGAGAAAGTGCAAACTTTGGGCCCTTGGAAAGGATCTGTTCAAGATCCTGTGAAAGCACTGTGTTGGACAGATTACGGAACCGCACCGCCTCGGCGCCAATCGCGACAGGCTCCGCAACATCAAAGTCCCGCTGCTCCCCGTCGGAAACATCGTCTGCGACATTAACGGTACCGGAAACCGCAGAAGAGGGCCGCCGCGAAACCATCAGTCGGTTAAGCTTGCCCTGCAGGCGCCGGCCACTGGTGCTGCTCTCATCCAGGAAGACACGAGCGCACCGTGTCACGAGCCAAGCAAAGACTGGATGGGGCAAGTCATCGATGTATGATTGTTCTCTACGAAGGAACCTCTCCAGAAAAGTCTCTGTTCTAAATTTGTCTCTAATCGTTTCATTTAATATGGTTTTCTCCAAAGAAGTGGTCTGTGTGACTACCTTGTGACTGAATGAGCAAGATGTACGGATACCCTTTGAGGAATTAGATATGAAATTTGGTGTAAGTCCCTCCTTCCTACAGGTAACTAAGAAGGCACGTGATAGCTGAGTGCGAGCGAGCTTGGAAACTGAAGAGAGAATGCAGGCCATCCTTGGGCGGTCAATGATGGAGAAAATACTAAGTTCTCGGAAGGCCTGCTGAAGATAGGGTGCCATAAACCGCAGAGTGTTGTGGGAATGACCTAGGACCCTAAAAAGATGATACAGATGACAGTAAAAGCGCTAAAAGACTGGCAGCCTAAAACGCCAAAGTCCAGAAACTAAAACGTCTAAACCCTAAAAAGCCCCAGAAAAGCTGCAGGTCGAAGCTCTAAATCCACGCCCCAGGCCACAAAATCGGGGTAATGATGCGCCTCTTGTTTTACCTTTCGTTGACGACGCTCTCGGTGACCGGGTCAAGCGGATCGTCAGAAATTCTGGCCTTCCCATGCGGGTGGCGTGGAGAAGCGGCACATCCCTGAAGGATCTTTTGGTCAGATCCGCGCTGGAACCAGTGCAGTGCCCTGGGGGAGGCCGTTTCTGCCACGCCTGTCATACAGGTATCCATGGGAAATGTCATGCCAAAAATGTAATTTATAGGATAGATTGTAAGCTTTGCGAACCAGGCAGGTCATTTTATATCGGTGAGAGCCAGAGGGCCGTTAGACTAAGATTTAACGAACACTTAGGTGATGCTAGAAATAAGAGGCAGGAAACACCTTTCGGCCAACACAGATTAACCATGCATCCGAATGATGAGCTGACAGCAGACAACTTGAGCATCAAAATTCTAAAATACGCCAGTGATGGCCCAAACAGAAAAATCGCAGAATCATTCCTCATTCGGCGCTACAGACCTACTCTCAACACGCAAACATCTTCCTGGCCACTCTTGCGGTAAATTCGACATACGGGGACACTTTTTCAGACGCATGCTCAGACATAACACACCATACACATTGTTCCATTTCACCTTCGGCAAGAGGGTATTGGGACTGCCGACACTTTTGTTTCGACCAAAAGTTTACCTTAGGCCTCCAGTCACTCGGTATTTGGAAAAAGGTTACCTCAGGCCTCTAGCCACCTCCATCTTTCACCCCTCGCCTGACGACGGTCCAAGACCGAAACGTTGTATTTACCTCATCCCACGCTTTTTTCTTCTTTTCTTTACCTTGACGTAGCCTTTTTGGGCTTTTTAGGGTTTAGACGTTTTAGTTTCTGGACATTGGCGTTTTAGGCTGCCAGTCTTTTAGCGCTTTTACTGTCATTTGTATCATCTTTTTAGGGTCCTAGGTCATTCCCACAACACTCTGCGGCTTATGGCACCCTATCTTCAGCAGGCCTTCCGAGAACTTATTATTAAGTATATACGTGGAAATAACTAAGAGAAAAGAAGACCCTCGACACGGGTAGGAGTGCCCCAGGCTGGAGCGCAACCGGAGTTACAAAGGAGGCCCTAATAGCCACGCAATGTGTCTCCAAACCAGTAGTGATACGACATAGAGGCCATTGTAGTGATAGAGGAGGCCCTCGCGACAGAACGCTGAGGGAGGCCCTGAGCCTGCCGTGGAGGCCCACAAGCTGTGGTGAGACCGAAGGCCGATTTTTACTCTACCGTGGAATGAACAAGCTGTAGCAGGAGGCCCTCACAATTGTAAACGAAGCTTAAATATCGCAGATAATGTGTTTAAAAAACGACAGGGAAGTCTTTGAAATTATGAGTGCTGGGGAGGGCTTAAGAGGGCCCCTGTCGGTTATGGAGTTGCACGATTGTTGACAGAGAATAGCGCGGGCGGACCGCGCAGCCACCCCCTTGGCTACGCTCCTGCCCCTCCCCCATTCCCACCCTTTTATTAATGCATAAATGTTTGCACCAATATGCGCAGTGAACTTTTCTCGGGGATTTTCTTCTACCGATAAGGGAAGGTTCGCTTTCTGTTTATCTTTCGGAGGAATTCTGAGATCACGAAATCTTAACATGTCAAGGCAGAAAGGAGAAAATTCTCACCGCCCTGGATGGACGGGATCAGATGACCAGCCTCGGGGGGCCTCTGAGTGTGAGGCTCGGACTGGCCTTGTTCACTGCACGAACACTTCATTTCATTTGGATTGACCTTGTTCACTGCAAAGCACGAGCGCTGGTCTCGGGGGCCCTCGAGCTTGGATTTTGGGAATCCCAAGAATCAGCCTCGTAGAGGCCCCGAACATCTGTCTCGTGCCCACTGAGCATGTCACGCAGGCCTTCAAAGCTTGGTCTCGGGGGGCCCTCGAGGATCGCCCTCGGGGGCCACCCGAACCTGGTCTCTTGGGCTCCTAGAGCGATGTTAAGGACCGATGTTTGGGGGCTCCGAGACTGATTCTCGAGGGCTTCCAAGACCAAGCTCGTGGGCCCCCGAGAGCGATGCTCGCGAGTTTCCGAGACAGATGTTAGAGGATTCAAGAGACCGATTCTCAGCGCCCTCAACTCGAGAGTGATGCTTGGGGGCCTCGGGACCGATTTTTGGGCCCTCTAACCCTCGCCCCGGCGGGGATGGTAAAGGTGTAAACCCCCTCGGGGTTTTTTTCCGGCGGCGCGAAAAAACGGCGGCGCAAAGCGCCTCTGTACTTGGCGCACCTTATCCTTGATCAATGCCGCAACTTTCCCGTAAAATTTTAAGGTTGGGTCATCTCAGTTCAGGTCACCAGTGCAGGTTAAGTGACCTCACCTAAAAAAAATGTTTGAGGTGGCATACGCAAGAAATGGGTGAATCTATCGGATTGAAACTTATACCACATAATGGGCCCACGGAGTGATTCAAAATGTATTCCAGGATTTTTCATATCGATAACTAAGGTCAAGTACGGATCATGACCTCTCCATTGGAAATACATGGGGAAACCAGAAATTGGGCTGTATTTGTGAACTGACACAGCTGAGAATACCTTCATATTCTCCAAATCGTAGCATCCTGGGCCCCTTTCAAGGTTCATGTTGTAATTTTTGACCTGTGGTCTCTGAGAGGTCATCTGGGGCTACTTAAACAGTTTTCCGACTTAAGTCAATATCTTTTCATGAAATGATACAGTTTTTGTTTTGATCGATTGCGTTTGGATTGCTTTTTTTGCGATTCGATTGATATGCATATTGATTATGCTAGGTCAAAATGTGGCCTTGTCCTGACCTGAGGTCAGGTGATTTTTTGTGTTGTTTTTTCTTATTTTCATTTCTGTATATGTCTCTGCCTCTGTATGTTCATACACATCATTCGATTTCCCGTGGCGAGAGGAAGCGAATGGTGCCTGAAAATTATTCTAACTCAACTCTGCCCGATGCTAGAGCCCAAAAACTACTCGAAATGCCACCCTCTTTGACCTGTCATGACCTCAATATTGACTTGAGCCAAAAAGTGACCGATATAGTTTCTTCATGAATTTGTATGAGCCAGCGTTTGCGTTTGTTTTTTTATCCCGCGTAGGGGCCGAGTTCGAGGGGGTGTGTTCAAACAACCCCTCCCCACCAGGGTCGAAGTTGGCTCGGAGGCCCACGGGGGCGCGGTTTTAAGATATGCCTCTGTGAATCCCAGGAGCATCCACCTCGGCGAGCATCACATCCTCAACACTCACACATTCCACGAGCATCACTCTTGGAGACCCCGAACTTGGTTTCAAGCAGCGGTCTCGGGTCCACCCCATAGTGATATTTGGTGGCCCCCGGGATTGATGCTCAAGACCAATTTTCGGGGGGCTCCTGAGACTGATTGTCGAGGGATTCCAAGACCAAGATCGGAAGCCCCAATAGCTGTTCTCGGGGGCTCGCGAGACCAATTTTCGGAAGCCTTGGGGGCCCACTGAGACCAATACTCGTGATTTACATTGAAGAGGGTCAACCCAAGAGGTGTCCGCGGACCCCAAGGACCCACTTAGCTGCTCCACTGATTCAAGCACACCCTAATAATCACACTGAAGCAAGAGCCAATCACCATAGGCGGATCCAGGGGAAAGGGGGCACGTCCCCCATCGACCCTCGGCGCCCCTAAAATGGTCACGGTGCCCCCCACCCCTGAAAGGTCGATGGCACCCCCTGAAATGTCGCTCCCCCAGGATTTGGCGCCCATCTGATAGGTTTTGCCGGTGAAAAGTGGCGCCCTCCGGACCGGATGGCGCCCCCCGAAAGGTGCCCCCTCCCCCGATTGGCAATCCTGAATCTGCCTATGCCAAGCACACCGAAACCAACCAAAATCAGGCCGTAGAAGCAAACCCCAACACCGAAACGGATCCCCAAATATCCCATGCGAGGGGGCTATAGCCCCCAATAGCCCCCCTCATCCCCCCTGGTTGTGCCACCGTACCCACTCCACTCTGCCTTACGCTTTTTAATGTGAATAATGGGGCTGGTCCAGTGGGGGCTGGTTGGAGAAATATGTTCCATTTTCAGTGTGAGAGTGGAGGGTGATTCTGAGCAGTATTTTTTCCAAGCTGGTGTTAATTAGATAGTTGGTTACCGGGGTCGCATCATCGATTTCTAACTGGACTGGCGCAGTAAAAGACAGCACCTTACTCCATCTCCCTTCTCTGGCAGAAGGTCAGCTCTGACCTGTAATGACAGGTTGGCTATCTGGCCTGCTTGCGCGGACTTGTGGCTCCTCTGCCCCATAAGAGCTGTGAAACGGAGCTGGGGACGAGCTTAATGCCTGGCCCGCGGTACAGGTAGGAGACGTGGAGGTGCAGCAGCAAACGTTCGCCGAGGCTCTGAGTGAGCCGGGCCTGGCTTTCGTAGCCGCCAAGTTCGATGGCATCCTCGGCATGGCCTTCCCCACCATCTCCGTGGACGGCGTCACGCCCGTCTTCAATAACATGGTGGCACAGAAGGGCGTGGACGACGCCATCTTCTCCTTCTACCTCAGCAGGTGAGGAGTTGATTCGTTAGTGTGGGTCATGTTTGGAGGAGAGGTTGGGGCTGACCTCGGAGGAAGGATTTTGAATGTGAAGGGCAGCCCCCACCGGGAATCAAGCGTCCATATAACTTCTGGTGTACATGGGTAGGAAATAAGTATTGTTGCTTGTATAAAAGATACTGTGGCCCAGCGAGACGCCACATGAACAGCTTAGCGCTGGCGAGGGTGGGTGCTGCGGGGACCCCCACGCTGGCGAGGGCGGGTGCCGCGGGGACCCCCACGCTGGCGAGGGCGGGTGCCGCGGGGACCCTCACGCTGGCGAGGGCGGCTGCCGCAGGGACCCTCACGCTGGCGAGGACGGTTGCCGCAGGGACCCTCACGCTGGCGAGGGCGGGTGCCGCGGGGACCCTCACGCTGGCGAGGGCGGCTGCCGCAGGGACCCTCACGCTGGCGAGGGCGAGTGCCGCGGGGACCCTCACGTTGGCGAGGGCGGTTGCCGCAGGGACCCTCACGCTGACGAGGATGGTTGTTGCAGGGACCCTCACGCTGCCGAGGGCGGCGAACTGATCCTGGGCGGCTCCGACCCGGCGAAGTACGAGGGTGACTTCACCTATGTACCCGTCGACAAGCCTGGCTACTGGCAGTTCAACATGGACGGGTGAGTACACGGCGCGTCGCCCTGCGCCTGCGGCGCTGCACCGATAGACCGTGTTGGAAGTGCCGTGTGCCTGTGTTAAAGCTGCGGCCCGGTCAGTCTTCCGCTGCGCCAGGCAGAAGGGCGAACACTGCTGCAGCATCCAAGCGCACTGCCGCCCTTTGGGTACGTTGCAAGCATGGAAATTAAGGCTATGTGCTAACGCTGCACTTTGTGCGATTTCCTCGTTTTTCTGTGCTCAAGGAAAAAATTTGGTGCCTGTTATCCTTCTATGGATGACGGGAGGCACTTAAGGACACCCAGTGGCATTTCTTGTTGAAGACTCGACGGTAATTATTCATTTCAGGCACTTGGGCTTGCGTCGGTCTGTGGCTTTCATGGCTTTCGTTACTTTCGGATCTCCCATGTTCTGTTCTTGTGGATTATGGTTTGGTGGATCGTTGTTTGGATTTGTTATCTAGAAAGGTCTGCCACCACTTAAAAGAGGGAGTCAGACGTACCCCCATCGGAATCCCAGGGACCCCAGAAACCCTACGTTAATACCAATAACACAATTTTAACGAGTTGCGACACGCCTTGCTCGGAAAGGAAAACAACCAAGATACCTTTACTTAAAGGTAGGTTCAAGAGGGATTCCTCCACGCCCGAGTGACGTCACACGGGCGTGGAGGAATTCCTTCACCATTGGAGCCGTGTGTTAAATTTTTGGTAATGGCAGTTCCCGATTACGAATTTGTGAGAATACACGGTAATCAAGTGTATCCCAAATGCAATGAATAATCTTTTTATTTTCGATTATGGGCCTCTTTCTGCAAAAATTCGGATATTTAATCATTTAATTTTCCCATGTTATATGCTACGAGGTGTGACGTCACATCCGGTGATCTGCGCTTGCTGTTGGAGGGGGCTGGAAAACAACATAGAAATCATAAAAAACATAGAAGAAGGCGTGTTTTTCAGGCTCCTGAAAAGAGGTTAATTCTCCACTTATAACGGAGTCTCAATGGTCAAAAGTGAGCTCTACAGCGAGGAAATTTAATTTTCTAACAATCCTAAATTTATGCTGACTTGATCAGCATATCACAAAGCACTAAGTGAAAAAAGTTTGAAGATTTAGAAACAAATTTTAGAATCTAGAGATTTTACCAACGTGTAATTTTTCATAACATTGTTTGATTTCCTGCCGTACCGCGCGAGACATTATTACTAGAATGAACCTCCTCGAGAACGCCTCTGTGCATTAGTGAAAAACTCAACGAAATCTCAGCTAAGAAAAGAAGAAAAGCAAGGAAGGAAGAATATTTCAGTGTGTGATGCAAGTTTGGGATGAAAAAGGGCTCCAAGAGTGTTCATAGAGTTATCAAGAGTGTTCTGTGAAACCTGTGTGCATCAAAATTTTAAGCTTATTTCTTTATTAAACTAATGAATAGCTGGTGCATGAAATGTGAGGTATAATGTAAATAGTTTTAAACCCTTTGTTAGTCCCGATAACTTTGGTTTCTCAGGTTTGTGGTTTCTTCCTGCTTTCTACTCTAATTATGTGGTCAAGCTAACTCTTACCCTTCGGGCGGACCAATCATTGCAATACTATGATCTGCATTAGTGGTTAAATAGGATATTACTTAATACCCAATCTTAATTTTACAGACCATGTCACAAATTCTGATAACATGGCACCAGTTTCAGTTAAATATATTGACAACCGATTTGATAGACTCACTCAAGAAAATGAACAACAAAAAAAGGAACTATGGGATCTTAGAGAAGAATTTACAAATATGAAAGCGGGCTTCGAGGAACTTCAGTTCCTAGTGTCTGAAAACATCGAGAGACGGGAAGCAGTCGAGACCAACTTAGCATCTGTAGCCACGAAGTGCTCCACACTAGCCAATGATCTAGCTAGTGTACATGAGAGATGCTCGACACTTGCCGGTAAGCACAATGAACTCAGTTCAATACTTGAGCTTCAGTGTCAATACTCCCGCATGGGAACCCTTCTATTATCAGGGGCAGTCATTCCCGAGTTTAGAGTTGAAGAAAACACCAAACACATGATTCTCTGGGTCATTCAGGAATACCTGGGGATCAGTATCCATCCCTTAGCTGTCACAGCCTGCCATAGACTTAGGAACAGGGGTACCGTCCTTGTGCGCTTTGCAAACAAGGATGAACGGGAAGGCGGTGTATCGAAAACGTTTCTCTCCAGTGAAGCATGGTCTCCTAGTACATGAAAGCCTGACCTCCAGTAGGTTAGCTGTAGTGAAATTAATCAAAGAGATGCATTACCCAAAAGAACAATCTCCTTTCCTCACCCATTACACCAACCAGGGAAGAATCTTCATCAGACCTAAAGGCTCCACTCAAGCCGTGGAAGTGGAAGTGGGTGCTACCAAGGCAGACATCCTTGCTCTATGCCCAGGGATAACCAACAAGGGAAATGATAACTCAGCCCCTAACAGGCAACTGCCTATGGGTCCACATAAGTCTGGCCCCTCTCAAAACCAGGGTAGCAGGGTTAGTCCTATGGGAGAAAAAGCTGGCAACCCTAGGCCCATTGTCACCTCCAACCCACTCCCTGATAGTGGAGAAACTCATCTGAAATCTGCTGATGCTTCTCTTCGCTCCCTGACTGGTGGATCGGTGTTGGGAGCTGGCTTCCCTACATCGAATGCAAGGGCACCCTCAAAACTCTTAGGTGACAGACTTGGTGCAGTTTCTGTTGCAGGGGGTGTTGTAAATGGGCCCACTCCGCTGCCCGATTCTAATGGGGGCGTAAGATTGTCCCAGCTGCTATCTCTGCTGATACAAACAAGACCCTGACTGCCTGTGGTATGGCAGACGCTCCATCCTTCAGTGATAATAGATCAGGTAAGATATCTGAGGAGCTCCCTCCCGGTCCTTCCGACACTCATCGACCAGATCTGTGTGTAGCGACGATCTCTCATGAGCCATCCTATGCACCAGTGCAGACTAGACGTAAATTCAAGACTTCTTACCTGTAAACATATGTATCTGTCTAACCCTCTGTTCATATCACCAGAACTGTTTCTCTCATATCGGTATTTGTTTTCCTTTCCGTATCCTATAATCATGTTCCCTTCTATCCTGAGGCTGACATTGATGTCAGCCGTATAAAGTATTGTTGTTACTTTCTGCTCCATATGTCTTAGAACATGTATTGGTTGGTTGGTCCGTCTGTCGCTGTAAAAGAAACAAACTAAAATCAGTTTAGTTCTTTGTCTTCTCTGTAAAGTTCTGTAGGGTTTATAGATTAAGAGAACACCTTTTCTCTCATTAGTCCGTAAGCTTCGTTAGTTCTTGCACCTTGCTAACGAGTTTCTACCGAATCTGCCCTTCAGCCCTCTGTAATCGAATTCCAGAATCAATTTTCTATTTTTTGAACTCGTACTGCTACCATCATTACTAGATTTTCTCCTCAGTTTTCTCCTCTAGATTCTTCTACTGACATTAATTCTAACCCACTATCTGACTCGTTACATGCTGTGCTTAATAAATGCAAGTATATCGATATAAGTGCACAATTACATCATGAAAATAAGGGTCTTAATATCATTCATATTAATATTCGCTCCTTGCTCTCTTGACTCTCTTGTTCTGTTGCTCAATCAACTAAATGTGAAGCCTGATATTATTCTAGTATCTGAAACCTGGTTAGACCCTTCACTTACATCATCATATCAGATCGATAACTACCGACTTGAAACTTCAAACCAGAGTGGGTCTAGAGGTAAGGGAGCAGCAATTTATATTTCCAATGACATTCCATATACTAGGCGAAATGCTCTTGAGCTGAGCAACGCCCACTTTCAATCTGTTTTGATTGAAATTCAGCCAAGGAAGTCCAGAAATGCAATCATTGGTTCGCTTTACCGCTCTCCCTCATATCAAACCCTTGAATTCATTGAATATTTCGAAAACCTTCTTGAAGAAATAGGCAGGGAGCCAAAACATGCCATGCTAGGGGGCGATTATAACATCGATCTACTAAAATAAGACACATCTGAAAGCAGCGCCCAATTTTTCAATATGGTATCTGCAGCCGGCTGTTTTCCATGCATATCCCTCCCTACTAGAATAACAGCAACTTCCAATACCCTGATCGATAACTTTATTAGTAATGACCTATCCATCATCACCCAAAACAACGTTCTGCTGTCCGATATCAGTGATCATTTGCCGATTTCAATTACCGTTAATATAAACTACACCAAGCCAAATAAAAAACTCCAAACTAGCAACCTGTTTGACTTTAGGAAAACAGATTCCCTGAAGCAAAACCTTATTCCAAAACTTGCACAAGTATATGCGATCGATGGTGCGGAGGAGGCTGCAGCCTTCCTAATAATACAATTAAAGAAGAATTATCTAAGTTAACTATAAAAAAATCAATAGGAAAAAAGTGCCGATCCAGCCATTGATATCGAACAATATTCTAAGCTGCATCAATCCGAAAAATAAACTATACAAAATATCAATTCATAACCCTACTGCTGAAAATGGAACTAAGTTTAAACAACGTTCTCAACGTTCTCAATAGCGTGATCCGAAGTGGAAAAAGACTACTTCAAAAGAAAAATAGAAGAATTCAGAGCTAATCCTAAAAAATTATGGCAGATTCTTCTTGGCCTTACTCGCAAAAATAAGCAACGACCTCCACCCCCTGACACATTTAAAGCTGGGGATGCAACCCTTCATGACCCTTCTGCTATAGCGAATACCTTTAACAATTTTTTTGCCACAATTGGCTCTACCTTAGACGCAAAGCTTCCCAGTGCCTCCACAGATCCTATGCATACTCTGCACAACCTTCATCAGCCTGTTGAATCCTTCGAATTCCAACAAGTAAATGCTCCTACTATATCCAACACAATTAAGGACTTGACAAACACTGGTGGGGGAGAAGACGGACTTAGTTCTAAAATCCTTAAAACAATTCCTGACATTATCTCTCCAATTTTAGCTTTTATTTTCAACAAATGTATAACTCAAGGAATTTTCCCCTCCTGCTTAAAACATGCAGTGATCATACCAGTATTAAAATTTGGGGATCCATCAAATTTCAATAGCTATAGACCAATTGCCCTTTTGAGTACTATCTCAAAAGTATTCGAAAAAATTGTTTATTATCAGATGGTTAACTTCCTGAATTGGCACAAAATTTAGTACTCCCATCAATTTGGGTTCAGGAGAAAGCACAGCACCTACATGCCGATCGCTCTTCTTTACGATCTTATAACCTCTTCTCTTGCAAACAAAAAAGTTTGTGCAACAATTTACCTGGATCTTTCGAAGGCTTTTGACACTGTAAATCATGACATTCTGCTCAAAAAGCTACATTTTCATGGCTTTCAGGACTTTTCCCATGATTTCCTGTCATCCTATCTTCAAAACAGGACACAGACAGTGAAATTCAACAATACCTGTTCACAAAATAGTCTCACACTTAGAATGGGTGTACCACAGGGATCTGTTCTTTCGCCCCTTCTATTTCTTTTTTATATTAATGACATACATCTCAGCTCGCAAACCCCTAAATTTTTACTTTTCGCTGATGATACTGCTCTCGTATACACATCTGACAATATTGACCAACTACAAAGTATAACCACAAATAGCCTACCTGAAGTGGCTATTTGTTATTGGCTGGTGGGAAATCGTCTCACGCTGAACGCTAATAAATCTGTCTACCAGGTATACCATTACTCTGAACCTGCCTCTCAGATTCAGATTTCAATTAATAATACCATCATACAAAGATTTTTTAGTGCTAAATACCTTGGGATAACTATTGACGAGGATCTAAAGTGGAAATCTCAAATAAAAAACACAGAAGACACGATTGCCCGGAACATTGGGCTTATAAACCGTATCAAATACATTCTGGATTCAAGATACATCATCATGCTCTATAATTCACTTATGCTCCCATATCTTAATTATTGCTCCGAACTATGGGGAGTAACGTATTCCTCTCGGCTGACTAGACTTATAACTCTCCAAAAGAAGATGGTGAGAATAATTGCCAAGGTCGGCGTTCGTGATCACACATCGAATCTTTTTAAGGAATTAAAAATTCTGAAACTTCAGGATCTTGTTAAACATTCGCTCCTCCTCATCCTCCACTCACACCTTGCAAATAATCTCCCCCTTCCTCTAGCTGAAAAATTTACAATCACCCAATCAAATCATGACAGAGTCATGAGAACCGGAGATCACTTTACAGTTCCATTCGCTCCCACTAATTACCGCAATTTCTCACTCTTTATAGCTGCTCCAATCACCTGGAATGATGTAATCGTCCCAAATATACGGTCTCTAGATGACGTTCCTGTCTCTCGATCGTTTTTCAAGACTGTTACTAAGCGTATATTTTTAGACACCTATTGGAATTATTGTCCCGGACATATTTGCTACAATATTTGCTTCTTCGCATCTCACCATTCCTATCGCCCGTAGATTCTACAATAAGATTTAAGGCTGCCAACTACTAATATCTTATTTACCCAAAGCTACAAATGATATCTCACACTGCTTGCACCAGTTCTATGGGATTAAACACCCTTATTAATATAGTAAATAGTCTTACGTTTTGACTTCAATATGTGCACAGACAAGCAGGATGCCCTTCAAGCTCTGCTTCTTGCCCCTCCTTGTCTTAATTTTTATCATCTATATGAAGGACTAATTCCTAATATGAAGACGGTGCCAACAGAAATATCAATGCACTCCAACCTCAACTAGCCTAGGATTGTACTCGCTGTCCATCCAATCTACTGACCCTGGTGGCGCTGACTCGCTGTCGAAATGCCTACCAATCCGTCATAGCGCTGATAGGTGGCGCCACGTCTGTGGTAGGCCACCCAAGCAGTGGCATGAGTTGCCCTTGAGGTCAACCGGCAGGAAGTGTGGGAGAACATGAAGCAAGTGTTTCAACCAAGAGTAGTGCTTCTAGGAAGAGAAGGAACAGAAGATCATCTGCCTTTATCAGCTCACTCCACAACACAGAGAAGCAAAACGAGTATTCTCTCATAGACTTCCTCTTCATCACTGGGCGCAGGTCTCGAAAGCTCGACATGTTGTCTCGATCCAGCATCAAAGACAGGTTCTCCAACCCAGACTTCTTGTCCTCCTGAGCTCAGCTACCAGATGCTACAGGTTTACAGCTGGTTATACCAGTGGTGGAAGCACTGAGCCAGTGGGATGCACAAACTGGCTCTTTTTTGGATAATTGCATTTTCAAAAAGTGTTTGTATGGATACAATATAGGTCATGGTTACTATACTAAGGCAAACATCTACGGCTAAAATCGTGTGAGAACTATCTTATTAATTTCCTGTCCTGCCTTGCAGCGAGCTCCGTACTCAAACGTTTTCAAGCTCTTTTTAACGAAACTGTGTGTGTGTGTGGTGTGTGTGTGTGTGGTGTGTGTGTGTGTGGTGTGTGTGTGTGTGTGTGTGTGTGTGTGTGTGTGTGTGTGGTGTGTGTGTGTGGTGTGTGTGTGTGTGTGTGGTGTGTGTGTGTGTGTGTGTGTGTGTGTGTGTGTGTGTGGTGTGTGTGGTGTGTGTGTGTGGTGTGTGTGTGGTGTGTGTGTGTGTGTGGTGTGTGTGTGTGTGTGTGTGTGTGTGTGTGTGTGTGTGTGTGTGTGTGTGTGTGTGTGTGTGTGTGTGTGTGTGTGTGTGTGTGTGTGTGTGTGTGTGTGTGTGTGTGTGTGTGTGTGTGTGTGTGTGTGTGTGTGTGTGTGTGTGTGTGTGTGTGTGTGTGTGTGTGTGTGTGTGTGTGTGTGTGTGTGTGTGTGTGTGTGTGTGTGTGTGTGTGTGTGTGTGTGTGTGTGTGTGTGTGTGTGTGTGTGTGTGTGTGTGTGTGTGTGTGTGTGTGTGTGTGTGTGTGTGTGTGTGTGTGTGTGTGTGTGTGTGTGTGTGGTGTGTGTGTGTGTGTGGGGGGTGGGGGTGGGGGGGGGGGGGGGGGGGGGGGGTGTGTGGTGTGTGTGTGTGTGTGTGTGTGTGTGTGTGTGTGTGTGTGTGTGTGTGTGTGTGTGTGTGTGTGTGTGTGTGTGTGTGTGTGTGTGTGTGTGTGTGGTGTGTGTGTGTGTGTGTGTGTGTGTGTGTGTGTGTGTGTGTGTGTGTGTGTGTGTGTGTGTGTGTGTGTGTGTGTGTGTGTGTGTGTGTGTGTGTGTGTGTGTGTGTGTGTGTGTGTGTGTGTGTGTGTGTGTGTGTGTGTGTGTGTGTGTGTGTGTGTGTGTGTGTGTGTGTGTGTGTGTGTGTGTGTGTGTGTGTGTGTGTGTGTGTGTGTGTGTGTGTGTGTGTGTGTGTGTGTGTGTGTGCACTTGTACGTCGTGACTACCGAGGCTAGTTTATGATTACACGTCGGACTACCGAGGTCCGCATGCCACTACCGAGGACATTTTTTGGGGCTCGGTATTTTCAATGCTGAAATTGCGTTCTTTGATTGTTTCTTGTCGTAAAATATTGTTTTTAGCCGGTCCTCATTTTTGTCGATTTTATGAGATTTGTGTGACGGCTTTGTGTGATACGCGGACGAAGCCATTTGTGTGAGTTTGTCAGACGGAAAAATAGTGGTGAACCGCAAGAAAGTGAAGTGCTCAACTATTGTTTCATAGCAAAGTACTATTTTTCTTCCTTACAAAATTATCGAAAATAATTAACTCAAGCATAATATACAACTTTGGTGAATTTTTCATTTAGTTTTTTAACAAACATGTAGTGACCGAGGAAGTGTTGACAGTTGGTTTCTCACCACTATACCGTCCGGCGTCCACCATTGCTGCTCAGTTTTTCAGACCGCAGGTATGTGTGCAATCGCAGAAGGCCGTGAAACATGCTTGTGAAGTTAGGTATTTTATTGGTGTGATATTTTAGTTGAGTGTGAGGAGGTGAACAATTTTTAATGTCTCTTTTTTCACTGGAGGATTCAAGACTGGTAGAGTTTTGGGAAGTGCCAACAGGTAGGTTCAGGCACATAGGCGCAGGAACGTCCAGAATATTGGAGGGGCCAGCCAAACTTCCAAATGAAGCTGACAAGGAACTTTCCATGCTACGACCAAGAATTCTTTGAATTTGGACTCCTCGTTGCCGTCTGCACCGTCTGATTATTAAAATGTCCGACTTCCGCCTATTTTGGCTGAGATGAGTGTGATTATTAATTGTTTTTGGCCAGATTTTGGAGCTGCCATGGCCCCTGGTCCCTCTGTTTCTACGCCTGTGTTCAGGTAGGTACGAACCTAGGTACAGAGATTACATCGGGGGAGTATAGTGCATAGGCGGATCCAGGAATGCCGATCGGGGGGGACGACTTCCGGCCCGGGGGGCGCCACTTTTGACCGACAAAACCTACCAGATGGGCGCAAAATCCTATCGGTGGGCGACGATTTTCGCATCCTGGGGTGACGGGGGGGTAGGAAGTAGCATTTCAGGGGGCACTATCGACCTTTCAGGGGCGCTGTGACCACTTCATGGGGCGCCGAGGGTCGATCGGGGGGGGCACGTGTCCCCCTGGATCCGCTTATGGTATAGTGGCATGACTTCCTGGATGCCCGAAGCTGAAATAAATCTTTGGGACATCATTACTGGGTAATTAGGGGCCGGATAAAGGCAGGGGCGGACGCAGATCCAAGTTTTTTTGGGGGGGCAAACCCATGTCTGCCTATCCTCCTGGGGGAGGGGCGGGGGGTGTTACGTGCAATTTGGGTGCTCGACAGACCTAGTATAAGCTGTCTCTCCAAATCATGATCGCTCTTCTGGGGGGGGGCGAGCGAATATTTTTTGCTCTACAGACCTAACACCTTAAAAAAATTCAGGAGTTTGGGGGTGCCAAAAGATAGTTTGGCCCCCACCCCTCCAGCGCTTTGGGGGAATGGCCGGAATGCCCCCCTGCGTCCGTCAATGGATACAGGCGAATGGTTAGGGAGCTATGGAACCCAAAATCATGAAAAGCATATTTAAATGTTTTTTTTAAGAACATAGGCGAAAATCGGGTGGTCGGGGGCAAGGGGTTTTTGGTCGTTAGTGGAGCTTAGAATCGTGAAAAACATATTGATATGGTTGTTTAAGAAAATGGGCGAAAATCGGGTGGTTGGGGTAGGGAGCTTTTTGTCACCCCCTGGATCCACCCCTGGGGCCAGTCTGTAGCATGAACGTAGAGCTTCGTCACTGGCCGCCCCCACCCCCCCCCACTCGAAAGATCTGTGGCGACACCTCTACACCCATAGGGGTTTGTATAGAACTTGTACTACCCTACCTATCTACTAGTGTTGTTAACCCATCCAGAAACCCCCTCCCCTTCCGAATAGAACAGAGATATCCACCCATGGTCTGTAGGACGTATGAATGTGATGTTTGCTAAAACAATCTGATTCCATAGGACTATGATGGAACTAAGTGCACGCCAGTTTTTCCTCCTTTTTGGATCACTTCCGGACACAAAAAAGAAATTCAATTTTTTAGACCTTACATGAGTTACTTGATCCTTCGATAATTATTCCTGGGATAGGTAGCTACTTTGCCTTTTTACTCTAATTTCTGCCTAGCCTAAGAAGCTTTCTTAGAGGCCATGCTGACTTCAAAATCGTATCAATAATTGAAGTAGAAAGATCCAGACCATTGGAATTGACATGCCCACTCTCAGTGGCGGCTTGTTGCAATAGGTACCCAATGTTGTGGATGCTTTATGAATACCCTATGAGGGTTAAATTGGGTAGATCTGCGTTTTGGTGATCTCACTGATTAGCACATATTGGATCACAAGCAGACATACCCAAAATACCTAGACTTACCTATTTTCAGACTCATTGGACAAATGACTAGACGCCTTCGCTTTTCCATTAACACGCGCCCGCTGGGGTCCCTTGCATGACGCGCCCCGGTGGGGGCGTTTTCCGCCCCCTCCGTATCTCGTTCCCCACGAAAGCTAAAGGAAAATTACGGGCTGCGTTCGAAAGCTCTTGACAAGACGAAGCGAATTTATACGAAGTATCTTTATGTCAGGTCACTATTGAGGTCAGCATAGGTCAAAGAATCCTCCATAGGCTTACAACAGAACAGTGTACATTTCCCTCTCTAAATCTGCCCTCAGGAGAGCTAGAGCAAATATTTATGCATCATTGGATTCCCCTCATCGCGGCAAATCGAATGATGTATAATATGACCTTGCTAGGTCAAATAGTGAAAATGACCTGACCTCGATCTTGGTCAGGGTCACAGAGTGACCTGGTATGGTCATGCTGCATATTGATCGACTTCCCGTGACAATATAAACACAATGCAAGCAGAATTGGAGCTTTATCTCAATTCAATGAGAAGTTATTGGCAAAACAATCACTTTCTGCTCCCGTGACCTGATATGACCTTTGAGAGGTCAGATGCTCAAAAAACTTAACACGCGCATTGACGGGGGCGGGTACCCGCCCCCCTCGGGTTTTTCGGAGACAGTAGAAAAACAGCGGCGCGTAGCGCCGCCGTACTTGGTATACCTTTTCCCTCATCATTTTTACAACTTCTGTGAAAATTTTAAGGTTAGGTCATCTCAGGTCAGGTCACCAGTACAGGTCAAGTGACCCGACCTCAAAAAAAGTTTAAGATAGCATAAGTCGGAGCAGGATGAACTTATCCGATTGAAACTCATATCACATAATGGCCCCACCGAGCTCTCTAACATATATTCCGGTATTTTTGATATCGATGACCTAAGGTCAGGTACGAGGCATGACCTCTCCATTGGAAATACATTGGGAAAATGGTTTTTACGGAATAACTCAGTCACGGATGGTGATAGAGCATTTATTTTAGCTGCATTAGACTCGCCTGGGCTTTGCGGTTCTAATGATATACATTTTATATAATTTGACCCTGACCTGACCTCAGGTCAGGTCAAATCCTTGATTTGACCTAGCAAGGTCAAATTATATATCATTCGATTCGGCTTGCTCAGAGGATTCATATAGTTCAAGTCGTTTTGCTCTATCTTTAGATGTAATGCCCGAAAAACTGAATTTTACATGTTATCCCTACGACGGGCATGTTTTGACCTCTCGTGACCTTAAATGTGACTTGACAAAAATATGGTTCAAATGTTTTCGATGGAGAAGTGGATGGGCAGCCCAACGCCGTTTACCGTTTTTCGCTACCTACCGTGGTTCTCGAGATCTTAGGGGGCGGGTACCCGCCCCCCCCGTCAATGCGAAGGTGGCTCAGACCCCCGTCAATGCGCGTGTTAAGTTTATGGTCAAGATTGTGGTAAGAATAGGCATTTTGAGGATTTTCAGCCTTATCTATCCAGTATTTCCTGAAAACGAGTCCATTCTATTTTTCACCATAGACTTATAATGGAGTAAACAAAAAATTGACCCCACCTTAGGTCACCAATATCAAAATTCCGAGATAGCAGATTTGTAGAACCTAATGACCTTATCAGATTGTGAAAGTTTCAAACTGATCGGTTTGCTAATGTTCCCTGGGCGCTGCTTCAAACTCGTAATTTTAGGTTTTGAGGTCGGGTCACTTGACCCTGAATAGCTCCTTGACCTGACATGACCTTAACTAAAAAATGTGGTCAAATGTGTAAAATTAATCAGGAATAAGGTACCGTAAGGTTCGTTGTTCTGCGTCTCTTTGTTCTTGAGCTATCTGGGAAAAACCAGGAGGGGGGATGAATTTCGCCCCCCAGCGGGCGCGTGTTAAGTCTAGTATAAGTGAAAGTCTAGTCCTAAGGACTATCTACATCTCCCAATGTAGTTATTTCTTTTGGGTATGTTTTTATTATTTTTAATTTAGAGTACTCCACCAGCACGTCCTCAATTAATTTTCACTTACCTTAGAAATCTACCCAAAAATGGTGCAGCCACTTAAAGTGATTAGCCACTTTTGCTTTTCTATTAAGGCTAGCATGAATGAAAGCCTAGTCCCAAGAACTAAACACTTGCTTTCAATATTTTTGTTTTAAATTTTTTCTCGGCTACAAAGCAACTTTTCACTTATCAGTCATGATCCAAAGCAAGCTATTTGATTGCTTTGTCACTGATAAGCACATTGGGACATACGCGGATCCAGGATTGCCGATCGGGGGGGCACCTCCCCGGGGGGCGCCATCCAGACCAGGGAGGGGGCGCCACTTTTGACCGGCAAAACCTATCAGGTGGGCGCCAAATCCTATCGGTGGGCGCATATTTTCGCATCCTGGGGGGAGGGGGTGGGAAGCGACATTTCAGGTGGGCGCCATCGACCTTTCAGGGGGCGCCGTGACCATTTCAGGGGGCGCCGAGGGTCGATCGGGGGGGCACGTGCCTTCCTTTGCCCCCCTGGATCCGCCTATGCATTGGGACCCAAGCCGAAACGCGGGTAGTCACTTCACACTACGGTTAGTCAATAACTCTGTGTGGAACTGAGTTGAATGTCTTTTACTAGATCTCTTGATATATTTAACATTTTACTATCAAGCTCTTCGATTTGTTTACTAAAAAGCACACATTTTGTTGTGATGCAAGCCGAAAAGCGAATAGTTGCTTTAAACTAAGGTTAATCAATAACTTATTGGAAAAGTAAGTTGAAGTTCTTCAAGTAGATATTTTATTTGTTAACACGCGCATTGACGGGGGTCTTAACCACATTCGCTTTGACGAGGGGGCGGGTACCCGCCCCCCTAAGATCTCGAGAACCACGGTAGGTAGCAAAAAACGGCAAACGGCGTTTGGTTGCCCATCCACTTCTCCATCGAAAATATTTGAACAATTTCTTGTCAGGTCACATTTAGGGTCACGAGAGGTCAAAACATGCCGTAATAGGGATAACATGTAAATTAAGCTTTTCGGCCATTAAATCTGAACAAATAAAGATAGAGCAAAACCACATAAGCTATATGAATCCTCGCAGTAAGCCGAATCGAATGATATATAATTTGACCTTGCTTGGTCAAATCAAGGATTTGACCTGACCTTAGGTCAGGTCATTGTCAAATTATATAAAATGCATATCATTAGAACCGCAAAACCAAGGCGAGTCTAATAAAGTTAACATAAACGCTCTATCACTATTCGTTACTGAGTTATACAGTAAAAACCATTTTTCCTATGTATTTCCAATGGAGAGGTCATGCCTCGTACCTGACCTTAGGTCATCGATATAAAAAATACCGGAACATATTTTAGAGAACTCGGTGGGAACATTATGTGATGAGTTTTAATCGGATAAGTTCACATTGCTCCGACTCCGACTCTTACACTTTTTTGAAGTCAGGTCACTTAACCTGTACTAATGACCTGACCTGAGATGACCTAACTTTAAAATTTTCACAGAAGTTGTAAAAAGGATGAGGGAAAAGGTATGCCAAGTACGGCGGCGCTACGCACCGCCGTTTTACTGCTATCTTTGGCAAACTCGAGGGGGGGCGGGTACCCGCCCCCCGTCAATGCGTGTGATAAGTTTTCACTAGGGTACTTGATCTTTGGTTACTTTGTCACTGATGAGCATATATTAGTACCAAGGCGGAAAAGCTAGTATTCGCTTCACATTAAGGTTCAAGCACAGGCAGATCCAGGGGGGCACGTGCCCCACCCGATCGACCCTCGGCGCCCTCTGAAATGCTCACGGTGCCCCCTGAAAGGTCGATGGCGCCCCCTAAAATGTCGCTTCCCACCTCTTCCCCCAGGATGCGAAAATCGGCGCCCACCGATAGGATTTGGCGCCCACCTAATAGATTTTGCCGGTCAAAAGTGGCGCCCCCTGGTCCGGATGGCGCCTCCCCGGGAAGGTGTCCCCCCATCGGCAATCCTGGATCCGCATATGGGTTCAAGGATGGCAATTTTGACACATTTAGAGTTTTCATGGACACAAACTTCGCATTCTCTGAAGCTTGGACTATATAAAATGTACAAAAAATGCGTTCGTTGTGCGGCCTTTCGCCACTCGAGATTAAACAAGCTGATGATCAACTTGTTTAATCTCGAGTGGAGAAAGTGCTCGCAACGAACGAATTATTTACGACTCCGCTATGACGTACAAAAAAATCTCCAAATAACTTTCATGCATTATTTTTCTGTATATAGGTGATTTGGAGAGCAAGTATTTTTATTTTGTCTAGTCTAAGCTTCAGATGATAAAAATTTGGGTCCATGAAAATTCCCTACAGGTCAAAATTGCCAATCTGGCTGAGGTTAGCAAATAATTTAGCGCAAAAGTGAGAAGAATGTCCTTTAATAGATCTCTTGAAGGTTTTATATATTTTAAAAATAAGCTGTTTGATAGCTTTTTCACTAAAAAGCACATATTCATATTAGGATACAAGTTGAAAATCGAGCAATCACTTCAAACATCAAGGTTTTTCACTAGCTTAGTAGAGAGCAGAGATGTGCATTTCAGATTTTTTATTCGGCTCAACTCAAGTCGCGAGCTGAAAGCAATTCGCTCAATTCCAACTTAACTCACCATCAAAATTTCAGTGAGCCGCAGGGGTGCAGCCAGAGCTTTGGTATGGGAGGGCACACCAACTTTGAGGGGCACCCCGGGAGAAAAAGGACACTTTTTAATGTAACCTGAAATACTTACTATATCTTTATTCGTATCATTTTTGGGGACATTTAGTTCATGAAAAATGTAATTATGGCATTGACAGAGAAAAAACTCGATTAAAATGAAAAAAATCACCAAAATGCCATGGAAATAGCCAAAACACGACTGTCTTGGATATATTTAACGACAAATCAGCCAATTTATGTAAGTTATTAACATCAGATAAATCAGCGGAACCTGTGATATCTGTCACCATGTGCAGGCTAAGACATATTGGAGTGGAAAAATCATTTGTTATGCCCACTGGTTTTGTCGTGACGATTGAGCTCTGGTTGAACGCAGATTAAGTTCCTCGCCTCCCACAATGGCCCTGAGAGGAGGAGCGGCATAGTGTCTTTGGAAGAATAATATTTGTCTGCCGGAATAATTTGCCTGATACCTTTTGAACGCGTTTATTAAGTTCCATATTTTCAAGGATCGGCCCCAGTAAAAAAAAGTGAATAGGCCGGTGATTTAGTGGAGGTGGTGTGGTGTGAAAATTGTGAAAACTAGTCAATACGCCACTTTTTGATCTGTTCCAAAACCTGTCTTTGACTAGTCCCTTTAGTGCACCCCCTTCTCCTGGTCCAAACTGTCTTTTTCTTACTTTCTTTCTTTACATGGGACAGGGCCCTAATGTGTTGGCAGAGGGCTGTTCATTGGTTGGGGTGGCCATTTTTAAGAAAATATTAAGGTTTCAAGCTTGAACTAACACCGGGTTGGTGGGGTCGACGTCGGGCTCGTAGTCTTCCCACCCTTTGCTAGCCGCACTGCACGGTCTGTATGCCCTTGACCAATCTCACCAATGTTCGCCCGCCTCCTGCTGGTCTGCCGCTGACCCTGTTTCCCCGCACATCCCTAACTATTGCATATTTTCAGGTCGTGGCCGCTCACCTCCGACCTCGGTCCTGGCTGGTTGGGCGCCGGCTTTTCCTCGCTGCTTTCGTCGCCGCTACGTTGAGTTGGCGACTCTCCCGGCATCATCTCTGGTGGCCCGGTGGCGATCCACCGCGACCGGCCGCGCCCCCGCAGGCCGGCGGGGGTGTGGTGAGGGCGCGTCCGCCCGGCCTTTCGACTCTGCTGCGGTTGTGGTGTCGCGCTCGTCTGCGTCCTGATCCGCCGGGGACGAGGTCTCGTGGACCTACGGAGTGTGCGTATTCCGGGAAGGCTGATGAGGTCGGCCGGGCTGCGTCCCCCGTCGCTGGCGGTTGACTGCCGCGCTACTCCTGCCCGGCGGTGTCGCCGCCGGGGGCCGCGATGCAGCCTTCCTGGACGTCTGCCTGGGACGCGCCTATCCACCTGCTTCCGCTGTCTGCCGCCCACCCATCTCTGTGACCAGGAGACGACACGACATCTCCTGGTGGTCTACCTTCTGGTTTTCTGCTGCCTGCCGCCCTCATCTTCCAGCTCATACCGATGGACGAGTCTGGTAGCTCGATCTACACGGACGTAGTACCCACCTCCTGCATGGACGCAGCCTACCCGACTCGGCCCGCCAGCCTCTCCATACCGCCTGTGGCCTTCTCTCGCGTGGACACGCCTCGGAACTACTACTACAGGCATCCTCCCAACAACCGCCTAACCAGCGTACTGGAGGGCCGCAAGCGGCGGCAGTGCGGCGCCCGGGCTCTCCCGCCTGCAGGACCACATGCCGCAGCACCCACTGGTCGACTGGCCAACCTTCGAGTCGCAGGCTCGCTTACCGCTCGCAGGCTTACCACTTGGTCAACGCCTCCAAGTATAGGCTCCCCTCCATCGGCACCAGGCGTCTGGACGGTGGCTCCGGGGCGAGGGAGGTGCCTGGACATTGAGTACATGGACATACCAATACATGGACATTGGGCTGCCGGAGGGCGTGACCGCTCACCTCTGACCTGGGCCCTGACCGGGTGGGCACTGACTTTTCCTTGCTGCTTTCGCCGCCGCTGCGTTGGGGCGGCAAACCCCCCAGCATCGTCTCTGGTGGCCAAGGAAAAATTTGACATCTTCACCGGCCTGCCAACCTCTTCATAACCCCTGTGGCCTTCTCTCGCGTGGACGCGCGCCAGAACTTCTGTTACCAGCGTCCTCCCAGCAGGGGCATTCCAGGACAAAACGACCAAAAATATTTCAATTTGACACCACCATGTCTAGAAAAAATCTGAAACTTTGTCTCCGGGGTAGTTTTGGGCCAGAAACACGCCTGTGAGAATCTTAGCCCCCTCCGACCAACGGTGACCGAGTTATAGCCCGAGGCATTTTCGGGAGGTCACGTTGTAGACTCATGTTTGATGCTTCATAACTCAACAACGCATCACCTGATTAACAAGTTTTGTATATCGTTGAACTCGTCTTGAATTATAGTTTATTTTGAAAAAAGAAAATGTTAAAATTTGAAAATTTTGGACTTTTAATTTGTTTGACCTTTTCCTTTTTGACCTAGCTTGACCTTTTCCCAGTTGAAATTGCCCTTTTAGACACCTCAAAAATGTTTCTTCATAAAATATCTTTCTATAGCAAAAATAAAAAAAAATGCGTTCTTGCTATAAGTTCCGAATATTTAGCACCTAAGGTAGGTATGTACACGGTTTTTTACCATTGCGGTAGTACAGCCTTATGTTTAACGCCGCAAATATAGCGATTGCTTTTGTAATCGGTCGCTGGAAATCATACTCCATTGTCTTTACGAAATTTTAATCGTACAAGTATCCGAATTTATGACAATTAACACGCGCCCACCCGAGGGGGTGGGCAACCGGCCTCCTCAGGTCTCTACAGGTAGTAAAAAATACCTTCGCGCAGCGCCACCGTACTCCATCTACCTCTAACACAACATTTTGCGACTTCTGGAAAAATAATTTAGGCCAACTGGGAGGTGGTAGGTACCGTAAATGCTGAAGGCCAGCAGGCAACTCAGTGGTGAGGAGGTGACCTGAGGTAGACGGTCGTCGTTATGCCTTGTGGGACTTTCAACTTTGTTTCCTTGATTAACAATTTATCGTGGGAGTTGCTCGTTTGGGTGGTGGGGTCAGGGTCTCCGTAAAAAGTCCCTTGATGACTCTAGTGAGACACCTACTCCTAAAACTGCCTCCTTGCCGCCCCGGTAGCTCAGTTGGTAGAACGTTGGGCTCCGGCCCGCGGCTCAGAAGCATGCAGTGGCAGTGCATGTCCAGGCTTGGGATCGGTTCCGCTGAGACGCTCCGGCGCTCAATAGCTTACCCGACGTACAGGTCGGCTGGCAACTGACTGGTGAGAGGGTGACCTGAGCGGGGCGGCCGTCCCTGTGCTGTGTGGGACGTTAAACGTTGGCTTCTAAAATCAACCCTTCATTGTGGGAGTTGCTCGTTCGGATGGTGGGGTCGGGGTCTCCGTGACAAGTCCATTGGTGACTTTAGTGAGACCCCGACTCCAACAATCGAACTGAAAACAACTTGTACAAAATGTAAAAAAAACTGAACTGGCAACAACTTGGGCAATATTTATAAACAGAAAAACTGCAGCCATTAAAAGTGATAAAAGGGATTCCTTGTTTCGAGGGAGACGAGGGCGCATGAACTTATTAATAATGAACCTTTCAGCCTTAAACGAAAATTTACAAAGATGTCGCGACCTTATCAATAATTGAAACAAGTATAACTTATCCTATGAGCGCCACTAACTCACACAATTACATCAATCCCGGAGATGGAAAATAGTATCGATGCAAGCTGATCCAGTGCAGCACAGCATATGTTTGAGAGGATTCATGCAATGTAAACAAACGTGTCTGAAAGGCTTTCATTCCCAAAAAGTAATTTGAATCTGCTCATATATTCGACAAAATGTCCTGAAATTGTAACGCATTCTACTTGGTCGCTTGAACAGGTTGCCTCATGATATTTTTACAAGGTGATCATTTCATAGCTGACACGGATCCGAGAATCCCAGATAAATAATGACACAGTGCACTGGGAGTGATGCCGCTAAATAGCCAGTTTTAATCATTACCGAATATGTTACATACAATCGTTTGGTCGTGTTGCCTTTGAGGTTGCTCAAAGTCACAGTATTTCTTACGGGAACTAAGTGGAAACCTAAATTTTGTGGCATAATAGGTGACAGAGAAGAGCAGTAGAAAGAAAAGTTCAGCACCATTGGAACACTCTTGTTGAGCCCAAACGGATTATATATCTTATAATATTGCCTAGTCAAATGTCAAAATTAACCTGCTTTGACCTAGGGCTAGGCTTAGGTCAGTATGGTAAAAAGAATAATAATCAAACTGCAGTGGCAAGTCAGACACGACAATGTAAAAATACAACCTCCATCGCAATTCTCGACTATTCTCAATTCTCGCAAGTTATCAAAATTTACCAATCGCCCCATGCATTTCTAATGGAAAGATCATGACCTTTGCCCTGCTCCCGGTTATCGATATAGAAATCCTGCTACGAAAAATTATCTTGCTAGGCGATCTTACTATGTAATGCGATTCTAACCACGATAGGCTAAATTTGATATGATTTATGCACCTCCCAAAGTTTGAGGTTAGGTCTCTTGACCTGGGTTGGCGGTCTGACCTGGTATGACCCAGACCTAAAATTTTGCCAGAAGCTGCAAAAATTTCGAGTTAGAGGTACATGAAGTACGGTGGCGCTGCGCGAAGGTATTTTTTTACTACCTGTAGAGACCTGAGGAGGCCGGTTGCCCACCCCCTCGGGTGGGCGCGTGTTAATTGTCATAAATTCGGATACTTGTACGATTAAAATTTCGTAAAGACAATGGAGTATGATTTCCAGCGACCGATTACAAAAGCAATCGCTATATTTGCGGCGTTAAACATAAGGCTGTACTACCGCAATGGTAAAAAACCGTGTACATACCTACCTTAGGTGCTAAATATTCGGAACTTATAGCAAGAACGCATTTTTTTATTTTTGCTATCGAAAGATATTTTATGAAGAAACATTTTTGAGGTGTCTAAAAGGGCAATTTCAACTGGGAAAAGGTCAAGCTAGGTCAAAAAGGAAAAGGTCAAACAAATTTAAAGTCAAAAATTTTCAAATTTTAACATTTTCTTTTTCAAAATAAACTATAATTCAAGACGAGTTCAATGATATACAAAACTTGTTAATCAGGTGATGCGTTGTTGAGTTATGAAGCATCAAAGATGAGTCTACAACGTGACCTCCCGAAAGTGCCTCGGGCTATAACTCGGTCACCGTTGGTCGGAGGGGGGCTGAGATTCTCACAGGCGTGTTTCTGGCCCAAAACTTCCCCGGAGACAAAGTTTCAGATTTTTTCTAGACATGGTGGTGTCAAGCCTTGGTCGATCTGTCCTGGAATGCCCCAGCAACCGCCTGACCAACGTACCTAAGGGCCGCAAGCGGCGGCAGTGCGGCGCCCGGTCGCCCTACAGGACGACATGCTGCAGCACCCACTGGTCGACCGGCCTACCTTCGAGTCGCAGGCCAAACAGCGCCCTCCGCTCGGGGCCCCTCGCCAGACCTCCTCGATTTCTGATTTATGTTCTCAGAGTTTATCATATGAGCAGAGCTAGGCAAGTGCACTCCTTTCGTGCGCTCCTGTGCTCTTGCGTACGTACGCACTGCCTTTTTAGGAACGCAAGAGCGCAGGATCGGAAAGTTTTTTCCAACGAGCGCAAGTAAGAGGAGCGCACTGCCTAAATTTTGAAGCGCTCCTCATTGTATGAAGCGTGAACCCTGCACTGAAGAAATTGAACTACATAAAAGTATACACCTTGACAGCTTAGCTGCATAATATACGAAAAAATGCACATTCGCAGCGCCCTCTGTAGCCTATCCTTGCAACACAGAGGTGCACAACGTCTGGCGCAAGTATTGCCATGCTTGTTGGAAATGTTTGTTACAGTATGTTACGTGAATATACTTGCAAATACCTATGCTTGAGTGGATTTAACGCATCAGTGTTGGTCATAGAAATAGTTATTTTGTTTTCGATGTCCATGCACTATCTAAGATTGAACATTTTCGTTAACCTTGTTGGATTGAACTAGTTTGTGCGGTGTACCTAACTCGCATTATTTCATTTTTTAATAAAATGCGACATTTTTTCTTTTCATTTCTTTTTTTAAGAAGCTGAGTTAACTGGGGAGGGAGAGGGGGCGAATCCCCTTGGTCAGTAGCGTTCGGCTCTGAACCCAGGTCAATTGCGGGTTACTAGTTTGGAACACAGGAACGCAGGAGCGCTAGCGCACCGAGTGAAAAATTGAGGAGCGCTATTCCAGAAGAGCACTAACTGCGGCCGGAGGAACGCAGGAGCGCTAACGCACCACCAAAAATCGAGGAACGCGCCCAGCACTGCACATAAGCTCTGAAACATCGAAGCACTTATCTCGGAGGGTCTCAATAGTAAATATTGGGGGCTCAAGAGCTAGTCTCGCAATCCCCAAGCCATGCGCTTGGCTTTAGGGCCCAGGAGCTGATCTCAGGGCCTCCAGAGTTGGTTTCTAGGGGCACAAAATCTTGCCCGGGGGTCCGGAATTTTTTAATAAAAATGTGACCAAAAAAAGTATTTACGTTGGTTTTTTAGATGTAAATATTTTAAAGCTGTACCTACCGCGAGAATGATCTGATTATTGATGTACCAACCTTCGCGAGATTGATACAAACATTAACCCTCCCCCTTGCAGGTCCTAATAAACGGTGGCGCGAAGTGCCGCCCGTACTTGGCACCCCTGATCCTTAATGGATTGTACTACTTCCCTCAAAATCTTAAGCTTCAGTCATATCTGGTAAATTTAACAGGCTAGGCCAAGTGATCCTACCTAACACAAATGTTGAAGATTGCAGCGTTAATTTAGGTCAAAATCATCAGACAATCGCCCCACTGGATGTTACATTGTTACAGAATATGTTTTGGGATTTTTCTAAGATCCCTGGCTTGAGATCAGATATGGGGTATGAAATCTGCCTTGAAGATTCATGGAGAACGTGGGTTGGTAAAAATGTCTCCCTTTCTGTAAATATGGCTTAGGATACTGCAGGGCATATTTTAAGCTACAAAGTGGTGGGCATTTTGCCCACCAGTCCCCAGTGCTATGTCCACCAGTGAACGGCCTTGAACGGCTCAGTGCCCACCAGTCACCAGTCATTTGATGCTTCTGGAGTGCCCTTTTGGTGGGAATTCGTGCCCTTTTCAGCCGAATGCCCACCAGTCCCAATTCCTTAAAATACGCCCTGGGATACTGGGCTACAGGCCGGTACGAGAGGAATCGAATGACGCCTATTTTAATGTTGGCTCTACCTAAAAGCAGTCAGAGGCTAGTGGGCATTTTGCCCACCAGTCCCCAGTGCTATGTCCACCAGTGAACGGCCTTGAACGGCTCAGTGCCCACCAGTCACCAGTCATTTGATGCTTCTGGAGTGCCCTTTTGGTGGGAATTCGTGCCCTTTTCAGCCGAATGCCCACCAGTCCCAATTCCTTAAAATACGCCCTGGGATACTGGGCTACAGGCCGGTACGAGAGGAATCGAATGACGCCTATTTTAATGTTGGCTCTACCTAAAAGCAGTCAGAGGCTAGACCTCTTAAAGGGAATGTGGCACCTTCATAACATGATTTTAACTGAGATAGCGAAGTTGGAAAGCAAGTCGGAGAACCCAGTACTCAATATATAATATTTCTTGGAACTCGAGATTTCCGTAGAAAAAAGCTTATTCCTACCTGAAGTGTACCCCTCATGTACCATTAGCAGCAGACCACAGTTGTCATGGCTGTTGGTGTGACGACATATGCTGATGTCACGGTGAGTATCAGCCAATCGAAGCCCTTGAAGCGGATTGAAAATGGTAGTGGTTGCCAGATCATGACATCATCCACAGGCAGATATGTATTTATTTCCCTAGAGGAACATTTTGAAAATCAAAATGTTGAGCTTATTGTACATTTTTCAGAGAAATAATGGACAGTTCCATGATTTTTTTGCTAAAAGTTCCCCTAATTAGACTAAATTCCAGCATTCGACGAAGATGTCACCTTCCTTTTAAGTAACAAACAACCATACCATCAACTGTCATCTTCTTTAACGTGTTTGAGCTGAACATTGGCCCGAACAAAAGTGACTGATGAAGCTTCTTCGTCATTTTCATGCCATATCAACCACCCTTAGCGTTTTTCGCTATACCGCGCAGGAACCAATCTGGAAGGGGTGTTCAAACATATGGGCACAGGCAGAGCACACGGGGCCCGGACAGACCATGGAGAGCCCGGGAAGACCACAGGGAACTTTGAAACCCATAAGAGTCCGGGCAGCCCACAAGGGGCACAGGCAGACCACGGGGCCGAGACAAGCTGTAAAGGACGCGGGCAGACCAAGGAGGTCCCGGGTAGGACGCCAGAGGTCCGGGCAGAAAAATGGGGTTGACCGCAGGGGATCCGGAAAACCACAAGAGGCCAGCTGATCCACAAAGGGCCGGGGTAGACAACGGGGGCCCGGGTAGACCAAGCAGAGCCTGTGCAGACTAAAAGGGGCCAATGCAGAACACAAGGGCCACGGTGTCTCTACAGGGGGGACATTTTGGAACACAGGGTTCAAAGGTATGCCAGGGGGTCCGAATGCAGACACTAGATGTCCAGGTCGACTTCAGGCGCCCGCATTCATGACAGGGCCCCGTCTGAGGCCATAGGGGACCCGCGCCTGCTGGACAACAGGGAGCCCAGTTGAAGTCACAGGCAGGCGTGTAGCATTGTGTACTTTTAGAGGTGCGCGAGCACCCCTAAACATTTTGAAAACACCACTAACTTTGAAAAGCATCCCTAAAAATTCGGGATGTTTAAACCAGATCTGCCGCCAAACCGGTCCCAGATCTATGTGAGCGGGCGTGGGGGGAGGGGGTGTGTGGAGTGGGGGTAAACGCACCTATTCTCAGCCCATCAACAAATTTTACGACTCGGCTGGGAAAAAAACACCCTTTAACTTGTTCACAAATTTGGTGGTTTAGGGCGCGCCGACAACAAAGGTCATGTGACTTCCACAAATTTACATCCCTGGTCACAGAGGGTCTGGGTGAATAACTGGGACCCGGTTGAACTACAGATGGCCCGAGACTGCTGAATATATGGCCCCAGTTCGGACACAGAGATTATGGGCAGCCCACAGGGGCCTGGCAAGCATGCCAGGGAGCCCGGCTGCAGCCACAGTCAGCCCAGGTAGACTGCTTGAGCCTGGCTGTATCCAAGGGGCCCGCAATGTGGGATTGAGGGCGGGGGGGGCTCGATCGGCTATTGAGGGGTTTCTCTGAGCATGGGGGCTCGAACCCCCAAATATCGGGAAGCTTGCGCCCCTAACCTCAGACTACCTCCGGCTATGCATTTACTATGGAAGCTCGGTCATTTTGGGGGCGGGGGTAGGGGCTTGAGTCGCTCTATTCCCCTCTTGGATTCGGCACTGATACCTGTCCCTACCACAAAGCGCAAAAAGTGGTACACAACTGGTCCAAGGACTGGACCTAAGTAGTGACCTTTGTTTAGCACTGTCACACACATCATAGGCGGGTCAAGGGGGTCATTTTCTGGTTCACCAAAATTTCACAATCTGAACTAGATTAAGATTTTTGGTAAAAAATTTAGATTTAGAATTTTTGCCCCAACGACCGACACCCCTGGATCCGCCTATGAAATTCGGGCCTCGATATACACCGACGTTAAGCAAAAGTCACACAATCGGACCTCGCTGTTCTCTAATGTCCTCGGTTTTTCAGCAATCTCTGGAAGATTGTAAAAACACATTTCCAACAAAATTCATAAAGTACTTCATTTCGGCCCTAAAGAGCATCAACAGCATAAAACAGTAAGTCGCTCTGACAATCTCAGGAGGTGGTCCTCAGTAGTGCACTTGGGACGTGGACCTCATTTTGCACGGCCTGTAAGTATATATGTATGTGTGTGTGTGTGTGTGTGTGTGTGTGTGTGTGTGTGTGTGTGTGTGTGTGTGTGTGTGTGTGTGTGTGTGTGTGTGTGTGTGTGTGTGTGTGTGTGTGTGTGTGTGTGTGTGTGTGTGTGTGTGTGTGTGGGTGTGTGGTGTGTGTGGTGTGTGTGTGTGTGTGTGTGTGTGTGTGTGTGTGTGTGTGTGTGTGTGTGTGTGTGTGTGTGTGTGTGTGTGTGTGTGTGTGTGTGTGTGTGTGTGTGTGTGTGTGTGTGTGTGTGTGTGTGTGTGTGTGTGTGTGTGTGTGTGTGTGTGTGTGTGTGTGTGTGTGTGTGTGTGTGTGTGTGTGTGTGTGTGTGTGTGTGTGTGTGTGTGTGTGTGTGTGTGTGTGTGTGTGTGTGTGTGTGTGTGTGTGTGTGTGTGTGTGTGTGTGTGTGTGTGTGTGTGTGTGTGTGTGTGTGTGTGTGTGTGTGTGTGTGTGTGTGTGTGTGTGTGTGTGTGTGTGTGTGTGTGTGTGTGTGTGTGTGTGTGTGTGTGTGTGTGTGTGTGTGTGTGTGTGTGTGTGTGTGTGTGTGTGTGTGTGTGTGTGTGTGTGTGTGTGTGTGTGTGTGTGTGTGTGTGTGTGTGTGTGTGTGTGTGTGTGTGTGTGTGTGTGTGTGTGTGTGTGTGTGTGTGTGTGTGTGTGTGTGTGTGTGTGTGTGTGTGTGTGTGTGTGTGTGTGTGTGTGTGTGTAATAATAAACGTATATGGCCTCAAATCAAACTATAAGTTTGCCTTGAACCATATTGCATATTTCAAACAATATTACTGAACGATTTCCGGCGGGCGCAGCGGGCTGCCGGGCATTCTTTGCAAACACATTGCGGACGATTTTGGGTTCCCAGCCCCTCTCATTGATCCCTGGCTCTCGATTTTCCACTGGGGATTAGTGCCCTTTTAGGTCATCATTGCCCCAAACCTATTCTTCGTGGCGTAAGATCCTTGTTTTGCCTGGGATTTACCGACGGACCACCTACAAGGTTATCTGGAGTCGGAGGGGAGGGGAATGCATTTTTAGGGCAGAGCACCAGACAGCTGGGCTCAATCTCACCACCCTTTGCTCATCGAAAACATCGCGTGACCGAGCTGAACGCCCGCGCTAACCGACTGCGCCACCCAGGCCCGTAACGGAGGTGCTATTGTGACCTTTGCTTAAATCCGTTATGGCCTCTTAACATGCATACTGACGTGCGACCATCCCCGCTAAGATCTCGAAAACCACGCTAGCTAAGCAGTAAACGGTGTTAAAGGTAGCCTGGCCTAAGCTCTTAAGAAGTATTGTGTAATGTTTTTGCAAGGCCAGATCCAAGGTCAACACAGACCAAAACATGTCACCTAGGAATATAGTGGGATGTGAAGAAAACAGATGTTTTTGAGTCCTAGTATCTGAGGCAGAAGAGCTATAACAGAACTATCTACAGGGTGACCAAAAAAACAGTCATCACCAAAAGTCAAATAACGTCCAAAATTTTATTTCGATCATGACCAAACTTCATCCACATTATGACAACGCTATGTGCTCAACATGCACCAAGTTGCAAGTCTCTGGCTTAAAAACTCGGCTTTTGACTGGCGCTTCAAGATGTGCTCAAAATGAGCCCCCCGCCACTGCAGGCGCACTTGGATCCGTCGGGCGAAGTTCTCAACGACCCTCCCGCATTCCTCCTTCGGGATCGCTCTTCTGACTGCTGTGATGGCTGCCTTCAGGACAGGAATGATCTGTGGGTTATCTTCATACACCCCGTCCTTCAGGTACCCCCACATATAAAAATATGGGGTTTCAAGTCCGGTGAATGCGGTGACCACTCGGGGTCACACCTGCGGCTGATCAGTCGGTTAGGGAAACGATGCCGTAGCCATGCCAGTGATTTTCGTTTGAGGTGGGGGGGGGGTGGCGCCATCCTGTTGGAACCACTGGAGGGCCCTGACGACCCCTCTCTGTCGACCAAGTGCTGTGCAGAACTCGCCAAGCACCTGGACATCCCGCTCGGTGTTGATTGTCCCAGACTTGCCGGATTCAAGTGTGCCCGCAGCGGCGGGGGCTCACTTGGAGCACATCTTGAAGCGCCAGTAAAAATCAGAGTTTTTAAGTCAGAGGCTTGACAAATGGTGAATGTTGAGCACATAGCCTTGTCATAATGTGGATGAAGTTTGGTCATGATCGAATTCAAACTTCGGACCTTATTTGACTTTTGGTGATGACTTTTTTGTGTTCACCCTATACTAGAGGTGAGACTTTTTGGAAACGGCTGTGCCCGGCCCCGGCCAAGGTTTCCTGGTCCCAGCCTGGTCCCGGCAGGTAAGAAATCAGTCGCAGCCTGGTCCCGACACTCCTTTTCTCTTTCATTGGTATTGCATATCATTATTTTCTGATGTATTAAAGCTGCTACAATCATCTGGTGATGCTCCCTAAAGGAATCTGCGTAAACTACTACAGAAATACTCCGTTAGGACCTAGCTTCTGTCAATTGATAAACATACAATTAATGAACATACCTACTATTTTTCATGAAACGTCACAACGCAAACAAATGTTCAGGCTCCTTAGCGCCCGCACTGGAGAGAAGTCTAGCACTAACGCGCACTGCGGGGGATTGGTAGGCCCATCTGAGATCTCGAAAACCAAGAAACTTACAAAGACGCTCGTTTGGAGCTCTGTGGGCGCTACGTTGGTCTATATTATAGCCAACTCTCAGTGACCTAGGTCGCTGTATTTAAGGCCAAACGAAGTCATTTAAGGTTAAATCTTGACAGTGCTGGGATCCTATTCCGATTTCGGTCGTACGTAGGAATGAGAGCACGTGCGCCGATTTGCGAATCAGACCTCTGGGTACGCGCTGCGCAGGTAGGGGAAAACGGTATTCTGAACTCAGTGCGTACGGCAGGAAGGTATTCCCATCCCTTGCCGCCGTACGGTCGGTATTGGGAACTCCTTACCTACACCCGATATGCGCGGCGGTTTCTGTGAAGCTGCAAGGCTTTTGATGTTGAAATGAGTATTTTTGGTGTTACTGGGATGCTTTGAATTTAAAGTCCTTATGCAGGACTGCCAAACGGCATGTGCAACTTAGGACCAGTGTGGAAGTGGAATCCGCCCTGAGTTGGCAGTATTGCTGTTCAGGTTCTCTTTGCATGATCAACGTGGATGACAAGATCATCACAATCGGTGTCATCAAGCACTGGGCGTATCAAGAGTTTCAAACGCAGATGAGCGGACGAATGATTTGGGGCTTGCGAAACTTTAAGACAGATGGCTTTTTTGACGAAGTGGAATATGGCAGTAATGGTTTCTCGATACGCTCTTCAAAACTGCTATCACAGCTCAAAACCCATTTTAAACGTGGGACACTCCCTTAAAACATCTCCAGCATGACCTTCTGTCAACCGCACCACATTTTGAGCGGCTGCTACTGCGCACGCCGGGCGTACTGCTAGCGTACTCCAGCGCAGTGTGGAGCTATTGACGGGGCCGGCGTCGGCAGCTGCTGGCCGGTGCGTGTCGCCCGGCGTGCGACGCGCGGTCGCTGGGCTGGATCGATCCAGCCCGCGGCGCGTCCGTTCAGTTGCTGCTCGGTTCCCGGTCTCGGCGACGGAGTGCTCGGCTGAGAGTCCCCGTGAAAGCTGTCTCTACTCCGGCTGATACTGCCGCGGTGCCACTGGGCGGGGGCGGGGGTGGGGGTGCCTGTCACCTCGGCCGAGGCGGCCGCCTGATGTACCGGCTGTGACTGCCGCGGTGCCACTGGGGGTGCCTGTCACCTCTGCCGAGGCGGCCGCCTGATGTACCGGCTGTGACTGCCGCGGTGCCACTGGGGGGTGCCTGTCACCTCGGCCTAGGCGGCCGCCTGATGTACCGGCTGTGACCGCCGCGGTGCCACTGGGGGGTGCCTGTCACCTCTGCCGAGGCAGCCGCCTGATGTACCGACTGTGACTGCCGCGGTGCCACTGGGCGGGGGCGGGGTGGGGGTGCCTGTCACCTCGGCCGAGGCGGCCGCCTGATGTACCGGCTGTGACTGCCGCGGTGCCACTGGGGGGTGCCTGTCACCTCTGCCGAGGCGGCCGCCTGATGTACCGGCTGTGACTGCCGCGGTGCCACTGGGGGTGCCTGTCACCTCGGCCGAGGCGGGCGCCTGATGTACCGGCTGTGACTGCCGCGGTGCCACTGGGGGTGCCTGTCACCTCGGCCTAGGCGGCCGCCTGATGTACCGGCTGGGACTGCCGCGGTGCCACTGGGGGGTGCCTGTCACCTCTGCCGAGGCAGCCGCCTGATGTACCGACTGTGACTGCCGCGGTGCCACTGGGCGGGGGCGGGGGTGGGGGGTGCCTGTCACCTCGGCCGAGGCGGCCGCCTGATGTACCGGCTGTGACTGCCGCGGTGCCACTGGGGGGTGCCTGTCACCTCTGCCGAGGCGGCCGCCTGATGTACCGGCTGTGACTGCCGCGGTGCCACTGGGGGGGTGCCTGTCACCTCGGCCGAGGCGGCCGCCTGATGTACCGGCTGGGACTGCCGCGGTGCCACTGGGGGGGTGCCTGTCACCTCTGCCGAGGCAGCCGCCTGATGTACCGACTGTGACTGCCGCGGTGCCACTGGGGGTGCCGGTCACCTCTGCCGAGGCGGCCGCCTGATGTACCGGCTGGGACTGCCGCGGTGCTACTGGGCGGGGGCGGGGGTGGGGGTGCCTGTCACCTCGGCCGAGGCGGCCGCCTGATGTACCGGCTGGGACTGCCGCGGTGCCACTGGGGGGTGCCTGTCACCTCTGCCGAGGCGGCCGCCTGATGTACCGGCTGGGACTGCCGCGGTGCCACTGGGGGTGCCGGTCACCTCTGCCGAGGTGGCCCCTGATGTACCGGCTGGGACTGCCGCGGTGCCACTGGGGGTGCCGGTCACCTCTGCCGAGGCGGCCGCCTGATGTACCGGCTGGGACTGCCGCGGTGCCACTGGGGGTGCCGGTCACCTCTGCCGAGGTGGCCCCTGATGTACCGGCTGGGACTGCCGCGGTGCCACTAGAGGTGCCTGTCACCTCTGCCGAGGCGGCCGCTCGATACCCTCGATCTGGCGGTTGTGTTACTTTGTTATTTAGTGTTGTCAGTCAATCGAAGGAAGGAAATACAAAACTAAAGATGTGGCTTCCAACGGCTGAATTATCGCATGAGTTTAGGACTTTTCATGTTTTGCACCCTCAACGTTGAAATAATCTAATTTAGAGCCAATTCACAAATATAGCTGCATGATTTTTGCACGGTGTTCTAAGATTAAACGGAAAATAACTGCCAAATAACTGTGCTTTTGAATTAAAGATATTTCACATTGCTCATGTTTGTCTAACAACTGTTCCCGGCATGGGTGTGTTGTGGATATAAACACATAAATGACCTTTTTTGCGAAGTAACAATATGAAGTCCCTCAAAATAAGTTCTAAAATTTTTTGAACTGTCAGTTGTGTGAGATCATATTTTAAGAAAATAGTATTGATTCGGCTCAACTCTGACTCAGCTTGGAGACTAAATCCGATTCTGACTCGACTCAACGGGTCGAGCAGTTGAGTCGACTCTGACTTAATCCCAATCCAGAAGTGAGTCGACTTAACTCTGACTCTTTCAAAATTTGAACCGACTCGGAGTCGATTCCGACTCTGAGTCGCGACTCAACAAGTCTGATCACCACATTCAAAACTCTTGGCACACTGAATGCAAACAAAATGTGCATGTCAACAAACCTATTTTGATGAAATTCTACCCACCAAATCGGATAGTCCTTCCAACATTGTAGTTTTTCTATTGACGTGCTTGCAGCAGCTAGATAAGTGACTTGCAATCACATTTATACATAGAGGAGTTAAATTTAGGAGTTAAATTGTGCAGAAGAGGAGTTAAGGTTGAAAGGTTAAAAGGAGCAACAAGTTTTCAGACTTGAACTTGCTTCAGAATACCTTCAATGGTACAATTATGTCTGAAAATGAATCCGAATCATACACATTAGCCTTTAATTTTACGTTTTGTAGGTCTATTTAATGCAGTTCCGGTACCAACTGGAAAGTTAAACAGAAAAAATGTTCAGCTTCTGCCACTGCATTCGAATACCGCGCAGCAGTCTAGGAAAATGCATATGATATTTAGCAAAAAAAAAAAAAACAGAATACCCATTTTCAGCAACAGTTTCAGGACTTACTCTCAATTATTGTTCTTATCATTACTTACAAAAGCCACTGACAAATGCTGTCGGAATTCCTGTCTGATATATAAATTCCAGATCAATTTAAATCAAATTTGATGAGATAAAACCTTCTGTCTATGTTTGATGTGGAGTGGTCAGCCATTTGTGTAGCAGAAACTGGGTTAAAAAGGAAGTTGACAAGTTTATTAGTTTTTTATATATTTTATTTATTAATTGTCACTGATGAGCCACAGGTTATCATGTGTCACCGAATTATAGCTCATCTCGTTTCGTTACATTGTCGAATATACAAGCAGACTTGTTGATGACTCAATTTTCTTGAGTCAACTCGACTCTGACTCACAGTTTAATGGCTGACTCTGATTCTGACTCGGCTCACCGTGTTGAAAACGATGAGCCGACTCGACTCAACCCAAATTCAGAAGTGAGTCGACTCAACTCTGACTCAAACAACCATTGAGTCAGAGTCTACTCCGATTCAGAATGGCGGCAGAGTTTGAACACGTAAAATGCACAATGCCTTCAATGTTATGGAATTTTCAATGCATTTATTCCTAGCATTTATTATTAACTAACTGCACATATCCCTCAATAATGCCGAAAAACCCGGTACTCTACGTATCATTTGTCTTGAAACTCAAAAGTTCCGTAGAGAAAAGCTAAAAACTACCTGAAATGTACCCTACATGTACCCTTACCAACAGGCCACAGTTGTTAGCTGTTGGTGTGACGACATATGCTGACGTCACGGTGCTTATCAGTCAATCGAAGCCCTTGAAGCCTATTGAATATGGTAGTGGTTGCCAGATATTTCTTTCTTTCCCTAGAGGAGTATTTTAAAAACCAAAATATATTTTTCAGTGAAATCATGAGTGGTTTCATTATTTTCGACTAAAAGTACGCCTAATTACACTAAATTCCAGGATTCGACCAATATGCCACATTTTCTTTAAGATCGGGGGTGCCCACCTTCCCCCCATGGATCCGCGTATGATACATACGTACACCAGAGCCCAGAGTGCCAATGGATGCACGTGCGGTCATTCTAACGTCAGGTTGCCACCAGTCGGGCTCGCCTGTTACGCCGCGGCGCGGGGTCATCGACCGGGGCTTGGCCGCGACGGAAGAACAGCTCCCTCCCATGGCTGCGCGGCGTGCGACCACGCATCGCCTATGGCCGCCGAGCAGGGGTGACGACTGCACAGCCAAGGTCACCTTCCGCGCGCAGAAATAGCTCGGCCGCCAAACATTGACGCCCGAGTTTGCACCAATGATATGCAAACTCATGCGCATGGGTCGACTGGAACGCGGTGGACGTTGGGGGAAAAGTGAGGGGGACCAAAGGCACTTTCAGAATAGTATGGTCTTTCTGTCAGGCCCACCCAGAGACGTAGTTCCATTCAAAGCAAATTGTCTGTCCTGTTTTTGCGGTATAACTAAACAGGTTCAAAATTAACTCCGCCAAAACACAGCTTCTTGTTCTGGGTTCCCGGAAAATCATTAAAAGGAATGTCCCACTTTAATAATGGGTTTGGACTGATATAGCAGTTTTGTAGAGCGTGTTGAGAAACCATTATTGTCATATTTAATTTCACCCAAAGCTCGTGGTATAAAATTTCCACATGCCTGAAAGTTCAAAGTAATAGGATTTATTGCCTTATTTCAAACCATGAAGGAATACCTTCCATATAGTTGCAGCCATCTGATGGGTCGGAAGCCCTAAGCCTCGCCCACTCGCTAAAAATACCATGCTAGCGAGGAAACCAGCATGCAACGTGCCTGTTGACCGAAAATTTCGGGCGAGTAGTCGTCCATTGCAAAGCGCCATTGGGCTGAAATGAGTTCAATGGCCACAACACGCATCACAGCCTCCCTCCCCCGTCCTTGTCAATACAAGAACCAATTGTATTTTTATTCAAAATCCAACTCTGAAATTATTTCTTTACATCAGGCATATGCATCATCGTTCCACAACTGAATAGTCAAGGCCTTCGTAACACCATCTGTCGCTCAATTTTTGCACCAGTGCTTTTTGTACTGCATGCGGTTTTTGCCGTGTAGAAACACTGTGAGTGGGCCTTTACTGCGAGTCTATGATCAATGTTTGAGATTTCACCGATTATTTAGTGTTTTTTTATGACGTATTGTTAGAAAAAGGAGATATTTCTGTTTTTTTGGCGTAATGAAGTGGGAAAAAATGATGTTTCCTGATTTTCAGACCTCTCTTGTTCTTAAGTTCTTCTTATAATTTTGAAAAAGTGGTCCGTTCCCTTTAAACGGCTTCTATCCATCCCTCATTTTCATGGGCTCTCATCGGTTGGCTGCAAAATGACTCAAGGTCATAAAAGACGGGGTTACAGCCTAGGATCTCAATATTTTTGTATTTTGGGGTCTGGGCGTAAGTTTTATCGACTTTAAAGAACATCTCACGCACGCGCTTTTCCGACGAAGTTTGCACGTCAGCTGCGCGGCCGGCTTATGCATTGCCAATGGGTGTATACAGGCTTATGCATTGCCAATAGGTGTATGCAGCCTCAGCATCGGCTGCTAACTACCCACGTTTCTCTAGCCACATTGTTCCGTTGCGCTATTTGTCAGAGCTTGTATTGTTCTTTTAACATCGTTACATAACTTAACGGCTTTGCTATACCCATGTATGCCTTTTATCTTCGCTTTAATGCCCATACAAATAAGTGATCCACGCCCGCTGGTCAATGCACCAATTATCCATTCGGTGTTATCTTGCTGTAGCATTGCCGAATTCCTCGTGCGAACTGTACCAGTAGGGATTCGGTTGTGTTTTGCAACAAGGTTGGTGTCCTTTTCGTGGCAGTCAGTAGTTTATTAGACAGTTAGACAGATGAACTCATTCATTTTCCAAAGGCTTCCATTGGTCTTCCATTCCTCGGCGGTCTTATTTCATTCAATTTGAGAATGAGTAGTGCAACATGCCAGAGTTGTGCGTTTCAGAATTTTCTTGAGTCGACTCAACTCAACTCAAGTGCTGAGAGCAGTTGACTCAACTCCGACTCAACTCATGATCAAGAGCTCAGTGAGTCGACTCAACTCCGACTCAGGGCTAAATTCATCTGACTCAACTCTGACTCAACTCACGACTCAACTCAACTCAAACTTTGACTCATTTGCAAAATTAAATAAATACATGATAAATATTCTTATATATAATTTATAAAATGTCTGTCCGTACGTCCGCCGTATGTCATAGCACCTTTTGACAAGCTACCCTCTGGGAGCTAAAACAACTCTTCCTACCAAAGCTAAAGTGCACTGAACTTCACAGTATGGGTACAGGATATGAATTGCGGCACAGTTTCACTGCAGGAAACGCATTGCAGTACAGTTTCGCTGCAAGAAACGCATTTAGGAGCAGCATGCCTATGGTTGAAGACAGAGAAAAGGAATTAAAAAGAAAGGTGGACCGAGCGACTTATTGGTTTACGCGACCCAGTGAACTTAAAAGCTGTTCCCAGAAATTAAAGTTTGCCCCCTCCCCCTTTAAAATTTATAAGTTTCCCTGAATGGGCTTCGGCGACCCAGAGACAAGCCAACGCGATATTAGTAAACAGTGAGAGTGTAGTACCAGCAGCCCATGCCCAAATTAACAAGGGTATGGGCTTCAAATGGACCCTCATATTTTGAATTATTTTTGAAAGTTTTATTAAGCATGTATCGAGTCAACCATTGTTTATTGATGGTGTTTTTTGAGTTTTTGGGGGTATGGGTCGTCCGCTTGCAGCGAGTGCAGAGGATCCTCCGCTGGAAAGAAATTATTGAGTATTTTAATATTTTTAATGAATTTAGGGCAGATTTGTCGCACATGTATCGAGCAAACCGTTGTTTATTGAGTGTTTTATTTAGTTTTTGGGGGTCTGGGTAGTCCGCCCGCGGTGCGTGCAGGGGGGTCCTCCGCTTCAAGGAAATTATTCTATTTTTTCGTGAAAAAGATTAGTTTAGGCGATCCGCAGACAATCCACCGCGAAGCGGTGGAAGTCGTAGAACAAGGCGAGCAGACCTGAGACCTGAGAAGGGCGCGGCGAAGCCGCGGTTGACGAAAGTGATATTTGCCCCGCAGGGTAGGGGCGCCGTTTTTTTTGCACTGTATCGGATCTCCAATGTTAAGGTGCTGGCAAATGCAGAGACATCGTTTAAATTATTTTCAGAAATGTTATTAAGCATGTATCGAGCCAACCGTTGTTCATTGAGGGTGTTTTCAGTTTTAGGGGTGTGGGTCGTCCGCTTGCGGCGCGTGCAGTGGGATCCTCCGCTGGAAAGAAATTATGGGGTATCTTTTAGCTGTGTCGCACAGCCGCCGGGTTTCTTTTGTCTGTTTGTGACTTTGTGCTGGCGTGCTCCGATGAGCATGGTGTAAACAGGTGTTGGCCTCCTGGCTGGGCACGTGACCCCTCTCGGGCTACCCTTTGATGGAAAAACCTTAAAATGTATACGTTATTAGGTCCCGGAAGTGTGCCGGTAACCCTTCGAGACAAAAAAGCGTATGCAGGCGTGTTGACAGAAACTTTGGGCAGTTATCGAGGGTATTTTTGTAGTTTTTTTTTGTTTTTATTCTGCGCCCTTGGCGCCTGCAGGGTGATCCTCCGCTTGTAGGAAATTATTAAGTGTTTAAATTAATTTACCTCAGATTCAGCAAACATGTATCGAGTAAACCGTTGTTCATCGAGGGTGTTTTTGAATTTTGGGGGTGTGGATTGTCCACCCGCGGTGCGTGCAGGGTGGTCCTCCGCTCTAAGGAAAATATCCGGTGTCTTTTAGCTGTGTGGCTCAGCAATGCTCGGCTCGGCTGTACTGGATCCCTGATTTCAAGGTGATGTCAAATATTTTTGAATTTACGGCAGTTTTATCACACATGTATCGACGATAGTGCTATTTATAGAGGGTATTTTTTAGTTTTTGTTGGTGTGGGTCGGCCAACCCGCGGCGCGAGCAGGGGGTTCCTTCGCTGGAAGATAATCATTGCGTATTTTAATGCCAGGCCGGCCGTCAAGGAATAAACAAACCGGAGACAATCCACCGCGAAGCGGTGAATTGTCTGCCAGCAAGGCGAGCACACTTGGGTCCTGAGAAGTGCGCGGCGAAGCCGCGGCCAACCAATTCGATACCTGCCCCGCAGAGTAGGGGCGCGGTTTTTTTGCACTGTATCGGTTCTCCAATGTTAGGATGCTAAAAAATGGAGAGACGTATTTTATATTATTTTGGGCAGCTTGAGAAGCATGTATCGAGCCAACCATTGTTTTCTAAGGGTGTTTTGGAGTTTTTTGGGGTGTGGGAAGTCCGCTTACGGCGCGTGCAGGGAAATTCTTCGCTAGAAAAATGTATTGAGTATCTTAATATTTTAGGTTGATTTACGGCAGTTTCTTAAACATGTAAGAAGCAAACCGTTGTTCATTGATGGTGTTTTTGAGTTTTTGGGGGCGTGGGTCATCCGCCCGTGGCGCATGCAGGGGATCCTCCGCTATAAGGAAATTATCGGGTATGTTGTAGCTGTGTGGCACAGCCGCCTGGTTTCTTTTAGCTGTGTGTAATTTAGTGTTTCCGTGTTCCCATCAGTAAACGGTACACAGGTGATGGCCTCTGGCGGGGCACGTGACCCCTTGTGGATTACCTCTTGATCGAAAAAGCTGTATTATGAACCCGTTATTGGGTCTCAGAGGTGTACTGGTGATTTTTTGGCCAAATGCGTTTACAGGCGCGTTGGTAGAAACATTAAACAGTTGATAGGTGGTATTTAAAATGCTGGCATCATTTAGGGGGGGGGCGGGGGTCTCCCATTAAGAAGAACCAGAAACTTCTAATTTTGCGTGCAAATCCTCCGATATATTTTAATCAATTCAAGGGAGGTTTTTTAACATATTAAACAAGGTGTTGTTTATTAAGAGTGTTTTTTGTTTTAGGGGTGCGTTGTTCGTCTGGTGCTGTCGTATTCCCAGGAGCATAGGGTACACAGACGATGGCCTCCTGGTGGGGTCAGGTGACCCCTTGCAGGTTACCCTTTGATTGAAATATTTGATATGTACCCGTTGTTGGGTCTCAGAAGTGTACTGGTGATTTTTTGGCCAAATGCGTTTGCAGGCGTGTTGACAGAAACATTGAACAGTTGATGATTTTCTCTTTAGTTTTTGTGGGTGTGGGTGGTCCATCCGTCACGTGTGCAGTTTGATCATCCGCTAGAAGGAAATTGTCGGGCATCTTTCACATATTTGGCACAGCTGTCGGCTTTTTTAGCTGTGTGCGGTTTGGTGCTGGCGTGATCCCCTGAGCATAGTGTACACAGATGATGGCCCCCTGGTGGGGTTAGGTCACCCCTTGCATGTTACACCTTGATGGAAAAACATTAATATGTACCCGCTATTGTGTCTCAGAGGTGCACTGGTAACTTTTTGGGCCAAATGCGTTTGCGGGAGTGTTGACAGAAACATTAAACAATTGATATGTGTTATTTATAACTTTCACAATGTTTGGGGATCCTTTATTGATAAAAACCACAAAACTCTAATTTTGCCCAAAAGAATAATGGATTCAGGCGATCCAAGGACAAACCACCGCGAAGCGGTTGAACAGTCCAGCGCCTGCCCGGACACCTTATCTAAGCTACCCTCTGGGAGCTAAAACAACTCTTCCTACCAAAGGTAAAGTGCACTGACATTCACAGTATGGGTACAGGATATGAATTGCGGCACAGTTTCGCCGCAGGAAACGCATTGCGGTACAGTTTCACTGCAGGAAACGCATTTCGGAGCAGCATGCCTATGGTTGAAGACAGAGCAAATGAATTTAAAAAAAATTAACAAGCGACTTATTGGTTTACGCGACCCAGTGAACTTAAAGGCTATTCCCAGAAATTAAAGTTTGCCCCCCTTTTAAAAATTATAAGTTTCCCTGAATGGGCTTCGGCGACCCAGAGACAAGCCAACGCGAAGCGGTAAAAGTTTGCGAGCAAGGCGAGCAGACATGAGTCCTGAGGAGGGCGCGGCGAAGCCTCCGCCGACGAAAGCGATACTTGTCCCACAGGGTAGGGGCGCCAGCTAGGTCGGAGATCCTTCCCTGTGAGTGGTTATTTAGAATGGGAGATGGCAGGGGTCCCAAATTAAGAAAAACCAGCAAACCTCTATTTTTGCTTGGAAGTGCAATTGGATATTTTGATCAATTTACGGAAGTTTTATTAAACATGTACCGACCAAAGTGTTGTTCATTGAGGGTGTTGTTAGGTTTTGGGGTGTGGGCTGCAACCCGTGCCACGGTCAGGGAATCCTCCGCTGCAGGGAAATTGTCGGGTATCTTTTATCTGTGCGGCACAGCCGTCGGGTTTCTTTTAGCTGTGTGTGATTCGGTGCTGTTGTGTTCCAATGAACATAGGGTACACAGATGATGGGTCGCTGGTTGGGCATGTGAACCCTTGCGGGTTAGTCCTTGAGGGAAAAACATTAATCTGTACCCGCTATTTGGTCTTAGAGATGTACTGGTGACTTTTGGGCCAAATGCATTTGCAGGCGTGTTGACAGAAACATTAAACAGTTGGTGGGTGGTTATTTAGAATTTTGGCAATATTCGGGGATCCCGCATTGAGAAAAACCACAGAACTCTAAATTTTCTGAGAAAATAATGGGTTTAAATGATCCGGAGACAGGCCACCGCGAGGCGTTGGGAGTCTACGAGCAAGGCGGGCAGACCTGAGTCGTGCGGAGGGCGCGGCGAAGCCGCGGTCGAAGAAGGCGATACTTGCCCCGCAGGGTATGGGCGCCGCTAGCCGGCCCGCTGAATCGAGACATGGTTAGGTAAAAATAGTGAAGGCACCCTGGTGCGCCCATGCGATTGTGTCGGCCTCAAAATTTAGGTTTGTTTGAAGGCCCATAACCCGAAAAGTTATTGGCCGATTTCCAAAATTTTTTCACCAATCGTCGTGCTCATCCATTCTCTCACACGCTCACCCCTTACCACTCGTGACGCGCCCAGACGGTCAATCTCGCAGCGCGAGACGTGCCGTCTAGTTCTTATATATAATTTATAAAATGTCCGTCCGTACGTCCGTCGTATGTCATAGCACTTTTTGCAAAGTGTGGCCGAAACGGTTATAGGTAGGGGCTTGAAATTTTTCACGAGGGTCCGGTCATGCGGTCCCATCATCGTATTAGATTTTGGCAGTGGTGGAGTAAGTGGGGTGGGCGTGGCGCGCGCCAGAGTGCACCCATGTCGTTTCAAAAATCGGCCTCAAATCGTCGAGCTCTTGAATTTTGCAACTTTTTGCACGTGCTCGGCTCTACTGGATCCCTGATTTCAAGGTATTGGTGAATATTTTCCAATTCAATTACGGCATTTTAATCACACATGTATCGACGAAAGTGCTATTTATAGAGGGTATTTTTTAATTTTGGGGGCGTGGGTAGTCCGCCCGCCGTGCGTGCAGGGGGATCCTCCGCTGAAAGATACTTATTGAGTATTTTTCTATATTGGCTTAATTTACAGCAAATTCACGAAACATGTATTTAGTAAGCAGATGTTCATTGAGGGTTTTATTTAGTTTTTGGGGGTGTAGGAAGTCCGCCTGCGGTGCGTGCAGGGGGATCCTCCGCTTCAAGGGAGTTATTCTAATTTTTCTTGAAAAAAATAATGGGTTCAGGCGATCCGGAAACAATCCACCGCAAAGCGGTGGAAGTCTGCGAGCAAGGTGAGCAGTGCGGAGTCCTTAGGCGGGCGCGGCGAAGCCGCGGCCGACGAAGGCGGCACTTGCCCCGAAGGGTAGGAGCGCCGTTTTTTGCACTGTATCGGGTCTCCAATGTTAAGGTGCTGGCAAATGGAGAGACATATTTTAAATTATTTTCGGAAATGTTATTAAGCATGTATCGAGCCAACCATTGTTTCTTAAGGGTATTTTGGAGTTTTTGAGGGTGTGGGAAGTCCGCTTACGGCGCGTGCAGGGAAATTCTCCGCTAGAAAAATGTATGGAGTATTTTAATATTTTAGGTTGATTTACGGCAGTTTCATTAAACATGTAGGAAGCAAACCGTTGTTCATTGAGGGTGTTTTTGAGTTTTGGGAGGCGTGGTTCATCCGCCCGTGGCGCATGCAGGGAGATCCTCCGCTATAAGGAAATTATCGGGTATGTTGTAGCTGTGTTGTACGCAAAAGCTGAACTGCTGAATCGCACGTTCGCAGCTAAGTTTTCTGACCCAAATGTGACGACGCTGCCTCCTGTTCGTGAACACGCCATTGACAGCCTGGCTACGTTCGAAATGTCAGAGGAAATCATCCGTGCAACTTTATTGTCCACAAACAAACATAAGGCTTGCGGCCCCGATGACATAAGCGCACGCATAATCCATGAATGTGCTGATGAACTGACAACACCAGTAGCGAAACTCTGTCGTCTTTCCCTCGAGCAGGGTGTCTTTCCATCTCGCTGGAAGCGTGCGAACATTGTCCCAATATTTAAGAAGGGTGCGAAGTCATGTGCATCCAACTATAGGAGTGTGAGTTTGACCCCACTTTTTAGTAAAGTACTCGAAAAAGTGGTTTTTACTTCATTGCTGTCTCATGTGCGCCCTGTTTTAGCTGATCAACAGCATGGTTTTATGTCTGGACGTTCGTGCGTTACGAACCTGTGATCGATGTTGAGCGTGGCCTGGAGCAACATATCCGCTGGCTCACAAACTGATATAATTTATACAGACTTTAGTTCAGCCTTTCAAAGCGTAAGTCACAAACTTCTGGTTCATAAAATGGAAAAATCATTTAATATCACCGGAACATCATTGTCATGGCTAAAATCATACCTTTCTGGAAGAGAGCAGCGGGTAGTTGTGAATGGCCAATGCTCTTCGTGGATCTCGGTTACCTCAGGCACACCTGAGGGGGGACATCTCTCGCCCCTCCTCTTCGCCTGTTTTATTAACGACCTACCGACTGCTGTCCACTCGGATTGTATAATTTTCGCCGACGACTGTAAACTGTATCGCAGAGTTGACAGTTCAGCTGATGCCACACAACTGCAGGTAGACGTAGATCGATTATGCGCGTGGTCAATGAAGTGGCAACTGTCACTTAATCCTTCAAAGTGTAAATATTTAACTCTGACACTTCGTACAAAGCCCATTTTAGAAACGTACCACATAGGCAACTCGGAGCTTGAGAGAGTGAGTGAGATGCGCGATCTTGGAGTGATCATAGACTCGAAATTAACGTTTCAGTCCCACATCGATGACATGGTGCGAAAGGCCAACAGGGCTCTAGGGCTTTTAATAAGGTCTTTCCAGACAGGGAAGAATGGTCCATCACTACAGGGGATAGATCATAAAAGTATGATTGTGACTTTTTGCGCCAACGTTCGGAGTATTTTGGAATATGGCTGTGTGATATGGGGAGGAGCTGCCGACACACATCTGAAACGTGCGGACAAAATTCAGCACAAGTTTCTTATTTGGCTCTGCGCAAGGTGTCGTGTTCAAAACGTTTCACTGGAGTATGCTGACCTTCTCCGTCATTTTGGGTTGGCATCCTTATCCGCGAGAAGGTTACAGTATGATATTATGTTCATCAGAAACATTCATAATCACAAAATTGATTCACATTTTCTTTTGGAATGCTTCCCATTGGCAGCGCCTCCCCGTGCACTTCGAAACTGGTTGCTTTTCAACGTTCCCTACGCCAGAACTAACACTGTAAGGTCGAGCATGTTTACCAGAATTCCCCGTGTCTGTAACAGGTTTTTAAATGCAAATAGGGACGTTGATATCTGGCACACGAGCTTAGGAGATTTTAAGAAGCGAGTGATCGCCTTTTCCTTTACTGTCTAAGGTGTATACAGTGTGCTCGACGAGAGTGGATGTTTTTAGCGTTATTTACATTTTATCGTTTTGGTTGTTTGATCCAGTGTACTGCTTTTATCTTATCGACTTCATCTATAAGTGGGTTTTACTGACCCGTTGGTGATATGTTTAATAAACTAAACTAAACTAAACTAAACTGTGCCACAGCCGCCGGGTTTCTTTTAGCTGTGTGTAATTTAGTGCTTCCGTGTTCCCATCAGTAAACGGTACACAGATGATGGCCTCTGGCGGGGCACGTGAACCCTTGTGGATTACCTCTTGATCGAAAAAGCTGTATTATGAACCCGTTATTGGGTTTCAGAGGTGTACTGGTGATTTTTTTGGGCCAAATGCGTTTGCAGGCGCGTTGGTAGAAACATTAAACAGTTGATAGGTGGTATTTAAAATGCTGGCATCATTTAGGGGGGGGCGGGGGTCTCCCATTAAGAAGAACCAGAAACTTCTAATTTTGCGTGTAAATTCTCCGATATATTTTAATCAATTCATGGGAGTTTTTTTAAATATATTAAACAAGGTGTTGTTTATTAAGAGTGTTTTTTTGTTTTAGGGGTGCGTTGCTCTTCTGGTGCTGTCGTGTTCCCAGGAGCATAGGGTACACAGACGATGGCCTCCTGGTGGGGTCAGGTGACCCCTTGCAGGTTACCCTTTGAATGAAATATTTGATATGTACCCGTTGTTGGGTCTCAGAAGTGTACTGGTGATTTTTTTGGCCAAATGCGTTTGCAGGCGTGTTGACAGAAACATTGAACAGTTGATGATTTTCTCTTTAGTTTTTGGTGGTGTGGGTGGTCCATCCGTCACGTGTGCAGGTTGATCATCCGCTAGAAGGAAATTGTCGGGCATCTTTCACATATTTGGCACAGCCGTCGGCTTTTTTAGCTGTGTGCGGTTTGGTGCTGGCGTGATCCCCTGAGCATAGTGTACACAGATGATGGCCCCCTGGTGGGGTTAGGTCACCCCTTGCATGTTACACCTTGATGGAAAAACATTAATATGTACCCGCTGTTGGGTTTTAGAGGTGCACTGGTAACTTTTTGGGCCAAATGCGTTTGCGGGAGTGTTGACAGAAACATTGAACAATTGATATGTGTTATTTATAATTTTCGCAATGTTTGGGGCATAGGCGGATCCAGGATTGCCGATCGGGGGGGCACCTTCCCGGGGGGGGGCACCATCCGGACGGGGGGGCGCCATCCGGACCAGGGGGCGCCACTTATGACCAGCAAAAACTATCAGGTGGGCGCCAAATCCTATCGGTGGGCGCCGACTTTCGCATCCTGGGGGGGGGGGGAAGCGACATTTCAGGGGGCGCCATCGACCTTTCAGGGGGCGCCGAGGGTCGATCGGGGGGGCACGTGCCCCCCCTTGCCCCCTGGATCCGCCTATGTTTTGGGGATCCTTTATTGATAAAAACCAAAAAACTCTAATTTTGCCCAAAAAAATAATGAATTCAGGCGATGCAAAGACAAACCACCGCGAAGCGGTTGAACTGTCCAGCACCTGCCCGGACACCTTATCTAAGCTACCCTCTGGGAGCTAAAACAACTCTTCCTACCAAAGCTAAAGCGCACTGACCTTCACAGTATGGGTACAGGATATGAATTGCGGCACAGTTTCACCGCAGGAAACGCATTGCGGTACAGTTTCGCTGCAGGAAGCGCATTTCGGAGCAGCATGCCTATGTTTGAAGACAGAGCAAATTAATTAAAAAGAAAAGTTGACCGAGCGACTTATTGGTTTACGCGATACACCAACATAGTGGAGGCACCCTGGTGCGCCCACGCGATTGTGTCGGCCTCAAAATTTAGGTCTGTTTGAAGGCCCATAACCCGAAAAGTTATTGGCCGATTTCCAAAATTTCTTCACCAATCGACGTGCTCATCCATTCTCTCACACGCTCACCCCTTACCACTCGTGACGCGCCCAGAGGGTCAATCTCGCAGCGCGAGACGGGCCGCCTAGTTCTTATATATAATTTATAAAATGTCCGTCCGTACGTCCGTCGTATGTCATAGCACTTTTTGACAAGTGGGGCCGAAACGGTTACAGGTAGGGGCTTGAAATTTTGCACGAGGGTCCGGTCGTGCAGTCCCATCATCGTATTAGATTTTGGCAGTGGTGGGGTGGGTGGGGTGGGCGTGGCACGCGCCAGAGTGCACCCATGTCGTTTCAAAAATCGGCCTCAGATCGTCGAGCTCTTGAATTTTGCAACTTTTTGGCACGTGCTCGGCTGTACTGGATCCCTGATTTCAAGGTACTGGTGAATATTTCCGAATTCAATTACGGCAATTAATCACATATGTATCGACGAAAGTGCTCTTTATAGAGGATATTTTTTAATTTTGGGGGTGTGGGTAGCCCACCCGCGGTATGTGCAGGGGGTTCCTCCGCTGAGAGATACTTATTAAGCATTTTTCTATCTTAGCTTAATTAGAGCAAATTCACCAAACATGTATTTAGTAAGCAGTTGTTCATTGAGGGTTTTATTTAATTTTTGGGGGTGTAGGAAGTCCGCCTGCGGTGCGTGCAGGGGGATCCTCCGCTTCAAGGGAGTTATTCTAATTTTTCTTGAAAAAAATAATGGGTTAAGGCGCTCCGGAAACAATCCACCGCCAAGCGGTGGAAGTCTGCGAGCAAGGTGAGCAGTGCGGAGTCCTTAGGCGGGCCGGCGAAGCCGCGGCCGACGAAGGCGGTACTTGCCCCGAAGGGCAGGGGCGCCGTTTTTTGCACTGTATCGGGTCTCCAATGCATAGGTGCTGACAAATGGGCCCTCATATTTTGAATTATTTTTGAAAGTTTTATTGAGCATGTATCGAGCCAACCATTGTTTATTGATGGTTTTTTGAGTTTTTGGGGTATGGGTCGTCCGCTTGCAGCGAGTGCAGAGGATCCTCCGCTGGAAAGAAATTATTGAGTATTTTAATATTTTTAATGAATTTAGGGCAGATTTGTCACACATGTATCGAGCAAACCGTTGTTTATTGAGTGTTTTATTTAGTTTTTGGGGTGTGGGTAGTCCGCCCGCGGTGCGTGCAGGGGGTTTTCCGCTTCAAGGAAATTATTCTATTTTTTCGTGAAAAAAAGATGGGTTTAGGCGATCCGGAGACAATCCACCGCGAAGCGGTGGAAGTCGTAGAACAAGGCGAGCAGACCTGAGACCTGAGAAGGGCGCGGCGAAGCCGCGGTTGACGAAAGTGATATTTGCCCCGCAGGGTAGGGGCGCCGTTTTTTGCACTGTATCGGATCTCCAATTTTAAGGTGCTGGCAAATGCAGAGACATCGTTTAAGTTATTTTCGGAAATGTTATTAAGCATGTATAGAGCCAACCGTTTTTCATTGAGGGTGTTTTCAGTTTTATGGGGTATCTTTTAGCTGTGTGGCACAGCCGCCGGGATTCTTTTGTCTGTTTAGGACTTTGTGCTGGCGTGCTCCGATGAGCATGGTGTAAACAGGTGTTGGCCTCCTGGCTGGGCACGTGACCCCTCTCGGGCTACCCTTTGATGGAAAAACCTTAATCTTTACCCGTTATTAGGTCACAGAAGTGTGCCGGTAACCCTTCGGGACAAAAAGCGTATGCAGGCGTGTTGACAGAAACTTTGGACAGTTATCGAGGGTATTTTTTTAGTTTTTTGGTTTTGATTGTGCACCCTTGGCGCCTGCAAGGTGATCCTCCGCTTGAAGGAAATTATTAAGTATTTAAATTAATTTACCTCAGATTCAGTAAACATGTATCGAGCAAACCGTTGTTTATCGAGGGTGTTTTTGAGTTTTGGGGGTGTGGATTGTCCACCCGTGGTGCGTGCAGGGTGGTACTCCGCTGGGAAATATCCGGTGTCTTGTAGCGTTGTGGCACAGCAATGCTCGGCTCGGCTGTACAGGATCCCTGATTTCAAGGTGCTGGCAAATATTATTGAATCTACGGCAGTTTTATCACAAATGTATCGACGATAGTGCTATTTATAGAGGATATTTTTTAGTTTTTGTTGGTGTGGGTCGTCCGCCCGCGGCGGAAGCAGGGGAATCCTTCGCTGGAAGATAATCATTGAGTATTTTAACGCCAGGCCGGCCGTCAAGGAATAAACAAACCGGAGACAATCCACCGCGAAGCGGAAGAAGTCTGCCAGCAAGGCGAGCAGACTTGGGCCATGAGAAGGGCACGGCGGAGCCGCGGCCAACCAATTCGATACTTGCCCCGCAGATTAGGGGCGCGGTTTTTTTGCACTGTATCGGGTCTCCAATGTTAGGGTGCTAACAAGTGGAGAGACGTATTTCATATTATTTTGGGCATCTTTATTAAGCATGTATCGAGCCAACCATTGTTTCTTAAGGGTGTTTTGGAGTTTTTGGGGGCGTGGGTCATCCGCCCGTGGCGCATGCAGGGGATCCTCCGCTATAAGGAAATTATCGGGTATGTTGTAGCTGTGTGGCACAGCCGCCGGGTTTCTTTTAGCTGTGTGTAATTTAGTGCTTCCGTGTTCCCGTCAGCAAACGGTACACAGATGATGGCCTCTGGCGGGGCACGTGACCCCTTGTGGATTACCTCTTGATCGAAAAAGCTGTATTATGAACCCGTTATTGGGTCTCAGAGGTGTACTGGTGATTTTTTGGCCAAATGCGTTTGCAGGCGTGTTGGTAGAAACATTAAACATTTGATGGGTGGTATTTAAAATGCTGGCATTACTTAGGGGGGGCGGGGGTCTCCCGTTAAGAAGAACAAAAAACTTCTACTTTTGCGTGTAAGTCCTCTGATATATTTAAGTCAATTCGTGGCAATTTTTTTAATATATTAAACAAAGTGTTGTTTATTGAGAGTGTTTTTTGTTTTAGGGGTGCGTTACTCGTCTGGTGCTGTCGTGTTCCCAAGAGCATAGGGTACACAGACGATGGCCTCCTGGCGGGGTCAGGTGACCCCTTGCGGGTTACCCTTTGATTGAAATATTTGATATGTACCTGTTGTTGGGTCTCAGAGGTGTACTGGTGACTTTTTTTAATCAAATGCGTTTGCGGGAGTGTTGACAGAAACATTGAACAATTGATATGTGTTATTTATATTTTTTGCAATGTTTAGGAATCCCTTATTAATAAAAACCACAAACTCTAATTTTGCTAAAAAAATACTGGATTCAAGCGATGCAAAGACAAACCACCGCGAAGCGGTTGAACTGTCCAGCGCCTGCCCGGACAACTTATCTAAGCTACCCTCTGGGAGCTAAAACAACTCTTCCTACCAAAGCCAAAGTGCACTGAACTTCACAGTATGGGTACAGGATATGAATTGCGGCACAGTTTCACCGCAGGAAACGCATTGCAGTACAGTTTCGCTGCAAGAAACGCATTTTGGAGCAGCATGCCTATGGTTGAAGACAGAGAAAAGGAATTAAAAGAAAAGGTGGACCGAGCGACTTATTGGTTTACGCGACCCAGTGAACTTAAAAGCTGTTCCCAGAAATTAAAGTTTGCCCCCTCCCCTTTAAAAATTATAAGTTTCCCTGAATGGGCTTCGGCGACCCAGAGACAAACCAACGCGATATTAGTAAACAGTGAGAGTGTAGTACCAGGAGCCCATGCCCAAATTAACAAGGGTATGGGCTTCAAATTAACCGAAACCGAAGGCACAATCGGCACGCCAATTCGCGCTTGCCAGGAACTTTTGCTGGAATGCTGGAAAGGCTGCTGAAGGGCAGGCAAAGCAAACCACAAGAGGGGAGGGAGTGTACCAAGCAGTGCACGGATGGGACGCCTAGGGAAGGAAGGAACCCAGCAGTGCCGGGCTAGGGAATGGAGGAACCCGGCAGCGCCAGGCCGGCCTTCTAGAGAAGGAATAAACAATCCGGAGACAAACCACCGCGAAGCGGTGGAAGTCTGCGAGCAAAGCCAGCAGACCCGAGTCCTGAGGAGTGCACGGCGGAGCTGCGGCCGAAGCAGGCGATACTTGCCCCGCAGGGTAGGGGCACGTTAGGCCGGCCCGCTGAATCGATACCTGGTTAGGTCAGCATAGTGGAGGCACCCTGGTGCGCCCACGCAATTGCGTCGGGCTCAAAATTTAGTTCTGGCTTTGAGAGCCCATTACACGAAAAGTTATCGACCGATTTCCAAAGTTTCTTCACGAATCAACGCCTTTTTCAATTTCTTCTACGTTCACCTTCTATATCTCGTGACGCGCCCAGAGGGTCCATCTCGCAGCGCGAGACGTGCCGTCTAGTCTTATATATAATTTATAAAATGTCCGTCCGCCGTATGTCATAGCACCTTTTGACAAGTGTGGCCGAAACGGTTATAGGTAGGGGCTTGAAATTTTCCACGAGGGTCCGGTCATGCGGTCCCATCATCGTATTAGATTTTGGCAGTGGTGGGGTAAGTGGGGTGGGAGTGGCGCGCGCTAGAGTGCACCCATGTCGCTTCAAAAATTGGCCTCAGATCGTCGAGCTCTTGAATTTTGCAACTTTTTGCACGTGCTCGGCTGTACTGGATCCCTGATTTCAAGGTGCTGGTGAATATTTCCCAATTAAATTACGGCAGTTTTATCACACATGTATCGGCAATAGTGCTATTTATAGAGGGTATTTTTTAATTTTGGGGGTGGGTAATCCGCCCGCGGTGCGTGCAGGGGGATCCTCCGCTGAAACATACTTATTTAGTAGTTTTCTATCTTGGCTTAATTTACAGCAAATTCACCAAACATGTATTTAAACGTTGATAAGTTTTGAAGTGCTGCGGCGAGGAGCATGATGATGAGTTACTAAGATGTTCCCTGGCCTCTCCCCTCGAATCCGGAAATGCAAAAAACACTGAAGATTATCTTCAGTGAAGAAGAAAAATATGCAGGAATCTTCAGTGTTTTTTGTATTTCCGGATTCGAGGGGAGAGGCCAGGGAACATCTTAGTAACTAAACATGTATTTAGTAAGCAGTTGTTTATTGAGGGTTTTATTTAGTTTTTGGGGTGTGGGTATTCCGCTTGCGGTGCGTGCAGGGGGTCCTCCGCTTCAAGGAAGTTATTCTAATTTTTCTTGAAAAAATAATGGGTTCAGGCGATCCGGAAAAAATTCACCGCGAAGCGGTGGAAGTCTGCGAGCAAGGTGAGCAGTGCTGAGTCTTTAGGCGGGCGCGGCGAAGCCGCGGCCGACGAAGGCGATACTTGCCCTGCAGTGTAGGGGCGCCGTTTTTTTGCACTGTATCGGGTCTCCAATGCATAGGTGCTGACAAATGAAGACCCATATTTTGAATAATTTTTTGAAGTTTTATTACGCATGTATCGAGCCAACCATTGTTTATTGAGGGTGTTTTTGAGTTTGGGGGGGTGGGTCGTCCGCTTGCAGCGGATGCAGGGGATCCTCCGCTGGAAAGAAATTATTGAGTATTTTAATGTGTTAAAATATTTTACGCCAGATTTGTCACACATGTATCGAGCAAACCGTTGTTTATGGAGTGTTTTATTTAGTTTTTGGGGGTGTGAGTAGTCCGCCCGCGGTGCGTGCAAGGGGGTCCTCCGCTTCAAGGAAATTATTATATTTTTCCTGAAAAAGATGTGTTTAGGCGATCCGGAGACAATCCACAGCGAAGCGGTGGAAGTCGTCGAGCAAGGCGAGCATACCTGAGACCTGAGAAGGGCACGGCGAAGCCGCGGTTGACGAAAGTGATATTTCCCCGCAGGGTAGGGGGCGCCGTTTTTTTGCACTGTATCGGGTCTCCAATGTTAAGGTGTTGGCAAATGGAGAGACATAGTTTAAATTATTTTCGGAAATGTTATTAAGCATGTATCGAGCCAACCGTTGTTCATTGAGGGTGTTTTGAGTTTTAGGGGTGTGGGTCGTCCGCTTGCGGCGCGTGCAGTGGGATGCTCCGCTGGAAGGAAATCATGGGGTATCTTTAAGCTGTGTGGCACAGCCACCAGGTTTCTTTTGTCTGTTTGTGACTTTGTGCTGGCGTGCTCCGATGAACATGGTGTAAACAGGTGTTGGCCCCCTGGCTGGGCACGTGATCCCTCTTGGGGTACCCCTTGATGGAAAAACCTTAATCTGTACCCGTTATTAGGTCCCAGAAGTGTGCCGGTAACCCTTCGGGACAAAAAGCGTATGCAGGCGTGTTGACAGAAACTTTGAACAGTTATCGAGGGTATTTTTTAGTTTTTTGGTTTTGATTGTGCACCCTTGGCGCCTGCAAGGTGATCCTCCGCTTGAAGGAAATTATTAAGTATTTAAATTAATTTACCTCAGATTCAGTAAACATGTATCGAGCAAACCGTTGTTTATCGAGGGTGTTTTTGAGTTTTGTGGGTGTGGATTGTCCACCCGTGGTGCGTGCAGGGTGGTACTCCGCTGGGAAATATCCGGTGTCTTTTAGCGGTGTGGCACAGCAATGCTCGGCTCGGCTGTACAGGATCCCTGATTTCAAGGTGCTGGCAAATATTATTGAATCTACGGTAGTTTTATCACACATGTATCGACGATAGTGCTATTTATAGAGGATATTTTTAGTTTCTGTTGGTGTGGGTCGTCCGCCCGCGGCGCGAGCAAGGGAATCCTTCGCTGGAAGATAATCATTGAGTATTTTAACGCCAGGCCGGCCGTCAAGGAATAAACAAACCGGAGACAATCCACCGCGAAGCGGTGGAAGTCTGCCAGCAAGGCGAGCAGACTTGGGCCATGGGAAGGGCACGGCGAAGCCGCGGCCAACCAATTCGATACTTGCCCCGCAGAGTAGGGGCGCGGTTTTTTGCACTGTATCGGGTCTCCAATGTTAGGGTGCTAACAAATGGAGAGACGTATTTCATATTATTTTGGGCAGCTTTATTAAGCAAGTATCGAGCCAACCATTGTTTCTTAAGGTTGTTTTGGAGTTTTTGGGGGCGTGGGTCATCCGCCCGTGGCGCACGCAGGGGATCCTCCGCTATAAGGAAATTATCGGGTATGTTGTAGCTGTGTGGCACAGCCGCCGGGTTTCTTTTTAGCTGTGTGTAATTTAGTGCTTCCGTGTTCCCGTCAGCAAACGGTACACAGATGATGGCCTCTGGCGGGGCACGTGAAACCTTGTGGATTACCTCTTGATCGAAAAAGCTGTATTATGAACCCGTTATTGGGTCTCAGAGGTGTACTGGTGATTTTTGGCCAAATGCGTTTGCAGGCGTGTTGGTAGAAACATTAAACATTTGATGGGTGGTATTTAAAATGCTGGCATCATTTAGGGGAGGCGGGGGTCTCCCATTAAGAAGAACAAAAAACTTCTACTTTTGCGTGTAAATCCTCTGATATATTTTAGTCAATTCGTGGGAATTTTTTTAATATATTAAACAAAGTGTTGTTTATTGAGAGTGTTTTTTGTTTTAGGCGTGCGTTACTCGTCTGGTGCTGTCGTGTTCCCAGGAGCATAGGGTACACAGACGATGGCCTCCTGGCGGGGTCAGGTGACCCCTTGCGGGTTACCCTTTGATTGAAATATTTGATATGTACCCGTTGTTGGGTCTCAGAGGTGTACTGGTGACTTTTTTAATCAAATGCGTTTGCGGGAGTGTTGACAGAAACATTGAACAATTGATATGTGTTATTTATAACTTTCACAATGTTTGGGGATCCTTTATTGATAAAAACCACAAAACTCTAATTTTGCCCAAAAGAATAATGGATTCAGGCGATCCAAAGACAAACCACCGCGAAGCGGTTGAACAGTCCAGCGCCTGCCCGGACACCTTATCTAAGCTACCCTCTGGGAGCTAAAACAACTCTTCCTACCAAAGCTAAAGTGCACTGAACTTCACAGTATGGGTACAGGATATGAATTGCGGCACAGTTTCACCGCAGGAAACGCATTGCAGTACAGTTTCGCTGCAAGAAACGCATTTCGGAGCAGCATGCCTATGGTTGAAGACAGAGAAAAGGAATTGAAAAGAAAGGTGGACCGAGCGACTTATTGGTTTACGCGACCCAGTGAACTTAAAAGCTATTCCCAGAAATTAAAGTTTGCCCCCTCCCCCTTTAAAAATTATAAGTTTCCCTGAATGGGCTTCGGCGACCCAGAGACAAGCCAACGCGATATTAGTAAACAGTGAGAGTGTAGTACCAGCAGCCCATGCCAAAATTAACAAGGGTATGGGCTTCAAATTAACCGAAACCGAAGGCACAATCGGCACGCCAACTCGCGCTTGCCGGGAACTTTTGCTGGAATGCTGGAAAGGCTGCTGAAGGGCAGGCAAAGCAAACCACAAGAGGGGAGGGAGTGTACCAAGCAGCGCACGGATGGGACGCCTAGGGAAGGAAGGAACCCAGCAGTGCCGGGCTAGGGAATGGAGGAACCCGGGAGCGCCAGGCCGGCCTTCTAGAGAAGGAATAAACAATCCGAAGACAAACCACCGCGAAGCGGTGGAAGTCTGCGAGCAAAGCCAGCAGACCCGAGTCCTGAGGAGTGCACGGCGGAGCTGCGGCCGAAGCAGGCGATACTTGCCCCGCAGGGTAGGGGCACGTTAGGCCGGCCCGCTGAATCGAGACCTGGTTAGGTCAGCATAGTGGAGGCACCCTGGTGCGCCCACGCAATTGCGTCGGGCTCAAAATTTAGGTCTGGCTTTGAGAGCCCATTACACGAAAAGTTATCGACTGATTTCCAAAGTTTCTTCACGAATCAACGCCTTTTTCAATTTCTTCTACGTTCACCTTCTATATCTCGTGACGCGCCCAGAGGGTCAATCTCGCAGCGCGAGACGTGCCGTCTAGTTCTTATATATAATTTATAAAATGTCCGTACGTCTGTCCGCCGTATGTCATAGCACCTTTTGACAAGTGTGCCAGAAACGGTTATAGGTGGGGGCTTGAAATTTTGCACGAGGGTCCGGTCATGCGGTCCCATCATCGTATTAGATTTTGGCAGTGGTGGGGTATGTGGAGTGGGCGTGGCACGCGCCAGAATGCACCCATGTCGTTTCAAAAATCGGGCTCAGATCGTCGAGCTCTTGAATTTTGCAACTTTTGGGCACGTGCTCGGCTGTACTGGATCCCTGATTTCAAGGTACTGGTGAATATTTCCCAATTCAATTACGGCATTTTAATCACACATGTATCGACAAAAGTGCTCTTTATAGAGGGTATTTCTTAATTTTGGGGATGTGGGTAATCCGCCTGCGGTGCGTGCAGGGGGATCCTCCGCTGAAAGATACTTATTGAGTATTTTTCTATCTTGGCTTAATTTACAGCAAATTCACCAAACATGTATTTAGTAAGCAGTTGTTCATTGAGGGTTTTATTTAGTTTTGGGGGGTGTAGGAAGTCCGCCTGCGGTGCGTGCAGGGCGATCCTCCGCTTCAAGGGAGTTATTCTAATTTTTCGTTAAAAAAATAATGGGTTCAGGCGATCCGGAAACAATCCACCGCAAAGCGGTGGAAGTCTGCGAGCAAGGTGAGCAGTGCAGAGTCCTTAGGCGGGCGCGGCGAAGCCGCGGCCGACGAAGGTGGCACTTGCCCCGAAGGGTAGGGGCGCCGTTTTTTGCACTGTATCGGGTCTCCAATGTTAAGGGGCTGGCAAATGGAGAGACATATTTTAAATTATTTTCGGAAATGTTATTAAGCATGTATCGAGCCAACCATTGTTTTATTAAGGGTGTTTTGGAGTTTTTGGGGGTGTGGGAAGTCCGCTTACGGCGCGTGCAGGGAAATCCTCCGCTAGAAAAATGTATGGAGTATTTTAATATTTTAGGTTGATTTACGGCAGTTTCATTAAACATGTAGGAAGCAAACCGTTGTTCATTGAGGGTGTTTTTGAGTTTTGGGAGGCGTGGGTCATCCGCCCGTGGTGCATGCAGGGGGATCCTCCGCTATAAGGAAATTATCGGGTATGTTGTAGCTGTGTGCCACAGCCGTCGGGTTTCTTTTAGCAGTGTATAATTTAGTGCTTCCGTGTTCCCAATTCAATTACGGCATTTTAATCACACATGTATCCACGAAAGTGCTATTTATAGAGGGTATTTCTTAATTTTGGGGGTGTGGGTAATCCGCCCGCGGTGCGTGCAGGGGGATCCTCCGCTGAAACACACTTAATTAGTATTTTTCTATCTTGGCTTAATTTACAGCAAATTCAGAAAACATGTATTTAGTAAGCAGATGTTTATTGAGGGTTTTATTTAGTTTTTGGGGTGTGGGTAGTCCGCCCGCGGTGCGTGCAGGGGGGTCCTCCGCTTCAAGGAAATTATTCTATTTTTTCCTGAAAAAAGATGTGTTTAGGCGATCCAGAGACAATCCACTGCGAAGCGGTGGAAGTCGTCGAGCAAGGCGAGCAGACCTGAGACCTGAGAAGGGCACGGCGAAGCTGCGGTTGACGAAAGTGATATTTCCCCGCAGGGTAGGGGCGCCGTTTTTTGCACTGTATCGGGTCTCCAATGTTAAGGTGTTGGCAAATGGAGAGACATAGTTTAAATTATTTTCGGAAATGTTATTAAGCATGTATCGAGCCAACCGTTGTTCATTGAGGGTGTTTTAAGTTTTAGGGGTATGGGTCGTCCGCTTGCGGCGCGTGCAGTGGGATGCTCCGCTAGAAGGAAATTATGGGGTATCTTTTAGCTGTGTGGCACAGCCGCCAGGTTTCTTTTGTCTGTTTGTGACTTTGTGCTGGCGTGCTCCGATGAACATGGTGTAAACAGGTGTTGGCCCCCTGGCTGGGCACGTGATCCCTCTTGGGCTACCCCGTGATGGAAAAACCTTAATCTGTACCCGTTATTAGGTCCAAGAAAAGTGCCGGTAACCCTTCGGTACAAAAAGCGTATGCAGGCGTGTTGACAGAAACTTGGGACAGTTATCGAGGGTATTTTTTAGTTTTTTGGTTTTGATTGTGGACCGTTGGCGCCTGCAAGGTGATCCTCCGTTTGAAGGAAATTATTAAGTATTTAAATTAATTTACCTCAGCTTCAGTAAACATGTGTCGAGCAAACTGTTGTTTATCGAGGGTGTTTTTTAGTTTTAGAGGTTTGGATTGTCCACCCGTGGTGCGTGCAGGGTGGTACTCCGCTGGGAAATATCCGGTGTCTTTTAGCGGTGTGGCACAGCAATGCTCGCCTCGGCTGTACAGGATCCCTGATTTCAAGGTGCTGGCAAATATTATTGAATCTACGGTAGTTTTATCACACATGTTTCGACGATAGTGCTATTTATAGAGGATATTTTTAGTTTTTGTTGGTGTGGGTCGTTCGCCCGCGGCGCGAGCAGGGGAATCCTTCGCTGGAAGATAGTCATTGAGTATTTTAACGCCAAACCGGCCGTCAAGGAATAAACAAACCGGAGACAATCCACCGCGAAGCGGTGGAAGTCTGCCAGCAGGGCGAGCAGACTTGGGCCATGAGAAGGGCACGGCGAAGCCGCGGCCAACCAATTCGATACTTGCCCCGCAGAGTAGGGGCGCGGTTTTTGCACTGTATCGGGTCTCCAATGTTAGGGTGCTAACAAATGGAGAGACATATTTCATATTATTTTGGGCAGCTTTATTAAGCATGTATCGAGCCAACCATTGTTTCTTAAGGGTGTTTTGGAGTTTTTGGGGGCGTGGGTCATGCGCCCGTGGCGCATGCAGGGGGATCCTCCGCTATAAGGAAATTATCGGGTATGTTGTAGCTGTGTGCCACAGCCGTCGGGTTTCTTTTAGCAGTGTATAATTTAGTGCTTCCGTGTTCCCATCAGTAAACGGTACACAGATGATGGCCTCTGGCGGGGCACGTGACCCCTTGTGGATTACCTCTTGATCGAAAAAGCTGTATTATGAACCCGTTATTGGGTTTCAGAGGTGTACTGGTGATTTTTTTGGGCCAAATGCGTTTGCAGGCGCGTTGGTAGAAACATTAAACAGTTGATAGGTGGTATTTAAAATGCTGGCATCATTTAGGGGGGGCGGGGGTCTCCCATTAAGAAGAACCAGAAACTTCTAATTTTGCGTGTAAATTCTCCGATATATTTTAGTCAATTCATGGGAGTTTTTTTAATATATTAAACAAGAAGTTGTTTATTAAGATTGTTTTTTTTCAGGGGTGCGTTGCTCGTCTGGTGCTGTCGTGTTCCCAGGAGCATAGGGTACACAGACGATGGCCTCCTGGTGGGGTCAGGTGACCCCTTGCAGGTTACCCTTTGAATGAAATATTTGATATGTACCCGTTGTTGGGTCTCAGAAGTGTACTGGTGTTTTTTTTAATCAAATGCGTTTGCGGGAGTGTTGACAGAAACATTGAACAATTGATATGTGTTATTTATATTTTTGCAACGTTTAGGGATCCCTTATTAATAAAAACCACAAACTCTAATTTTGCAAAAAAATACTGGATTCAGGCGATGCAAAGACAAACCACCGCGAAGCGGTTGAACTGTCCAGCGCCTGCCCGGACACCTTATCTAAGCTACCCTCTGGGAGCTAAAACAACTCTTCCTACCAAAGCTAAAGTGCACTGAACTTCACAGTATGGGTACAGGATATAAATTGCGGCACAGTTTCACCGCAGGAAACGCATTGCAGTACAGTTTCGCTGCAAGAAACGCATTTCGGAGCAGCATGCCTATGGTTGAAGACAGAGAAAAGGAATTGAAAAGAAAGGTGGACCAAGCGACTTATTGGTTTACGCGACCCAGTGAACTTAAAAGCTATTCCCAGAAATTAAAGTTTGCCCCCTCCCCTTTAAAAATTATAAGTTTCCCTGAATGGGCTTCGGCCACCCAGAGACAAGCCAACGCGATATTAGTAAACAGTGAGAGTGTAGTACCAGCAGCCCATGCCCAAATTAACAAGGGTATGGGCTTCAAATTAACCGAAACCGAAGGCACAACCGGCACTCCAACTCGCGCTTGCCGGGAACTTTTGCTGGAATGCTGGAAAGGCTGCTGAAGGGCAGGCAAAGCAAACCACAAGAGGGGAGGGAGTGTACCAAGCAGCGCACGGATGGGACGCCTAGGGAAGGAAGGAACCCAGCAGTGCCGGGCTAGGGAATGGAGGAACCCGGCAGCGCCAGGCCGGCCTTCTAGAGAAGGAATAAACAATCCGAAGACAAACCACCGCGAAGCGGTGGAAGTCTGCGAGCAAAGCCAGCAGACCCGAGTCCTGAGGAGTGCACGGCGGAGCTGCGGCCGAAGCAGGCGATACTTGCCCCGCAGGGTAGGGGGCACGTTAGGCCGGTCCGCTGAATCGAGACCTGGTTAGGTCAGCATAGTGGAGGCACCCTGGTGCGCCCACGCAATTGCGTCGGGCTCAAAATTTAGGTCTGGCTTTGAGAGCCCATTACACGAAAAGTTATCGACTGATTTCCAAAGTTTCTTCACGAATCAACGCCTTTTTCAATTTCTTCTACGTTCACCTTCTATATCTCGTGACGCGCCCAGAGGGTCAATCTCGCAGCGCGAGACGTGCCGTCTAGTTCTTATATATAATTTATAAAATGTCTGTCCGTACGTCCGCCGTATGTCATAGCACTTTTTGACAAGTGTGGCCGAAACGGTTACAGGTAGGGGCTTGAAATTTTGCACGAGGGTCCGGTCATGCGGTCCCATCATCGTATTAGATTTTGGCAGTGGTGGGGTGGGTGGGGTGGGCGTGGCACGCGCCAGAGTGCACCCATGTTGTTTCAAAAATCGGCCTCAGATCGTCGAGCTCTTGAATTTTGCAACTTTTGGGCACGTGCTCGGCTGTACTGAATCCCTGATTTCAAGGTACTGGTGAATATTTCCCAATTAAATTACGCCATATTAATCACACATGTATCGACAAAAGTGCTCTTTATAGAGGGTATTTTTTAATTTTGGGGGTGTGGGTAATCCGCCTGCGGTGCGTGCAGGGGGATCCTCCGCTGAAAGATACTTATTGAGTATTTTTCTATCTTGGCTTAATTTAAAGTAAATTTACCAAACATGTATTTAGTAAGCAGTTGTTCATTGAGGGTTTTATTTAGTTTTGGGGGTGTAGGAAGTCCGCCTGCGGTGCGTGCAGGGCGATCCTCCGCTTCAAGGGAGTTATTCTAATTTTTCTTGAAAAAATAATGGGTTCCGGCGATCCGGAAACAATCCACCGCAAAGCGGTGGAAGTCTGCGAGCAAGGTGAGCAGTGCGGAGTCCTTAGGCGGGCGCGGCGAAGCCGCGGCCGACGAAGGCGGCACTTGCCCCGAAGGGTAGGGGCGCCGTTTTTTGCACTGTATCGGGTCTCCAATGTTAAGGTGCTGGCAAATGGAGAGACATATTTTAAATTATTTTCGGAAATGTTATTAAGCATGTATCGAGCCAACCATTGTTTCTTAAGGGTGTTTTGGAGTTTTTTGGGGTGTGGGAAGTCCGCTTACGGCGCGTGCAGGGAAATTCTCCGCTAGAAAAATGTATGGAGTATTTTAATATTTTAGGTTGATTTACGGCAGTTTCATTAAACATGTAGGAAGCAAACCGTTGTTCATTGAGGGTGTTTTTGAGTTTTGGGAGGCGTGGGTCATCCGCCCGTGGCGCATGCAGGGGGATCCTCCGCTATAAGGAAATTATCGGGTATGTTGTAGCTGTGTGCCACAGCCGCCGGGTTTCTTTTAGCTGTGTGTAATTTAGTGCTTCCGTGTTCCCATCAGTAAACGGTACAGAGATGATGGCCTCTGGCGGGGCTCGTGACCCCTTGTGGATTACCTATTGATCGAAAAAGCTGTATTATGAACCCGTTATTGGGTTTCAGAGGTGTACTGGTGATTTTTTTGGGCCAAATGCGTTTGCAGGCGCGTTGGTAGAAACATTAAACAGTTGATAGGTGGTATTTAAAATGCTGGCATCATTTAGGGGGGGGCGGGGGTCTCCCATTAAGAAGAACCAGAAACTCCTAATTTTGCGTGTAAATTCTCCGATATATTTTAATTAATTCATGGGAGTTTTTTTAATATATTAAACAAGGTGTTGTTTATTAAGAGTGTTTTTTTGTTTTAGGGGTGCGTTGCTCGTCTGGTGCTGTCGTGTTCCCAGGAGCATAGGGTACACAGACGATGGCCTCTTGGTGGGGTCAGGTGACCCCTTGCAGGCTACCCTTTGAATGAAATATTTGATATGTACCCGTTGTTGGGTCTCAGAAGTGTACTGGTGATTTTTTTGGCCAAATGCGTTTGCAGGCGTGTTGACAGAAACATTGAACAGTTTATGATTTTCTCTTTAGTTTCTGGTGGTGTGGGTGGTCCATCCGTCACGTGTGCAGGTTGATCATCCGCTAGAAGGAAATTGTCGGGCATCTTTCACATATTTGGCACAGCCGTCGGCTTTTTTAGCTGTGTGCGGTTTGGTGCTGGCGTGATCCCCTGAGCATAGTGTACACAGATGATGGCCCCCTGGTGGGGTTAGGTCACCCCTTGCATGTTACACCTTGATGGAAAAACATTAATATGTACCCGCTGTTGGGTTTTAGAGGTGCACTGGTAACTTTTTGGGCCAAATGCGTTTGCGGGAGTGTTGACAGAAACATTGAATAATTGATATGTGTTATTTATAATTTTCGCAATGTTTGGGGCAAAGGCAGATCCATGATTGCCGATCGGGGGGGGCACCTTCCCGGGGGGCACCATCCGGACGGGAGGGGCGCCATCCGGACCAGGGGGGCGCCACTTATGATCGGCAAAAGCTATCAGGTGGGCGCCAAATCCTATCGGTGGGCGCCGACTTTCACATCCTGGGGGGGGTGGGAAGCGACATTTCAGGGGGCGCCATCGACCTTTCAGGGGGCGCCGAGGGTCCATCGGGGGAGCACGTGCCCCCCTTGCCCCCCTGGGTCCGACCATGGTTTGGGGATCCTTTATTGATAAAAACCACAAAACTCTAATTTTGCCCAAAAAAATAATGGATTCAGGCGATGCAAAGACAAACCACCGCGAAGCGGATGAACTGTCCAGCGCCTGCCCGGACACCTTATCTAAGCTACCCTCTAGGAGCTAAAACAACTCTTCCTACCAAAGCTAACGTGCACTGAGCTTCACAGTATGGGTAAAGGATATGAATTGCGGCACAGTTTCACCGCAGGAAACGCATTGCGGTACAGTTTCACTGCAGGGAACGCATTTCGGAGCAGCATGCCTATGGTTGAAGACCGAGCAAATGAATTAAAAAGAAAAAATTAACGAGCGACTTATTGGTTTACGCGACCCAGTTAACTTAAAGGCTATTCCCAGAAATTAAAGTTTGCCCCCCTCCCGTTTAAAAATTATAAGTTTCCCTGAATGGGCTTCGGCGACCCAGAGACAAGCCAACGCGAAGCGGTAAAAGTTTGCGAGCAAGGCGAGCAGACATGAGTCCTGAGGAGGGCGCGGCGAAGCCTCCGCCGACGAAAGCGATACTTGCCCCACAGGGTAGGGGCGCCAGCTAGGTCGGAAATCCTTCCCTGTGAGTGGTTATTTAGAATGGGAGTTGGCAGGGGTCCTAAATTAAGAAAAACCAGCAAACCTCTATTTTTGCTTGGAAGTGCAATTGGATATTTTATTAAATTTACGGCAGTTTTATTAAACATGTACCGACCAAAGTGTTGTTCATTGAGGGTGTTGTTAGGTTTTGGGGTGTGGGTTGCAACCCGTGCCACGGTCAGGGGATCCTCGGCTGCAGGGAAATTATCGGGTATCTTTTATCTGTGCGGCACAGCCGTCGGGTTTCTTTTAGCTGTGTGTGATTTGGTTCTGGCGTGTTCCAATGAACATAGGGTACACAGATGATGGCTCGCTGGTTGGGCATGTGAACCCTTGCGGGCTAGTCCTTGAAGGAAAAACTTTAATCTGTACCCGTTAATGGGTCTTAGAGATGTACTGGTGACTTTTTGGGCCAAATGCATTTGCAGTCGTGTTGACAGAAACATTAAACAGTTGGTGGGTGGTTGTTTAGAATCTTGGCAATATTCGGGGATCCCGCATTGAGAAAAAACCACAGAACTCTAATTTTGCTGAGAAAATAATGGGTTTAAGCGATCCGGAGACAGGCCACCGCGAGGCGTTAGGAGTCTGCGAGCAAGGCGGGCAGACCTGAGTCGTGCGGAGGGCGCGGCGAAGCCGCGGTCGACGAAGGCGATACTTGCCCCGCAGGGTATGGGCGCCGCAAGCCGGCCCGCTGAATCGAGACATGGTTAGGTAAGGATAGTGGAGCACCCTGGTGCGCCCACGCGATTGTGTCGGACTCAAAATTTAGGTCTGTTTGAAGGCCCATAACCCGAAAAGTTATTGGCCGATTTCCAAGATTTCTTCACCAATCGACGTGCTCATCCATTCTCTCACACGCTCACCCCTTACCACTCGTGACGCACCCAGAGGGTCAATCTCGCAGCGCGAGACGTGCCGTCTAGTTCTTATATATAATTTATAAAATGTCTGTCCGCCGTATGTCATAGCACCTTTTGACAAGTGTGGCCGAAACGGTTATAGGTAAGGGCTTGAAATTTTCCACGAGGGTCCGGTCATTCGGTCCCATCATCGTATTAGATTTTGGCAGTGGTGGGGTAAGTGGGGTGGGCGTGGCATGCGCTAGAGTGCACCCATGTCGCTTTAAAAATTGGCCTCAAATCGTCGAGCTCTTGAATTTTGCAACTTTTTGCACGTGCTCGGCTGTACTGGATCCCTGATTTCAAGGTGCTGGTGAATATTTCCCAATTAAATTACGGCAGTTTTATCAAACATGTATTGACAATAGTGTTATTTATTGAGGGTGTTTTTAGCTTTTTTTTTGGAGATGGGTCGTCCGCCCGCGGTGCGTGCAGGGGGATCCTCCGCTGGAAGATAATTTTTGAATATTTTAACGCCAGGCCGGCCGTCAAGGGAAGGAATAAACAAACCGGAGACAAGCCACCGCGAAGCGGTGGCAGTCTGCGAGCAAGGCGAGCAGACTTGGGTCCTGAAGGGCGCGGCGAAGCCGCGGCCGACCAAGGCGATACTTGCCCCGTAGGGCAGGGGCGCCGATTTTTTGCACTGTATCGGGTCTCCAATGTTAAAGTGCTGGCAAATGGAGAGACATATTTTAAAATATTTTCGGCAGCTTAAGCATGTATCGAGCCAACCATTGTTTATTGAGGGTGGTTTGTAGTTATTGGGGGGGTGTGGGTCGTCCGCTTGGGGCGGGTGCAGGGGGTCCTCCGCTAGATAAAAGTATTGAGTATTTTGATATTTTAGGTTAATTTACGGGAGTTTCATTAAACATGTAGGGAGCAAACTGTTGTTCATTGAGGGTGTTTTTTTTTAGTTTTTGGTGGGGTGGGTCGTCCGCCCATGGCGCGTGTAGGGGGGATCTTCCGCTAGAAGGAAATTTTTGAGTATTTTAATGTTCTAGGTTTATTTACGGCAGTCTCATCAAACATGTAGTTGGCAAGCCGATGTTCATTATGGGTGTTTTTGAATGTTTTCGGGGTGTGGGTCGTCCGCTTGCGGCGCATGCAGTGGGATCCTCCGATAGAAGGAAAGTATTGAGTATTTTGATATTTTAGGTTTATTTACGGCAGTTTCATAAAACATGTAGGGAGCAAACTGTTGTTCATTGAGGGTGTTTTTGAGTTTTGGGGGGTGTAGGTCGGCCGCTTGGGGCGCGTGCAGGGGGTTCCTCCGCTAGAAAAAAGTATTGAGTATTTCAATATTTTAGGTTAATTTACGGCAGTTTCATCAAACATGTAAGGAGCAAACTGTCGTTCATTAAGGGTGTTTTTTAGTTTTGGTGGTTGTAGGTCGGCCGCTTGGGGCGCATGCAGGGGATTCTCCGCTAGAAAAAAATTATTGAGTATTTCAATATTTTAGGTTAATTTACGGCAGTTTCATCAAACATGTAGGGAGCAAATCGTTGTTCTTTGAGGGCGTTTTTGTGTTTCTGGGGGTGTGGATCGTCCGCCCGTGGTGCATGCAGCGGCAACCGCGGCTATAAGGAAAATATCGGGTATCTTATAGCTGTGCGGCCCAGCCGTTGGGTTTATTTTAGCTGTGTGGGATTTGGTAGTGACATGTACCCATGGGCCATCTTTTGGGCACGTGCTCGGCTGTGCTGGATCCCTGGTTTCAAGGTGCTGGTGAATATTTCCTAATTAAATTACGGCAGTTTTGTGGCAGGCTGAGGGGATTTCCTCAGGCAGGGTGAGGCAGGCTGTTTTTAAATTTTTGGGGGTGTGGGTCGTCCGTCTTTAACGCGTGCAGGGGATACTCTGCTAGAAGGAAATTATTGAGTATTCTAATGCTTTACATTAGTTTACGGCAGATTCATCAAACATGTATCGAGGAAACCGTTGTTTATTGAACTGGTTTTTAGTCTTTGGGGGTGTGAGTTGTCCGCCCGTAGGGCGTGCTGGGTCATCCTCCGCTTTGAGGAAATTTTTGAATATCTTAATGCTTTACATTAGTTTACGGCAGATTCATCAAACAAGTATCGAGGAAACCGTTGTTCATTGAACGGGTTTTTGAGTTTGGGGGGTGAGTCGTCCGCCCGTAGGGCCTGCAGGGTCATCCACCGCTATAAGAAAATTTTTGAATTTTTTAATGTTTTCCGCTAATTTACGGCAGTTTCATCAGACATGTAGCAAGAAAACCGTTCTTCATTGTGGATGTTTTTGAGTTTTTGGGGGTGTGGGCCGTCCGCCCGTAGCGCCTGCAGGGGAATCCTCCACTAGAAGGAAATTATCGAGCATCTTTTATCTGTGTGGCACAGCCGTCAGGTTATTTGCGGTACAGTTTCACTGGAGGAAACGCATTTCGGTACAGCATGCATATATTTAAGTGCAGAGCAAAGGAATTAAACGGAAAGGTGGGCCGAGGTTCTTATTGGGTTACGTGACCCAGTGAACTTGAAGGCTATTCGCAGAACTTAAAGGTTCCCATATTTACAAACATATAACTTTCCCTGAATGGTCTTCGGTGACCCAAAGACAAGCCACCGCGAAGCAGTGGAAGTCTGCGAGCAAGGCGAGCAGTCCTGAGTCTGGAGGCAGTCGCGGCGAAGCCGCGGCCGACGAAGGCGATACTTGCTCCGCAGGGTAGGGGCGCCTTTTTTGCACTGTATCGGGTCTCCAATGCTTAGGTGCTGACCAATGGAGACCCATATTTTGAATTAGTTTCGGACATTTTTTTGGCATGTATCGAGCCGAATGGTGTTAATGGAGGGTGTTGTTTAGTTTTTTGGGGGTGGGGGACGTCCGCTCCCGGCGCGTGCAGGGGGATATTCCGATAGAAGGAAATTATTGAGTATTTTAATATTTTAGGTTAATTTACGGCAGTTTTATCAAACATGTAGGGCGCAAACCGTTGTTCATTGAGGGTGGTTTTGAGTTTTAGGGGTGTGGGTCGTCCGCTTGCGGCGCGTGCAGTGGGATCCTCCGCTGGAAAGAAATTATGGGGTATCTTTTAGCTGTGTGCCACAGCCGTCGGGTTTCTTTTAGCTGTGTGTGATTTTGTGCTGGCGTGCTCTGATGAGCATAGTGTAAACAGGTGTTGGCCCCCTGGCTGGGCACGTGACCCCTTGCGGGCTCCCCCTTGATGGAAAAAACATTCTGTACCCATTATTAGGTCTCAGAAGTGTACCGGTAGTTCTTTGGGAGAAAGGCGTATGTAGGCGTGTTGACAGAAACTTTGGACAGTTATTGAGAGTGTTTTTGGGGTTTTGGGGGTGTGGATCCTGCGCCCTTGGCGCATGCAGGGGGATCCTCCGCTAGAAGGAAATTGTTAAGTATTTCAATGTTTTAATTAATTTACGGCACATTCAGCAAACATGTATCGAGGAAAAGTTGTTCATTGAAGGTGTTTTTTAGTTTTTGGGGGTGTGGGTCGTCCGCCCGTGGCGCGTGCAGGCTGGTGCTCCGCTAGAAGGAAATTATCGGGTATCATTCAGACATTTGATCTTTGGCACAGCCGTGGCGTTTCTTTTACCTGTGTGCGGTTTGGTGCTGGCGTGTTCCCATGAGTATACTGTAAAAAGATGAAGGCCTCCTGATGGGGTTACGTGACGCCTTGCAGGC